>CM062297.1:442887530-443416153 GCA_031216915.1 Pictodentalium vernedei | reverse complement strand
CTTGATTTGAACAAATTTTGATCTGACTTCCCTAAGCATGCTGCATATCAAATATCGAAATGATTCTGACTGGTGGATCTGAAGAAGATTTTCAAAGGTCATTCCTCATATTGCACTAAGTTAACATTCGGGCTCCCTTAAAGAGCCCATTTATTAACTGATGGACTTGAGTTGAAGAAACTGAATCCAACCCTTGTAAGGCTTCTGTATGCCATATATTACATGATTCTGACCAGTGTTTCTGGAGAAGAGTTTTAAAGATTATTCCTCAGATGGAACTAAGTTAAAATTTGGGGTCCAATAAGGAGCCCAAATATTAACCCAAAGACTTGATTTGAACAGACTTAGATCTGACTTCCCTGGGGATGCTGTATACTAAATATAAAAAGATTCTAACTGGTGGATCTGAAGAAGATTTTCATAGATTATTCCTTATATTGCACCAAGTTAAAATTCAGGCTCCCTTAGAGAGCCCAATTATCAACCGATGGACTTGAGTTGAACAAATTGAATCCAACCCCTGCAAAGATTCTGAATGCTATATATTAAATGATCTGGCCAGTGTTTCTGAAGAACAAGAGTTTTAAAGATTATTCCTCATATTGGACCAAGTAAAAATTCAGGCACCAACAGGGAGCCCAAATATTAATCCAGGGATTTGGTTTGAACATAAATAAGACCTCCCTATGGATGCTGTATACTGAATATCAAAAAATTCTGACTGGTGGATCTGATGAAGATTTTTAAAGATTATCCCCCATATTCCACTAAGTTAAAATTCGGGCTCCTATAGGAAGCCCAAATATTAACCGTGGGACTTGATTATTTGAACAATCTTAAATCTGACCCTCATAACAATGATTTATACATTAAAAGATTCTGACTGGAGGTTGTGAAGAAGAAGATTTTTACAGATTATTTCCCATATTGCCCTAAGTTAAGAATTTGGGCTCCTGTATTGAACCCAAACATGAACCAAGATACTTCAATTTAACAAACTTGTATCTGCTCACCTCCCCTTTTTAAAATGTGCTGACTCAGCATTTTTTCAATGCCCCCCCCCCCCCCTCCCCAAAGCACCCTGAAATAACCGATGGCAATTTTGTTTTACCATTCCATTCTACTGGTCCAAAGGATGCTTCAAACCAAATAACACTTCTTTTGTTTCGCATGGTTTGGTAAATATGGGAAATATTTATATTTTTAGCTTCTGGGGTTCCTACAGAGACACAGGAAATTTTTCTTGCATGAATAAAGTACTTATGACTCAATAATACCACATACCAAATTTAGTTCAAATTGGACCATCAGTTCAGAAAATAGAAAAATTATGGGTGAGACCAAAATTCTTGCCCCTCCCATAACAAAGGCAAATATTGCTCCACGAACTTCGTTTGGACAAATTTGATTCTACACCTCAAAAGGAAGCTCCATACCAAATATCAAAAAAAAATTGGGGGGGGGGGGGATTTTCCCCCACCCCCTCCCTATGGGGCCGGGGAAGTTGATTTGAACAAAAACAAAATGCGATGTCAGAACAAGCAAGCACCTAAAATTTAACTAAAATTGGTTCAGCAGTTTTCGAGGAGCAGGTGCAAACACCATGTTCACGGACGATGGACGTTGAGTGATCACTACAATTCATCCTAACTTTCAGTCAGATGAGCTAAAAAATTGTAGCTAAGCCATTTCATATGACCACCTCAGTGGAATGAGATCATCGAGGTCATTACAATAAGGGGACACATGCTTATGGTTTTGTTGATATTTTTTTAAAAATTGAAAAAATAATAATTAAAATATTAAATTTTGATATCATGTGCATTGGGTAAAGGGTTAATTGCATATTGGTTTGGGAGTAAATTCATTTTAATGAAATAACAAGAGCTACGCGTGGCTTTGTGTCATACGCCCATTAGGCTTTTTCGAATTGTACATAATCACTGTTTTCATCCAACAAATGGCCTGCATCGCCAAGCGTTAAATTCTTCAAAATGAATTTTCAAGTAAAGAAAAAAATTGCCTAACTGATGGGGATTGGGGTACATACAATAACTCCAAATCCTTCAAAATGCATTTTGGGAAAAATTGCTTAAATGACACTGTGGTTGGGGGAGAGGGGGGGGGGGGGGGGGGGAGCAGGCAGGATAAGACAATTTTCATCAGATAACAGCTGGTCATCAAACTTGAGGTAGACATTGTTCCCAAAGGGATATATGCTAAAAAAAAATTGATATTTGGTTACCAATGTTTAAGTTATTACATAAACAAGCATAACACAATATTTATTAATAAAGGGCAATAACTCCCATAATTTTTAATTGGATATGGTTGGTCATCGAACTTGATGTAGACATTGCTGCTATAGAGACACATACCAAAAAGAATTGAAATCTGTTAACTATTGTTCAAGTTACACCATAAACAAAGTTCTGAAAAAATGTTGATTGAAATACGCAAATCTCCAAGTTGAAAAGCCCCATGACTCTTGTAACACTCATCGGACCATGCCCCAATTCAAACTTAACCTACATTTTGATATAACTGAGGCAGAAAGCAAGTTTTGTCCTGATCTATGAATACAAACTCATCGGAAACCAAAATGTTGATGGTAATGAGAAATTTCTAAGTCGAAAAGGCCTATAACTCATGTAAAAATAATTGGGCGGAACCCATAATCAAACTTGGCCTGCATTACTATCTGGTAATACACATACCAACTTTGCTTGAGATCAAATAATCAAAACTGGAGTTATCGGTCGGAAACCAAAAAATCTTAATAGAAGGTCAAATTCTAAGTCGAAAAAGGGAAATAACTCATGTAAAAATAATTGGACAGAACCCATAGTCAAACTTGGCCTGTATTACTAGCTGGGGAATACACGTACCAACTTTGGTTGAGATCAATTAATCCAAACTGGAGTTATCGACCGGAAATCAAAAATCTTAATAGAAGGTCAAATTCCAAGTCAAAAAAGGGCCATAACTCATGTAAATATAATTGGGCAGAACCCATATTCGAACTTGGCCTGTATTACTAGTTGGAGAATACACATACCAACTTTGGTTGAAATCAAATAATCCAAACTGCAGTTATCGGTCGGAAACCAATTGTTTATGGACAGACAGACAGACAAACAGACAGACAGACAGACAGACAGACAACAGACAGACAGACAGACAGACCATTTACATAATACAACCGTTTTTACAAACAGGCGAAAAAAAATAGTTGAAATCCGTTAACTATTGTTAAAGTTTTTCTATAAAATTTTGTTATAAACAAAGTTCTGAAAAAATGTTGAGGGAAATATGTAATTTCCAAGTCAAAAAGCTGCATAACTCTCGTAAAAATCATCGAAGCATGCCCCAATTCAAAATTAATCTTTTGGTCCTGATCTATGAATCGAAACTCAAGTTATCATCCGGAAACCCAAATGTGGATGGTAATGAGAAATTTCTAAGTCGAAAGGCCCATAACTCATGTAAAAATAATTGGAAGGAACCTATATTCAATCTTGGCCTGTACTACTAGCTGGGGAATACACATACTAACCGTGGTTGAAATCGAGAAATCACAACTGGAGTTATCGGGCGGAAACCAATTGTGTTTACAGATGGATGGATGGATGGACATATGGATGGAAAGATGGATGGATGGATGGATGAACGGACCATTTACATAATAAGACCATTTTTACAAACAGGCGTATAAAAACCACAGACCCAATGGCATGCAAGAGCAACTGTTTGCCTCAAAATTGAAAGACTGGAAATTTTTTTCAAGTATTTTTGAAAAGCTGCAGAACTTGTTTGTGGAATGTTTAAACATTTTTTTTCATAATTCGTTAGTACACCTGCATGCTTCATACTGCAGAAGAAAAATAATAGTTGAAAACAATATAAAAATGGTTATCCCAGCAGGTGCTGCATATCAAGTCTGGATCTCAAGGATGATGTTGCAGGTATCTTACACAATCGATTATCACTAACCATTTCATGCAGATTCTTCTCATGACAAGAGCAAATGATAAGAGTTCCATAAGGTGGAATCAAGACTGTTGCTCTCCAATTCATGCAGGATGATTTCAACTCACCGTGTCGACCATAATTGCATATTTATTCGTAATCAGTGCAACATAATGTGTAATTTTCCAGATATTTATTACAATTGTTTTCCCAATAACCTGCAGGGAGTCTGCAGTAACCACATATCTGAAACAGTTAGATCATCTGCACATATCTGATGAAATATTGCATAATGAATGATGAGTTTTATCAAAGAAATGTGAGCTATTAAATGAGAAGAAAATATTGATTATCTGCAAGTTTAAAAACAGTACTATTAATTCTCTGAAGTTTGCAAACCTTGTATACAAATTGTCCATTCATGAGAAAAAAAGCTGATCCCTTTTAAAATAGAAACTTTTAACTCTTTTGGTGTTGTTTTAGCATTGCGAAGCCTTCTTGCACTCAAGGGGCGAAATACACCACCACCCATACTATTCTGTAGATTATGAGGCCTAAAACATAAAGCAAACCAAGAACATGAACTTCTGATGGCAAAGAAAAATGACAAAATTAAATGAAAGTTTCAATGACACTGCAGCTCAACTTGTCCATGAAGGGAGCTGAACTAAATGAAAATATCCAGTAATGCCAAGTCATTCACTCAAGTTTCTACAGAAAAGGCATCACACCAAAGCTTATTATGAAATGTGAAAAAGATCAGGTGAGAGGGGTGGCGTGTACGGTCTGCTAATAGAATTGTTGACAATTTATATGTCAAATCCAAGATGGCCCCTGCATGACAGACATGTTCTTCAATGAAATTCAGAAAAATTTGATAGCTCCCATCTAGACATCACACCAAAGGTAGATGTGAAATTTCAAAAAAAGATTAGGTGAGGGATGTGGCCTGTAGGGTGTGCTAATGGGATTGTTGAAAATTTATAGGCCAAATCCAAGATGGCTGATAGCAGCCATGTTCTTCAACAAAATTCAGAAAAATTTGATAGCTCCCATCTAGACATCACACTAAAACTACATATGAAATTTGAAAAAGATTGGGTGAGAGATGCGGCCTACAAGGTGTACTAATGGAATTGTTTACAATTCATATGCCAAATCCAAGATGGCTGCTGGCGGCCATATTTTTGAATGAAATTCAGAAAAATTTGATAGCCCCCATCTAGATACCACACCAAAACTATATATGAAATTCAAAAAAAGATCAGGAGAGAAATGTGGCCTGTAGGGTGTGCTAATGGAATTGTTGACAATTTATATCCAAATCAAAAATGGCTGCTGGCGGCCATGTTTTTCAACAAAATTCAGCAATATTCGATAGCTCCAATCTAGACATAACACCAAAGATACATATGAAATTTGAAAAAGTTCGAGTGAGAGATGCAGACTGCATAGTGTGCTAATGGAATTGTTGACAATTTATATACCAAATCTAAGATGGCCACTGGCGGCCATGTTTTTTTTTAATGAAATTTGGAAAAATTCGATAGCTCCCATTTTGACATTGCCCCAAAGCTACATATGAAATTTGGGACTGATCGGGTGAGAGATGCGGTCTGTAGTGTAAAGGAATTGTTGGACAATTTATATCCAAATCCAAGATGGCCACTGGCAGCCATGTTTTTCAACAAAATTAAAAAAAATTGATAGCTCCTGTCTAAACATTGCCCTAAAGCCACATATAAAATTTGGAACTGATTGGGTGAGAGCTGCAGCCTGTAGGGTGTGCTAAGGGGCTATTAGATGGACAGATGCACGTATTTCAAGTGAATATCACAATTTTCCACACCAGCACCCAGACAAAGTTTAAATTTTATCTTCTTTCTTTGTTCACTGAATGAAACTTCCAACCACAAGGGTCATACTACATTCAACAATTCTGAGCAAGTAAGAGAATGAAACTACAGCTGCCCACTAGGGGTGGGTAATCCCCATGAAAAAATGCCCTGATACAGCAATGAATGTGGGATCTAGGAAAATTTGTAAATTAGCTCAATTACCACTAAATAAATAGGGTCATTCTAGTTTGGTTTGCGACCGGCCGAGCAGAACTACAGCTAACTAGAAGAGTGTTGAATTATTTTTGGTCGTTAAAATTTGTTCATGTGTCTTTGTCCTGTTACAATTTATGGGAGATTGGCACTCTCCCATAAATTGTAACAATACAAATCCATACAGACTAAACTACAGTGATGTCATGCATGTAGCTCGATTGTCCCAGCAATGGCAATGCTTAGTCACAAAATAGTCTGAGCTGTTTTTTGTTAACCATTTACCTAACGAATCTGCCATATCTGCACTCATGATAAAAGGGGGGGGGGGGGGGGTAGGAGTGGGGGGAGGTGGGGGGGCTGGGCTATAGGAGTCAATCCTTCCAATCTATATTACTTTTTGTAAAACAACAGTTCAGAAGGCATTTCTTTATATTTCAAACTGTGAAGCTCAGGTAATGAGAAAAAAAAGCTGCATACAAGTCAAAGAAATCATGTCTGTAAATGCAATTATTAAAAGTTGTATTGATCATGCAAGAACAAAAAGTATGTGTTAGAAGCCCAATTTCAAATTTAAAGAAACTAAATTCGAAAACCGTTTTGAAAAGGGTTAAATTAATGCAAATATTAATTGAAACCTCTGTATACAATGTCAGCAGACCTTGCCCCAAATGAAAAACAATGGAGTTGTGACAGTGTTTGAAGAATATAAGGTACATCCTTGAAAAGCAAAACTTTAATCCGAAATTTTAAGCTGGGAATACAACGTAAAATTGACTGCAAAAAATGGTTTAAATATTTCCTAAAACCGATAAAAGAAATCACTGATGTAAATGCATTCACTAAGTTGTATTGACTATGCAAGAATTAAAGTAACAAAGTATGTGGTAAAAGCCTAATTTCCATTACAAAGAAACTAAGTCTGCAAACATGTTTAAAAGGGTTTAAAATCCTGCCAATATTAATGAAAATCACTGTAGAAAGCATCAGTAAACAGTATAGACATTGTCCCAAATGAGAACAGTGACATTGCACTAAACTGTTTGAAGAATAAAAGGTGGAAGTAAAAAAGCTTTAACCAAAAACTTTAACCTGGAAGTTCTAAGTTAAATTGACTGCAAAAAGGGTTAAATATGTCCCAAATTAACATAAAACATAATGAGAATGATACAATCAATAGTAATTAATATTAATTAAAAAGAATAAAACCTGTAACCTTCACTAAAAAACTTTAACCACAAACTTTAACCAAAACTCTAAATGTTAACAGACAGACAGACAGACTGACAGATGGACGGATGGCTGGATGAATGAAAGTCATGACTATAGCCCTGACTGCAAACAGTCGCACTAAAAATGTCTAATTGGCACCCCAAGGGGGGTGGGGGTGGGGGTGCTATAGGAGTAAAAACAATTTCCGCATGTAGTTACTCTAAATCCTTCAAAAGGCCTTGCATTATGGACCAAAGGAAAATAAGTGCCTAATTGGAACTAGGGGGGGGGGGGAGGGGGATAGGAGTTAGAAAGCATTTCTGCATGTAGTCACTCTAAATAGTTCAAAATCCATCTTGGAGCAAAGAAAAAAAAAGCCTAATTAGCAGGGGGGGGGGGGGGGGGAAGCAATAACTCCCAACAGTTTTCATTGGATAATGGTGGTCATCGAACTTGATGTGGACATTGTTGCTATGGAGATATATAGTGAAAAAAATTGAAATCTGTTAACTATTGTTCAAGTTATGCCATAAACAAAATTCGGAGAGATGGACAGACAGATGGATTGATGGACCAGAAGGACGGACAGAGCTCTAGGCTATATCCCTCCCTTAAATTGTGAGGGGATAAAAAGTAACAAAGTATGTGATAGAAGCCTAATTTGAAATTTAGAGAAACTAAGTTTGAAAACCATTTTGAAAAGGGTTAAATTAATGCCAATATTATTTGAAACTACTGTATACAGGTTCTGTAGACCTTGCCCCAAATGAAAAACAATGACGTGTTTGAAGAATGAAAGGTACAGCCTTGAAAAGCAAAACTTTAAGCTGGGAATACTAAGTAAAACTGACTGCAAAAAAGTGTTAAATATTTCCTAAAACCGATAAAAGAAATCATTGATGTAAATGCAGTCATTAAGTTGTATTGACCATGTTAGAATTAAAGTAAGAAAGTATGTGGCAAAGCCTAATTTCAAACAGAAAGAAAATAAGTCTGAAAACATGTTTAAAAGGGTTTAAAATCATGCCGGTATTAATGAAAATCACTGTAGAAGGGTTCAGTAGACAGTAGACATTGTCCCAAATGAGAAAAAGTGACATTGCACTAAACTGTTTGAAGAATGAAAGGTGTAACTTTGTAAACAAAACTTAGATGTGAGTCTTCCATGGAAGATGTGTGTCGCCCGCACTATATTTTAATATTTCAGACAGAATTCTAAGTGGAAAAGGGGCATAACTCTGGAAAAAATACAGCGGATCAAAAAATAAAATAGGAGGTGCACAATGCCATTATGTGATAAAGAATCACTGAAAGTTTCATCAAAATCCATTCATAGGTTAAAGAGGAGTGGCAGATAAGAGAAAGTGTGATGCGGATGACGCAAGACGACAAAAGTAATCCCAAAATGTCGCTCCCCACTTCGTGGGGTGGCAACACAAAAACTTAAACCAAAAACTTTAACCTGAAGTTGTAAGTTAAATTGCCATACAAAAAAGGGTTAAATATTTCCCAAAATAACATGAAACATAATGAGAATGATACAATAAATAGTAATTAATATTAATTTAAAAGAAAAAAAACTTTAACCTTGACTAAAAAACTTTAACCACAAACATTAACCAAAACTCTAAATGTTAACAGACGGACAGACGGATGGACAGATAGATGAAAGTCATGACTTTTGCCCAGACTGTAAACAGTCGGGGCTAATAATTTTGCTTCAAACATAATGTAAAGCATATTCACAGAATATGAAGCCTTTAACTTGCAGCACCTGCCCTTCAGTGGAAAGCCCAAATATGGGCTCCCAACACTATCAGTTAAGAGAACAGATTTATTATTATTATTATTTATTGGTGTTTAAGGTCACACACTTATGCACAATGGCTTATCATGACCGTGACAGTTTTACGGGTGGAGGAAGCCAGAGTACTCAGAGAGAACAACCAAGCAATGATGAGCAGCTGCCAGCTCCCCAACATCGTAACTCCGCACTGCAGCACAGGCAGGGTTAGATTGGTTGAAGACATGCGCACCATCGACGTGCAGTACACCTTAGTACACAGCATTATCATGCCCCCATATGGAAGGATACAATGTAAGAGAGCAGAAACCAACTCTGCCTATATACAAACGGACGTCACTATAGCTATAGGTATATACCCCCAACTTTTATCAAAGGGATAATAAAAACATGAGTTTGGTACTGTGATAAGGATTATGACCAGATTGAAGTGTGGTAAATATTTTGACCTAAAACCTTTTCATTATTACGCAACCTCAGGGTATCTGTTGTTCAGTTTCGCATTGCCATTTGTGAAGCAGTATCTCCTGGTCGCGAACCAATTTCTAAAAATGATTCGCACACTGTGATACAAAGTCTTTCTAAGATTTCTGCCAGTCTGACTGCCAGACATTCTCTTTAATCACTAAGATTGCTATTATGGAACCACCAACGCAGGAACAACTGATTGGGTTATCCCACTAAGGCATGTTGCACTTTCTGGTCACCATGTCCAGTCACAGACTCAATCATTTCATTATATCAATTTCAATGGTTTTTCATACCGTAACCCCTCTAGAAACAATTTGTGCCATACACATGCACAGTTGTTGTATTTATGTTGGATTTTCCTGAACATGGGGCAGACTGAGTTGAAAGATTTGCACTGATACCCCAACAATCCAGTTGTATAGTCTATAGAGATCCAAGCCTGGAAAGGAGCAGATTGTCATCTGCAGAATGAGAATGCACAGCAGGGTAGCATCACTAAATTTACCCTCTATGAACCTCAATCTAAATTGAGGTTTCTGGCCTAAACAGAAAGAGGAACCCAGAGGATATATTGTATCAACTGTTGCCAACTGTAGGGGATAGTGTCAGCAAATTCACCCTCTGGGGACCTCCATCTGCAAATGACAGATTGCTTATTTCCAGGCTTGAAGAGATCAGTGGGTGTACTGTACTTAAGTACTTAAGTACAGTACACCCACTGATCTCTTCAAGCCTGGAAATAAGCAATCTGTCATTTGCAGATGGAGGTCCCCAGAGGGTGAATTTGACACACTTGAGAATTAGTTTTCCTACCACTTGATAACTGAAAAAAATCCTTGATATTCAAACTAAAAGTTTTTCTCATATGTATATTTGAAAGTGATCTTATTTCAAATTAAGTCAGTACTTTCTAATATTTAAACTGTACCTGCCTCAGTTGATCACCTAATACTTTCTACTTTATGCTTGGTTAGTAAAATGAAATGACAGGAAGTCTGTTAGTATTACTAAAGTAAACATCTTCCAGTTCTAACACCAACACATGGTTAGACAAAAACAAACTTTTATGTTTTTCTTCTATCACTGAAGTTTTAATAAATAAATGGGTCATCTCATTCTGGTGGAAAAAGTATGATTTTTCCAGAACTAATCTTATGCCACTCCAACACAGTATCTCCAGAAAATTTAAATTAAGTCAGATTGTGGCGAAAATGTCTCTGGATTATATTATCTCTACCATTCCTCTTATTAACAACTTACTTGACTGAGAGACAATTCTATTTATCATTCATTAACCGTGATTATTCCTCTCAGATTAACATATAGGTCTATTACCACTGGAGTGGAGTGTACTGGTGTCTCAAGACACTACATGTTCATCTTCTAAGGTAAGACTATTATTATTCCCATCAATTCCCAAGTAACACTGTCCTACATCTTTTCTCATCATCCTAAATTTCAACCCTTTGAACCAAGCCTGAAAATAAACAGACTGTCATCTGTAAAATGTGGTCCCCAGAGGGTGAATTTGGTGATGCTACCCTGCACAGCAGGGTAGCATCACAAAATTTACCCTCTGTGAACCTCAGTCTGAACCAAGGTCTCAAGCCAAAACAGAAAGATGTACCTAGAGGATAAATTGGCCCACTGAATGGGATAGTATCAGCAAATTCACCCTCTGGGGACCCCATTTTTGCAAAGACAGGTTCCTTATATTCAGGCTTGCTTTGAACCCTGATGGTATATTCCAGGCCAGTTCAGAGTCCTCAACTAGGGGAGTCTATATTCATTGCTTAGGAGGAACCAATCAATATTTTTAATGTGCAGCCTCAGGGCGGCCGGCTGGCCGGGCTGCATGTTAAAAATCCTGATTTGTCTACACCACACAAATCCACTGAGCAACTATCTACTTTATGGATCCTGGTCGTACCACAATTCTAGACCAGAAAAGTAGTCTTTCGTGTTCAAAGGGTTAATATAGATTAGATGAGAACAAGTGGTTTCTTGCTTTGTCTTTGATGCTTGCAGAGAAGGAAGTAGAGGCTTTCGGGGAATCCACTTGAAAATTAATATGGATTTGTTTTGGAACATGGAGGAAACAACGTATTATTATGAAGTCATTGCTTCAGGTTTTTTATTCATATCATATCACAAGTAAAATCCATCCCTCCCCACCCTCAAGACAAAAAGTAAAAAAAAAGTCTTGAAATGAGTATTACAGTGGAGCACTTAATTGTATATCTCTTAATTGAATAACCTTGTTAATTAAATTAAATTGGTGTGGTTTGTGGGGAGAAGAAATGATTGGCTGCAACAGGTGGCACCGTCCATTTGGAGGAATCAGAATCCTCCAAGAATCAACGATTCCACCTGTTGCTATTTTCAGTAGGGACGCTCTCTTTGTTCTAAGTTGAACAGCAAGTTGTACCTGAGAAAGTTTTTAAAAGAATCGTTATCCAAAAATACCCCTCCACCATCCCTGGGTTCACCACCAGCAACCCTACAGTTCTAACTACATTATCTCAGGCTAACAGTAACTTGTTTCAAACACCCATGCTAGTTGTTGCTTACACTACTCTTCCAGATGTCACTGCTTCTCCTATCGCTAAATGCTGTGCTTTAACCAGAGAGCAAGCCTGAAAATAAGCAGACTGTCATCTGCAAAATGAGGGCCCCAGGGAGTGAATTTGGTGATGCTACCCTGCACAGCAGGGTAGCATCACTAAATTTACCCTCTGTGAACCTCAATCTGAATGAAGGTATCCAACCTAAACAGAAAGAGGTACTCAGAGGATAAATCGACCCACTGTATGAGGATAGCATCAGCAAATTCACCCTCTGAGGACCTCATTTTTGGAATGACAGATTGCTTATTTTCAAGCTTGCCAGGGAGCCAGGCACATAAATCACCCGATTCATTTCCTACTGGGAAATGCATCAGGATGTTTACCTCAACTTACATCTATTAACTAGGTCCTTTCAGACCTCAACGTCGGGTCCTAACCAGGGGGCTGGACACCTCAGTCAATTTTACGTACATCATGTACACATACATGTAGATCTACTTCTAACACAGAGTTGCTGGGCTCTAACCAGGGAGCCGGGCAGTGTGTAGAGACATCTACCCAAGCCAGAAAATAAGCAGACTGTCATCTGCAAAATGAGGTCCCCAGAGGGTGAATTTAGTGATGCTACCATGCATAGCAGGGTAGCAACACTAAATTTACCCTCTGTGAAACTCAATCTGAATCAGGGTCTCAAAACTAAATAGAAAGAGGAACCCAGAGGATAAAATGGCCCTCTGTATGGGACAGCATCATCAAATTCACCCTCTGGGGACCTCATTCTGCAAATGTCAGATTGCTTATTTTCAGGCCTGCATCTACCTCAATAATGGCAAAGATTAAATATTTAAAGGAAATATAGTTTGTTCCTCATTTTTTCTCCACATAAATCAAGAAATTACCATGATAATCACCAAATTTCCCTTGTCAGTAGACCCTTTTGGTCTCAGTGCATCCAATACAGGCATTAAATTTGTTATATTTTGTTTCACAGAGCTCATGGATATAATAAAAAAATTATCAGTTTATCTCAAGAATACAGGAAAGTGACCAAATGCTTGTTGATTGAATACTCCTTCCAGTTAAGTGGATAATTTTCACTGGCTATTCAATTAATGGTTCCACTGTACTGGTATTTATAGCAGGATGACAGTCAATTACAAAGTGAGGGAAAGCACCAGGAAACCAATAACTGCTCATCTGGAATAGAGCAATGTTGAATTGATTATCCTTTTAAATTGTCTTTGTGAAAACGAAACACTGAGACCATTAACTCTTAACCTGCTGAGTATTTTTAAGATATTTTTCATCAAATTTAGTCATGGCTGCTTCACAGCAGCCCTAACCAGATTTGATGAAAAATTCATCTAAATTTGACTCTAGGAATCATTGGTGAAAAACTTCATACAATTTACAGGGAGAAAATTTGATTAAATGTACTCAAATTATACTTTTTTCAATGGAAAGGGAAATCCTGTCCTGGATAGGAATATCCGCCAACAGCATGCAAGGGGATTTAACCCTTTAACCTGACAAATTCAATTTTAAAATTTCTTATTTTGAATATTTTCTTTTCCAAGTTTTCAAAAGATTTCAACAAAACTGTATTATATGACACCTCACTGGAAACAAGCTCATTCCAATGAGGGGGTCACATAATGTGGTTTTGTTGAATTTTTTTGTCCACTGCTTAATTTGTAAATTTAGCTGGTAAATGCTGTTGCTTCATTAAGTAAAGGGTTAACTCTTTGCCAAAAGTAATAACCATAGCCATATCCATATGTTGTTAAAATTTGCCATTCAAATTTAGTTTTCAATTTTAACATAGCTTATGACCCTCATTGGAATGAGCCCATTGCATGCCATCCAATGAAGGTCATATGCAACACTTTTCAGGCAAACAATGAAATCTTTAGTTATTCAAGACAATTTATTTGCATGTCTAATCCCAAAAGACCTCAAAATATAAGGAATACTAAAATGACTTTCTCATTACTAATTCCGAGTTCTAATTACAATTACTGCCACTTAAGCTCTTTCAAATCATGTACTCAGGCTCCAAATAAACATATGTTTATTAATTTTTTGACGTTTTTCCTCACTACCAGAAGTGTATTTGGATCTGTATGTTTATTAAAATGGCATTGGCTCCCAATGATAGTGTCAGTTTGTGACAATGGTTACCTCCTGTCCACTGTTTAATCCTGAAGTCATCAAATTAAGTTTATGTTACTAACTATCGTATATTCATTACACAGCTGCAGATGACTTAACAGTGTTTATACATTTGTCGTTGGCTGCCTGTGAAGATAAATGCATCATACCAGTCACGTTCTTAAGGAAGAATACATTTGGGACAACTTTTTCAGAGCAATATAAAAGGGGCTGCTCATATGGAGACTTAATGGTTAATTTAATTGTTCCACTTGTTCCAATATTGTACAGTGGTACATGTGAACGTGGTCATATACAATATGATTTATTAGTAAATTTCATTTTTTTTCTCCAGAATTATCCATTATTGAGCTCGGCTGATATAGCATCAAAGTTGGCTGAAATGGTGCTGATCTCAGCTGAGATGAACCAAGCTTGACTTGTCCCCCTTGATCATTACTAGGCACAGCCATTTTGTTTACAGTAAAATCATTCACAGTTATTCGTCGAGGGCAGTAAAATTGGCATTTCCAGGCACTAGAGAGTAGTTTTGTAAGATGAGAAATTAATGATTGCAATAAGTAAGGATCAGGTGGTTAAGAGAAGAAAGTTGTACAGAACATTCATCACTAACTAAAATTCAGAATCATAAGTGGAGATTTGTTGGTCAAAGAGGGAGAAAAGATAGTTTAGCTATTCTAATGTCGCAGTTTCCCCAGTGGTGAAGCCAAAACAACAGGATAGCCAGGGTTTCCACTACCACGGCTGAGGGATAGTCAACTGGACCCATTCCCCCACTGATCATTTACTGATAAAGCATAAAATCTGGTTGAAAAAACAAACAACATGACGCCGTAAAATTCTAGTCAACACGCGATCATTCTCCCAACAAAGTTGACACATTTTAGGAGCACCGTTTCTGGAATTGGCATTCTTTAACTTAAGATTGCCGAGTGTCATTCGGAAACTATTGCTATTTCCCACCATTTGCCGATTAGGTAAGAGGTCACATGCCGATTGTAGCAAAGAAATGGCGATAGCTTTGGGTGTTTCCTCAAAGATTCAACATAATTATTCTCACAAAATCGTTCACAATAAAACATGAATCGGCATCTCAGATGCAAGGAAATGGCCTTCCTGCAATGTTGAATTCTAAAATTTTCTTCGCCCAGTGCAAACAATGGTCGCACCAGCCGATCTGTGATTTTCCCCTCCTACCTGACCAACTCATTTATTCCTATCAGAATCCCTGGGATAGCCAAACTGGGAGTAGGAGAAGAGGAAATTCAGACTTTGTGAAAACAATGAGAAAGCAAAAACATTTACAGAAAACTGTAAAAGACCTGAGTTTGGGTTTAATAACTAACGAGGTTATTACTTGGTTAATTTTATTGCAGTCGAGATATCAGTCCTCGGTAACCTCACATTAGTCTTTGACCTTCGGTTTCAGGCTGATATGAAGTTACCTGAGGCTGATATATTGGCTGATATGAAACTAATCAAGTAATAACATCTAAATATCAGTTGTCTGTGGATGAAAATTGTTTATCTGTAGACAATGACATATCATATCATGCCTTGAAAGCATCAAGGTGCCAACTGCTACCTTGATGCTTTCAAGGGATGATAAATGCCTTTACAGGTTCCTGTGCTATTTCTTTGAAGGATGCAGAGAGACAGTTTATGAGTGTCAGATTTGCTGGTGTCTACCTTGATGCTTTCAAGGGATGATAAATGCCTTTACAGGTTCCTGTGCTATTTCTTTGAAGGATGCAGAGAGACAGTTTATGAGTATCAGATTCGCTGGTGTCTTTGTCAACCAGAATGTAATGGAGCATTACGTGTACACTCCATATGAAAAAATTATCCAAAAATCGACTGAATGTGTTTTTACATAATGTCAGACGTCAACTCACTAATCAGTGTTGATTGGACTGTATTGGGAAAAAATTCGCAAATTAACATATTAATTTCTGTTCACTAAATCTTTTTTTTTGTACCTGATACATCTTGTTTGGGAATTTTGTATATCAATTAAAATCTTTAAAGGTGAAAATCGGTTTGGTAAATCCCATTATTTTGAGTGATAAATGTGATCAAAAAAATGAGAATTTCGACGATCACGTGTAACAGTGTGGCTCTTCTGTCAATTGGATATAAATTACATGAAATATTCTGAGGTCATTGGAGAAACTCAGGGGGAATCCAAGTCATATATCAGCAAAAATTTTATTTTAATATGAAAACAAATCGAAAATCTCACGAATTAACGAACAGATTTTTTCAATTCCTATATTAAACTGCAGTACAGAGTTCTGGAAATGAAAGATATGGCATTTGTATCTGAATATTTTATTAAATGGAGGTTTTAGAAATTTTCTGACTGAGCAATATAATTGCTGTGGAGAATCACCTGACCGATTTACAATTGCTTCAATGGAGTTGCATTTCATGTATTATTACACCAAACTCAAATAAATTTGATTATTGCTGAGAAAGGCTTATTTGAAAAAATCAGGTAATATTTTTGGAATCCAAACTTTTAGTGCACCAGTGAAGTGAATGGTGTGCAGATGTTCAATGATGTTTTTCTTGAAAACATTTTCTCGATGTTGGTTCTCAACAATAGCGTGCTTCACTTCAAATGGTAGCAGGCAGTATACCATGCACCTCCCATTTACAAAATGGAAGGACTATAAAATTTATGAGGGAGTGCATCCTTACAGGTTCTCTCCCATAAAATTTTAACAAGGCAAATCCATACAGAATGGTATCTGCCTTTTTGTCTCTCAAACATTCAAAAGAGTTTTTTTTCTGTTTAGGTATTCTTACTCTTTGTGTTGAGCACTAAGGTTGGTCTATATGCTTTGCAAAGATATTCATATGTTCTTTACAATTCAAAAACCACACATAACTTTTTTAAGGGGCGTAATTGTCTTCTTGGTTCAATTTTCATGTGAGATTTATCCCTCCTGACTACCTAGAATGTTGCATGCCCTTGCAGGGGTGTAGGGGATGGGAGTGGGATGGTGGTGAAATTTGCCTCTCCACCCCAACCCCACACCCACAATTTCAAAAATGTCCATTCATGGTAAATATTAGGCCAAACTTGGAATAAAAGGCATAATATGATTTTTTAGTGTAGTACGTCCACAGGACATATACAACACCAAAAAATTATATCGTGGGCTCTGAACTAGGTAAACGTTGGTTAAAGTCACCGAGCAATACTGTAGAAAACCAGCTGGAGTTTATTTCAATAACAAAATTTACCCATTTAAATCCCCTCAAAAAGAGCATAGTGACTACAGATTCTCTCTCATGGGCTTGAAATTTCAAAACATTTTCTGGGATGGTCTCAGACTCTGGGGATATATAGATGGATATCAAAAAGACAGAACGATACATGACAAAAAGTGACGTCCTTGGAAAGTTGTGTGCATGTTTGTTTTGGTTTGCAACTCAATCATATCTCATCAGAGCAACATTACTTCTCAATATCAATGAAAGTGTCAATGACACTGCAGCTCAACTATTCCAAGAAAGGACTGAACTATATAGAAAGATCCAGTAATGCCATTCATTCACCCACATTTCTACAGAAAAGACATCACACTAAAGCTACATATGAAATCTGAAAAAAAATGTGTATGGGAGGGTGCCTGTTGGGTGTAGAAATAGAACTGTTGACAACTTATATGTTAAATCCATGATGGCTGCTGGCAGCCATCTTTTTCAATAGAAAAATTTGATAACTCCCATCTAGACATCATACCAAAGTTACATATAAAATTTGAAAAAGATTGGGTGAGAGGTGTGACCTGTTGGGTCTGCTTATGGGATTGTTGACAATTTATATGCCAAATCCAAGATGGCCATTGACGGCCATGTTTTTCAAAGAAATTCAGAAAAATTTGATAGCTCCCATCTAGATATCACACCAAAACTACAAATGAAATTTGAAAAAGATTGGGTGAGAGATGCAGCCTTCAGGTTATGCTAATGGAATTGTTGACAATTCATCGAAGATGGCTGCTGACAGCCATATTTTTAAACAAAATTTCAAATTTGACAGCTCCCATCTAGACATCACACCAAAGCTATATATGAAATTCAAAAAGGATCAGGAGAGAGATGTGGCCTGTAGTGTGTGCTAAAGGAATTGTTGGACAATTTATATCCAAATCCAAATCCAAGATGGCGGCTGGCTTCCATGTTTTTCAACAAAACTTGAAAAAAGTGTGCTAAAGGAATTGCTGGAAATTTATATCCAAATCCTCCTCCCCCCAACTCCCCACACACACATATACACATACATCTTAATATCAGAAAGCATCACTGATTGCATCTGTTGATAATATAATCTTGGGGACTTCTTGTGACTGACTGGTTGATTATGGCTTGTCTTCTTGTTGTTTTAGTACACTTTCAGCTGACAGAGCAACATATTGTAAAGTTTTGTGATTTGTGAAGTTTTGATTACCTGAAGAGAGTCACTAACAAGGTTTCAACTGTCGAAATTAAAGGTTCTAATCAGATACATTTTCAGGTAATTACCACATATCTCCTACCAGAGAGGTAAAAATGAAGAACAGTTGCTACATTAGTTAAAAGTGAACATTTCTCTAATCAACTTCCCCAGACCAGAGACTCACAGACATATAAATCTATCATTAATGTAGTTATTTGGAGAGAGTGTGTGTGGATGGAAAAAATGTAACAGATTTCTGTTCAATCACTTTTGTACTGTTAGTTATTTGCAGATCAAGTTTTGCGGTTTATGTGTTTTTCTATAAGTAAATAATTAAATCCTGGGTTACACAGAATCTGCACCTTACAGCTGTTGGCCACTATAACCCTCTGCACTCTATTAGAAAAATAATTCAGATTGTTAACTAATAAATACATAAATACAGGCGCTGCTGAGTTGGGGCTCCTCATTTTTTTGGCCATCAAGAGCTGGACTTCCGTCCGGTGCATACCACCGCGTGGTGTACCGCCTAGTGTGGGCACACCTATGATCAACAAATATTATTTATGAATATTCTCGTATGGACTGACGGACGGATACACAGATGGACGGACGCAATCCAGTATACACCCCCCCTGCCATTTTTTTCGAAAGTTTTCAACAATTTCCAAAAATTTCTAAGTCAAAAGGTATGGTAAATTGTTTGGTGTTTGGAAGTTTTATGCAATGAGGCAGAAGCCTTTGTCATAGGCACACTGCATGCCATATTTCACTGAAATCCGATAACCCCAATCCAGTATGCCTCCACCCCTTCCCACTCCCATTTTCTTCGAAAGTTTTCAACAATTTCTGTCAAAAGGTATGGTAAATTGTTCGGTGTTTGGAAGTTTTATGCAATGAGGCAGAAGCCTTTGTCATAGCCTTTATCATCCGATAACCTATACCTGAGATACAGACTGAACAGACAAATAATGTCAATTTCCTACAATTTCTAAGTCAAAAAAGGGGGATAACTCTAAAAAGGAGAATGTGAGAAATATCGTTGAATCCTTTTTTTAAAGCCTATACCATAAGCAGTGTTCATGGCAAATTTCATTGCAATAGAACATTTTTTACCCGAGATACAGGCTGAAGAGACAAAATTGGCTCCGACAGCAGGGGGAGGCCACCAAAAATTTGCAAGACGTGACGTGGGGGTGGGTGGGTCTCCAACTTATGCAATTTTTTGAATTTTTTAAAAAATATATCAATATATCAGCTAATATATACCATCATTTGTGTTTCAAACCTTAAAGATGATGTTGTACATCACACTCTTAACATAAATACAACATCAGGAGGCTTTATATGTGAGAATATTGGGCTTAAACTGGGAAAATGTCACACGTTAGTAGAGGGTGGGTGTCTTGTTCGAAATGTAGAAAATGTGCAGACAATATTTTGGGAACAATTAAAATGAAAATTTGTTCCCGTATATGTACACCTGCTCTGGCCAAGCCTGATAATGAAAAGCTCGTCATTTGTAGAATGGGGCCCACAGCAGCCCACAGAGGTTTAAATTGGTGGTACCAGTTTAACCTTTTACCTAACATGAAAAGCAGACGACACTTGCCAAAAAATGATTGAATAACTAATTTTTTTCATTTTTTGTCTCAAAAACATAGGTTATGACCCCTCATTGGAACGAGCTCGTTCCAATGAGGGGTCATAACCTATGTTTTTGAGACAAAAAATGAAAAAATAATAAAAATTAATTGGCGATTTTTGGTGTAAAAAGGAGCCGAATAAAAAATAGGATGTCACGTCTTGCAAATTTTTAGTGCCCCCCCCCCCCCCCCCCCCTTGCCAAAGGACACAATTTCTAAGTGAACAAGTGATAAAAAAAAAATACTAAAAAAAAAATAACTAGTGTGGGCATACCTATGACCGACAAACATTATAAAAAATAATAATTTACTTAAGTTATGAATATTCTCGGACAGACTAACACACGAACGCACAGATGGATGGCCAGACAGATGCATGTAATCCAGTATACCCCCATTTTCTTCGAAAGTGGGGGTATAACAATGTTCAAAATATCTGAGTAATTCCCAGAACTCCTGCATACATATCCTTTCACCCATCCTCAACTTTCAAATTTGCTCCATGGCCCCCCAGAATAGTCACTTAAATCTTATCAGTGAGTTGGTCATTTTCCTGTATTCTAGTGATGAACTTGGAATTTATTCTATTATATCTTGTTTGACAGATCTCATTGGGCTGTAGCAATCAAGATATTGATAAATTCCAAGCACTCTGGTAGAATAATAACATTTTTTTTTTACTTTATATTTTCCAGATAAGACTGAAACTTTAACCACTTACATCTGACAAAGCTCATTGATGTCAAAATATTGAAATTCCAAGAAGCAATGTTTCCCCATAATACAAGAAATTTAACCCTTTTCCTAATTCAGTAATTTTTTAAAAATAAATTAAGGTTCACATTTAATGTTCACAAATTTTCACTAAAAACAATTCAAATATGGATATCATTAGAACCAGCATATTGAGAAACTTTCGATATCTTTTGAGGCTGTGGTAGGCTTATTCTGTTAATTTTCTGGCTGTTTTTCGCTTCTGTGTTAGGTATAGGGTTAAACAATTCAGGCGGTTTTGAAAGTGAGATCATTGAGTTCTGTCAAACTAGACTGAATTGGTTAAATTCCTTGTTACATTTTGGGAAATCTTTGCATCTTGAAATTTTGATATCAATGTGCACCAGGATAAATTCCCAATTACATTATGGGAAAATTTTTTCGTGATTACCACAAATGGCCATTGACTGATTGCTGGTCATTTGAGCTCACAATTGGTCGATTCCGATTCTTATTGTAATACTGTGCACTACTAGACAAGTGGATGCTCAAAAGAACTACATTAAATTGAACATATTTTACAGAGTTTACAGACTAATGCAAACAATTGAGCTTACTTGCGACAATTGCGTACCAGTAGCAATTGCCAGACGTGCACACTTGGGCAGTACACATGACCCTTACTCAGTGCCATGTGTACAGTCCAAGTGTGCATGACTGCTAATTTTACTGCGACCTGAGTCAATGGAGTGCAACCTTCACATTTCCGGTATGAACTGGCAATTATCGCACATATGTATATATGCTCAATTGTAAGCATTACATGTCGTTTAACTTGTATATCCCATAAAGGGGCCCCTAGAGAGATTAAGAATACACATTGTGATTGTTTCTAAACTTTATTGAATGCATATGGTATCATTTTACATTAAGAACTGAACAATTGCAGAAGATAATAAAACCCATTTTATAAATCATCACATAATGCTTAGCAACAATCAGTTGAACCGATGTTCCAGGAGCCTTGCCACTGTCATCCGATTGCTCACAATTTGCCGATTGTGATGGCCAGTTCCGATAATCAGTTGAACACCGAAGAATTTACTATTGAAAATCTTGGTAATTTCGACATCAGAGGACAGAGAATATAATTGGTTAAGTTCCAAATTGCGTTATGGAAAACCTTTACTGCATGTTTAAAACCTTGAATTTAACACCATAGTGAATTGGGTTAAATGTTTAAAACCTTGAATTTAACACCATAGTGAATTGGGTTAAATGAATTTACAATATTCTATCCATAACCATTATGCAATTTACCATTATGCAATTAAGAGCTTAAATTTGTATTGAAGGTATGGTAAACAGTTTGAAGTTATATGCAACAAACAGGGTTATTCAACATAGAAATAACCACAAAGTTATGGGGGCTTGTCAGTAACATCAGAAACCCCCTTTTAAACAGCTCTCAAAAACATAGCTTATGACCCCTCACTGGAATGAGCTAGTTGAATTTGTCGCAATGAGGCATCATAAGCTATGTTTTTTTAACACAAAAAATGAAAAAAATTAGTTATTCAAGAATTTATTTGCAAGAGTCATCTTCCTTTCATGATAGGTAAAAAGTTAAGCATTTATAGCAACAATTCCTCCCTCCCCCCCCCCCCCCACCTACACACACACACAAAGACGGCAGCAGTTGAGACATTTTCTACATGTGTTGTCCAATGAGCTTTCCCGCAATCCATTTGAATGGTGATTGGAGCAGGTCAGACATCTAAATTGTGATTGTCTATTACCATAACAGACTGCTAATTTGCAGCACCCCAAACAGCACTGGATGTGTGTTGTGTATGTATTCAAAACTGGTAAATGTGTGTTTCAAACAGAAATTGCTTCAGCATATATTCTTTTCAGGAAATCCTTGTTTATATATCTTATGCTTTGAATGATGCACACGATGTAATGTACTGAAAAAAGAATGCAGCATTTTCTGGCATCTGCACTGATATGGTTGAGAAAAATGTATAAATTGCATGCTTTCTGCAAATCTGCAAAATCCTAAAATATGTTAGTTTTAAGGAATTTTTAAATGCAAGATTCTTCATTGTTCTACACATTTTTCACTGACAATAATGTAAGAATCACTCCCAAAAAACAGTGAACTTCATGAAAAAGCAATAATATTTTTGTGCATATTCATCACATCAAATGTAAATGAACAAGCAGTTCAAGGAGAAGAAAGAAATATTGTTATATTATTTATAACATGCCTGTTCTCTGAAATCCCCATCTACAGCAACACTAATCCTTGCAGAAAATGAAAATCTGTTCTGAACATATGTGTGGAATGGAATTCGTTGATGGACTATTTTTAAATAGAAGCGAAATTTCCATGGAATTTTCTACAAATTGTGCACTGCGAATACAATTTGAATTGCTGGCAATATCTAAAAATTGCCCCCTCCGTTCCAATGTGTTCTATGTGCCAGTAGGCACATAGAACACATTGGAACTCATGGGACGCAAATTTGGTTTAATAACTGTTTTTATTGACATGAAGGCATCTAATAAACACAGAATGACACGTGTGTGAATGGGTTAATCGTTCGATTCCCATCCGGGACGACCCGCATTGTGTCCTTGGGTAAGGCACTTTATCCTGGTTGCCTACATGGGGGCACGATGAGGCTGTGTACTAAGGCGTACTGCATGTCGATGCTGCACATGTCTTCAACCGCTGTAACCCTACTTGAACTGAGCTTGAACAGAGTTAGAATGTTGTGGAGCTGACAGTTGCTAATCAATGCTCGGTGGTTCTCTCTGGGTACTCCGGCTTCCTCCACCCATAAAACTGTCATGGTCACGATTAGCCATAGTGCATAAGTATTTGACCTTAAACACCAATAAATAAATAAATAATAAATAGAATGGGTTAATTGATATGGCACTTGCACCATCGCAGAAGGAAAAAATTCGAGGCCTCATGGCCTCTCATTCTATCCTTCCATGCTGGCACTCATGCCATATTGATTAACCCATTCACACATGTGTGTCGTTCTGTGTATTTATTTATTTTATTGGTGTTTTACCACTTACCCAATGCACAGGATATCAAAATTTATTACATTAACCATAGTTTTGTAAAATTTTTCAAAACATTTCAAAGGGACAATTTTCCACTGTATTTTTGGGTGTCTATTGTAACCCTGTACCTAACAAATCAAATGCATCAATCCACGTAATTTACAAATTATGCAGCTGAAAAAAATATGTTTTTCAAAAATTTCAACAAAACCATATTATGAGACCCTCACTGGAATGAGCTTGTTCCAATGAAGGGGTCACAAGATATGGTTTTGTTGAAACTTTTTGAAATCTTTTTTTTCAACTGCTAAATTTGAACTGTTGGACAATTTATATCCAAATCCACATCCAAGATGGCTGCTGGCTTCCATGTTTTTCAACAAAACTCGAAAAAAACTGAAAGCTCCCATCTAGACATTGCCCCAAAGCCACATATGAAATTTGGAACTGCTCGGGTGACAGCTGCAGCCTGTAGGGTGTGCTAAAGGAATTGTTGGACAATTTATATCCAAATCCTCCTCCCCCCAACCTCCCCACACACACACATATACACATACATCTTAATATCAGAAAGCATCACTGATTGCATCTGTTGATAATATAATCTTGGGGACTTCTTGTGATTGACTAGTTGATTATGGCTTGTCTTCTTGTTGTTTTAGTACACTTTCAGCAGACAGAGCAACATATTGTAAAGTTTTGTGATTTGAGAAGTTTTGATTACCTGAAGAGAGTCACTAACAAGGTTTCAACTGTCGAAATTAAAGGTTCTAATCAGATACATTTTCAGGTAATTACCACATATACGGTTACATTTGATTTGTTAGGTAAAGGGTTAAGATCACTTTCAACATCTATGCATATATCATGATCACAAGGCAACCATAAAAATAAGTTTGGCCAGTTGTTTAACCCTTTACCCACCGCAGACGATATCAAAATTTATTATTTTAAATAACATTTTTTTTAATTTTTCAAATTTTTTTTAACAAAACCATATCATGTGACCCCTCGTTGGAACGAGCTCGACGAGCTTGTTCCCACGAGGGGTCACATGATATGATTTTGTTGACATTTTTTGAAAAATAATATTTTTTCAACTACTGAATTTGCATATTACGCGGGCGGATGTGGGCGATTCGTTAGGTAAAGGGTTAAACTTACCCAGCTCAATTTAATCCTTTACCCAATGTAGACAATATCAAAAAATTTATTACTTTAAATATTATTTTTTCAAATTTTTCAAAAACTTCCAATAAAACCATATCATGTGACCCCTCACAGGAACAAGTTCATCGAACTCGTTCCGATGAGGGGTCACATGACATGGTTTTGTTGAAATTTTTTTTTAAAATAATATTTTTTCAACTGCTGAATTTGCATATTACATAGACGGATGCAGCCGATTCATTAGGTAAAGGATTGAATATACTTTCTCTTCATGCGTTCGCTATCAGGTACTATTTTACTTGAAAAACTTAACTTGTTTAACCACAGTCAATATGCTCTTCCCACATCCCTGCATTCTGAAGGGGAGAAAAGCAATGTCTTTGAGTTCCCTTTAGTAAACTAAACTTTATTTAACAATGTGTCAATAAAGAAGTATTAACATAAAACATTAGTTTTACAAAATATTTTGAGCAGGATACACTGTTTTTTCTAACAGATTTTTGGTTACGGAGATCAAATTTTTTTTGAAGAACAGCAGATATAAATCATTATTAAACAGTCATTTTGATATTTATTTATTTAATAATGTTTATTGATGTTTAATGACACTTTTAACATCCTGGGTCATATCATGTTGGATAGTTTTATAGAAGGAAGGGGTTGGAGTAGCCAGAGAGAACCACTGAGCAACACTGAGTAACTGTTGGACTCTCCAACTAACTAACTCTGCGGATTAGCACTGGCTGAAGGCATGTTTACCATATACATGTTGTATGAGTTTAGACACTGTGCCACCATGCTTGGGATTACCTATCTTGCCCAATGACACAATGCAGATAACACAAGTATGCATGACATTAACCCTTTACCTAACATGAAAAGCAGACAACACTTGCAAAAAAAATTCTTGAATAACTATTTTTTTTCATTTTTTGTCTCAAAAACATAGGTTATGACCCCTCGTTGGAACGAGCTCGACGAGCTCGTTCCAACGAGGGGTCATAACCTATGTTTTTGAGACCAAAAATGAAAATATTTTGAACTTTAATTGGCGATTTTTGAGAATAGCGCTGGCCGGTTTTGGCCGTTACGTTGGGTAAAGGGTTAACAGGATTATTCTATTAACTGCTTGAGTTCTGGAACCCCATATTTGGGTTTTATTCTGAAGTGAAGGTGTCACAACTCAAAAGCTTCATTTTTTGTGGAGGTGCTTTATATTAACATTGGAGTGAAACGTAAATATTGCACCTTCTTACAATCATAAATATTACCAGTCTTTAGCAACTCAAGTATTGTATTCAAGGACGACTTGTCTGTTTGGGCAAGTCAATCAAAAAAATGGATATTCCAAAATGGAATCAAAGTAGTTTCAGAATTGGAACCGCCTTGAAATCTTCTTCTATAACCCTTTACCTAACATGAAAAGCAGATGATACTTGCAAAAAAAATTCTTGAATAACCAATTTTTTTCACTTTTTGTCTCAAAAACATAGGTTATGACCCCTCATTGGAACGAGTATCCCTTTGATACTTTTGTATGTTTTATGACGTACGAAATCAAAAAGCGTGCATTGATACTTTTGTACATCTTATGACGTACGAAATCAAACAGCGCGTTGATACTTTCTGGTCATTTGTTTTATTATTATTTTTTGATTTTTAAAAGTTTTAGCCTCAATTCCTATTTTATCCCGAATAGTGCTCAGTGACAACCGTTGAGCTAAATGTTATCACAGCTTAAAATACTAATATAATCCTGCTGTCAAGACTTCTAAACTGGTTGAGTGCAAGAAGCCACTATCAAGGCTTTCACAAAATGAGGATACCAGAGCAAAAGCCAACACTTTCCTTGCTTATATTTCATATTCAGTCAAACACAAATAATATTTTGTTTATATAAATTTGTAATAAAACAAGTTTTGAATAACAACCCTTTACCCAACGTAGACGATATCAAAATTTATTATTTTAAATATCATTTTTTAAATTGTTTCAAAAAATTTCAACAAAACCATATCATGTGACCCCTCTTTGGAACGAGCTCGACAAGCTCGTTCCAAAGAGGGGTCACATGATACGGTTTTGTTGAAATGTTTCGAAAACTAATATTTTTTCAGCTGCTGAATTTGCATATTACGCGGGCGGATGCGGGCGATTCGTTGGGTAAAGGGTTAAGACCACCAAAAATAATCTAGCCCTCAACCAGATAATCACTAACATGAAAAATATCTTGTTATTTGTACATTCCGACATTTGACATCGCATTTTGAAAAACATTGAATAAACTGAATTCCCAGTGATGTTTGAACGTCAGGATAATTAAAGTATCAAAGGGTTAAGAAAAGCCAAGAATGATGATTTCAATTCTGGGGCTTGGTACTAAGGTTGGAAGAGAATCCCTTACTCCTCTTGTAAACAAAGTTGTTGTCAGTGAAAGAGTTATGCATTTGCAAAGAAGATAATGATAAAATGATTCTACCTTAATCACAAGAATTAAATTGTTATAAAATGAACATCAAACAGCAGGGATTCAATAAATGCTTCAGTAATCAAATCAACAATTTAACAGCAGTGTTAACTCCCTTCACGCAGAAGATGAATTTTCTCAACCATCGATAGTCCTGTTTTGCTTCAGATAGAATGGGAAAATAACACATAATGTTTTGTCTGACAGAGCTCAGTGAATGAAAAATATATTATTGCGTTATTTTAATCTGCACATTCAAATATCTTTTGAGAAATGTCACAGTACTGTCCCTCTGACAACTGGATCTGGACTTAAAAACATGGGGTTATACAACAAATGAGAGAGAATAAACAGAATATGAACATCAATAGAAGAATACTGGTCATGCACACAAATCTGACATGGGGTGGGGGGTGGGTGGATTCCCAACAAAAATACAAAAAGTTCATTACATTTTTCAGTAGAGATGGGCAATATACAGAAAAACTGAACCGATACTGATATCGCGGGGATACCGAAGAACCAAACCGAACCAATCATTGAATACTGAAACCATCTGAATTTTCAAATTTTCCTACATTCACTATTTATAAGTTCCTGTTGAGGCTTGATAAAAGTTGAAAGGTTCATTTTCATGAAAGACGTGACTGATTTTCTTTTCAGTTTTGTTAACCCTCAATGGACTGGGCAACTGTCCTGAATTCTCACAAGACTACAACCTGTACATGTCCAACTGCTTAGCAGTGATTTCTAGTCAGGTCTTGACTGCCTGTCAACCTAAAGACTTAACTTGAACAAACTTGAAGGAGGTTGTATATCAAATATCAAAAGATTTTGACTGGTGGTACTGGAGAAGAAGATTTTGAAAATATTGCCAAAAAAAATTGCCCCCCCCCCCCCCCCCCCCAAGCCATATGGAACACAAATATCAACCCAGGGACTTTATTTTAACAAAATGAACCAGAACCCTCTAAGGATGCTGTAAACCAAATATCAAAAGATTCTGATTGTATCTCAAGAAGCAGATTTTTAAAGATTATTCCTCATGTTGGACATGTTGGACAAAGTAAAAAGTAAGGCTCCAAATATTAACCCAAGGATCCGATTTGAAGAAACTACCCCTAGAGATGTTGTGTACCAAATATCAAAAGATTCTAATTGATGGAGAAGAGATTTTTTTAATTTTGGAAAACAATTTATGAGCAGCGTCATGCCCCTGGTGGTGCCCCCTATGGGCATGGCAACTTTATCTGAACACACATGAACTGACATATGATAATAAACATGCATATCAAATTTGGTACAATTCGGCTCAGTGGTTTATGAGAAGTTGATAATGTAAGGTTCACGCTGGACGTACAGACGGACGGACAGAAAGTGATCACTTAAGCCCCCAACCCCCCCCCCCCCCTGTGAGCTAAATATTCAGATAATATCTTTGGCATTCCTACTTACTGTGCACCAATGGAGTAAATGGTGTGCAGATGTTTGTTGATAATTTTCTTGAAAAAAGTTTATAAATGCTTGTCTTACACGAATATATATACAGAGTCAAAAAAAGAAAGTATAATAAACTTTGAGGAGCAATTTTTTTAGTATTATCGACTTTAATCCCAAACAAATTATTGTAAATTCACATTTCGAGTCTAGCTGTATGAATTTGCATAATTTCATGTTCTTACTGTTGCCAACGTCATGTCAAGACGTCGCAATTCAGACATGGGGTGAAATGAAAAGTTCACAATGCAATCAATAGCGTGTATGTCCACCGTTTGCCTCTTGGATGGCAAGACATCGACGGCGCATGGACCTGATAAGTCTCTGGATGTCACCCTGTGGTACTGCATTCCACTCCTGCCTAAGAATATTACGTAAATCGCCTAATGTCTGAAGATCATGAAGTCATACCCGACATCCAATTGATCCCAAAGAAGCTTAATTGGTGACAAATCTGGCGAAAGTGGGGGCCAGGGAAGAAGTTCGATGCTCTGCTCCTCAAGAAAGTCACGACAGATAGTTGCCACATGACATCGGGCATTGTCTTCCTGAAATAACTGCAATCCGAAGTTAGTGTTGAACAACGGGTCAACAACAGCGTTAAGAATTTCGGCCCTATGTCGCTGTCCATTCAGATTACGATCGATGAAGATCAACTGCATTTGATGGTACAAGGAAATTCCTGTCCAAACCATTACACTACCCCCGCCGAAACAGTCGCATTCCCGCATGCAAGCATCAGAAAACTGTTCTCCTCATTGGCGATACACTCTTGCCCTACCATAAGCACGTCGTAGACAAAAGCGTGATTCATCACTAAAAAGAACTGTGCTGACATACCCATTCCATTCTGACAGTACGATGACATTGGGTAAGGATTGGGCCATGGTATGGAGGCCTACTTTGGATGCCGTGTTCATTGGGTCTGTTGCGGACAGTTTGTGCACTGATTCTATTGTTGGTTCTACCAGGAGTAACTGCTGCTGTCCTCATCGCCAGAAGAAAGCGATCCTGCAAGTGAAATGTCCTGATGTCTTGTGCAGGGGTTGTAACTCTTGGTCGACCTGAATGCGGTCGGTCGGCAATAGATCCAGTGGTTCAATACCTTCTAATGATTTGTGGCCACAGTGACTCCAAATTCAGCAGCGAGCTCAACTGGAGGTATCCCAGCCTCATGCATACCAATGGCACACAGCCTCTGATTTTCGGTTAACCTTGACATTTTTTAAAATGTTGGAAGACAAAAACTAGAGTGTTTTCTCAATAACCCAGGCTCTCTAGCACAACATAACACAAAGAAAATCACCGGTCACCCATTTCACATTCTCGGGTAGCACGTGCTATTTTGAAATCCGTAGCAAAATTGTATACGGTTGGGTGGACAACAACAACATATCATTAAACTCTTGGCACGACATCTTGTCCACAAACATGCAACATTAGAATAATAATAATAATAAATAATAAATTGTTCTTATATAGCGCCTCATCCTGCGAGTCTCGAAGTGCTTTACAACATAAAAATGTGCACATGTGCACAAATACACATGTATACATGTGTACATATGCACACATATGTACATACATTAGTTACCATAATACAAGACTCATTTCTGAAAGTCTGCAGTGATGTCTTCAATTTAGTTAAGGTTGTGTTGGAGGTGAAGCCTGAAGAGATGGGATTTTAGTGCACTCTTGAATGGATTAAGAGCAGGCATTTTCCGGAGTTCAGGTGGTAGTGAGTTCCAGACTTTAGGGCCGGCGTAACGAAAGGCGTGACGGCCAATGCTTACATAGTTTTGTATTCGGTAAACATAACAACTTTTGTGATCCAGATCTAAGTTCACGCCTGGGAGTGTGCTCAAACAGCAGGTTGGAAAGGCACGGTGGCAAGGACTTCTCAAAGTATCGATAACAAAGAACAGCTAATTTGTAGTCGATACAGGCACGAAGTGGCAACCAATGTAGTTCTTTAAGGATTGGGGATACATGTGACCTTTTGGGCTTGCGTATGACTATGCGTGCGGCTGAATTCATGATACTTTGAAGACAATTAAGCTGGTTGTTCGACAGCCCCGCAAGAAGTGAATTGCAATAATCAATCCTAGAGAGGATTGTCGAAGAAGCTACCTTCTCAGCTGCTTCGGATGACAGATAGGGCCTCAGCTGTCTAAGCTCCTGAGTTCGAAAGACAGGGAACAGCACATGTTGTTCAAGTGAGCCTTCATAGACAATTTGGTATCCAGGTGCACCCCAAGATTTCGGGCTTTATCAGTAACCTGAATGTTGCAACCACCGATGTTGATACTCGAGATACTACTACTAGCAGCCCGAGGGTAAGGAGGGTAACAGATGATGACTTCGGTCTTATCATCGTTCAGTTTTAGCTTGTTAACAAGCATCCATGCTTTAACAGCCATGACACAGGCTTCAGCGTTGGATACAAGAATGTCGATATGATTGATATGAACAGACTTGCATAGTTGCGTGTCATCAGCATACATGTGGAATAACATGCCATGTTTCCTGATGATGTCGCCTATTGGCATGGTGTACAAAGTGTACAAAACAGGGCCAAGTACAGAGCCTTGTGGAACCCCATATTCAAGCTGTCGATCGTCGGACAATATGTCACCAACTACGACGGACTGGGAGCGACCATTCAAGTAAGAGCGAAAACAATACAAAACTGAATTTGTGATACCAAAGGTAGTGGACAATCTTTCCAGCATGATGGAATGGTCAAGGGTATCGAACGCGGCAGAGAGAGCAGTGTAATGATTGTTGTCAATCTACTGTCTTTTGCAGTGAGAAGATCGGAGCAGATTAGCATGAGTGCGGTTTCAGTGCTATGGTCGGGACGATATGCGGATTGAAATTTTTCCATGAGGTTGTTTTTGTCGAGATGGATCTTTAGTTGAATCAGAACCAGTTTTTCAAGTATTTTGGATAAAAACGGTAGGCCTGACACAGGACGATAGTTCTTTAAATCGTTTGGATTAAGACCTTGTTTTTTGATAAGTGGTGTTATAAACCACATGTTTAAAACATGTCGGTACATAACCGTGTTCAAGCGAGTGGTTCATGATTAATGTTATAGGTTCTATTAAATCGTCAATGAACTGAACAAGTCGATTCACTGGTACAGGATCAAGTGAACACGTTTTAGGTGGCGGTGAGAGAATTACGTTTTTGACCATTTCACTGGAGACTGGTTGAAATGCGGCAAACTCGTCGCCCACAAATGGTGAGAACGTTGCCTCATTGTGGTCGCAATTGTCGAGACCTGCACGAATCCGTGCGATCTTGTCACTGAAAAATGTACTAAAAAGGTTAGGAAGGTTATCTACAGGAACATTTTTGGGGAGGGCAGGAGATTTTGACTTTCCGCTAAGTTCATTCACAGTGGCAAATAACACTTTTGATGAACTAGTTGAGTTAATTTTGTCACTGAAGAATCGAGATCGCGCATCTCGAAGTAGTGAACAGACAATCTTGTGTTGTTGTACGTAAAGTTGACGATCACATGGGCGCTTATGTTTAAGCCACTTTCTTTCAAGTTTAAGGCAATTTTTTCTAGTGTCTTTTATTTCTTTGGTGATCCAGGGTGCAGAGGTAGGATAATTAAGAAGACGAGTCGCGAATGGTGCATGTTCGTACAGTATTGTGCGTAAAACAGTAAACAACTGCCCAGCTGTATCCTCTGTAAGGTCTGCAGTGGGATCAATGGGAACATGTTCTATGATGTCTTTCTTGAAGCAGTCAATGTTTATGGTTTTAAGGTTCCTAGCCTTCACACTTCGTTGTTTTACAGTGGGTTTTGTGACATCGAGTTTTAGAAAAATGACACAATGGTCCGAGATCACGTTTTCCTTGCTAACAATCAGTTCGCGTAGGGATGAGTCTGATTCCCTGGTGATAACCCAATCGAGGGTATGACCCCGAACATGTGTTGGCACGTCTAGAACTATTACATTTCAACCTTTATGCTATTTTTTCACATTTGTTTCTACTATACTTTCTTTTTTCACTCAGTATAAATGATGGGCCATAATTTGTTCTCATTGATAATTATTAACCATGAAGAGCTGAAGCTCATAAGCCATCACACCAGAAATGTTTACTTTTTCGAGTAGAAAACTTCACGCCTTAGATCCAGAGAGTTAGCTTACTTAACGAATCGGCTGCAACAGTCAAGTAATATGGAAATTGTGCAGCAGAATTTTTTTTTTTTCAAATTTCAACAAAACCATGTTGCCATGTGACCCCTTGTTGAGCTCATTCCAATGAAGGGGTCACATGGTATGGTTTTGTTGAATTCTTTTTAAAAATTGGGTGAACAAAAATTAAAATAACAAAAACTTTGATATCATGTGTTTTCTCTAAAGGGTTAAAATTTAATAGTTGGAAATACATGTAGGCCATATAATACAATGCGTGCAGTGTCTACGACAAATGTGAACAACTGTGTTTTGAGAGAGGAGTATTTGAAAAAATAATGAAACTGCAGGTTGTCTTTTGCATATGGTGCTGGTCGGTTTTAACCATTATGTTGGGTAATGGTCTGAAGTACTTCTGGTAATTTCATGTCACTTCATTTCAGTCAAACAGTAAGGTGCACTAGTTGGTGTATAGAATGGCTCAGTCGGTGCATGTTTTGGTTCATGTTAAAAGGGGTCTCCATCTAGTCCTCCATACAGAATCAGATGATCAAACTACAGAGGTCATTACAGAGATCAGTGCATGACAGCAACTCAACCATTCTTACAATTTTTGGGTGAGTGGAGAGGTTGCGACACCAGATTTTAAATAAAATGACATTCATGAAGCGATGTAGTCACATTTTTGTACATATACATAAATTGATATGCATGTACCACCACAATCCCCTACCAAAACACAGATGGCGGCTTCCTGCAACACACTGCAGCTACAAATGAAACTTCAAATCACTATGAATGAATAACAAACTTTGCTATTTTTGTGTCATGCATAACACCTCTTTGTAAAATTAGTTCATGAAAAAAAATGTGTTTGATTGTAATTAAAAACCTAAGATCTGAATAAAAAATTTGAAAAAAAAATTAGAAAATGTGAACAAAACACCATGAACTATCCCGGAACTCAACAACAGTGAGCTTCACTTCAAATGGTATGAGAGCAGTATACAGTGCACCTGCCATTTTCAAAATCGAAAGACTGTCAAAGAACTTCGAGTTTTGTCATCATAAAAAGACATGTCTCCCGGAAAAGTGTGCAATTTGAGGTATTTGAAAAAAAATTGAATTTTTCGAAGCCGAAAATGGGACATAACTCTGGCAAACAATGTTGGACCAAACCTTGATTTGAACTTGACCTGTGGTTTACGTTGATACACCTATATACCAAATTTTAGTTGAATCAGTCGACAACTAAAGTTATCGTCAGGAAACAAAAAAAAAAGAATTTTTGAAGTCGAAAAAGGGGCATAATTCTGGAAAAATTGTCAGACCACACCCTGATTTGAACTTGACCTGTATTTTATGTTGATACACCTACATACTAAATTTCATTTGATCAAACAATGTTGGACCAAACCCCGATTTGAACTTGACCTGTGGTTTATGTTGATACACCCATATACCAAATTTTATTTGAATCAGTCAACAACTAAAGTTATCATCGGGAAACCAAAACAAGAGGCCCCAGGGGGCCTGAGGCACTCACCTGACATGGTAGACTAAATATCAACCCAGAGAATTGATTTCAACAAATTGCATCTGCTCCTCCTAAGAAAAGCTTATACCAAATATCTAATCAGTACTGACCAGTGGATCTAAAAAAAGAAGAAAGATTTTTAAAGAATATTCCTCATACTGAACTAAGTTATAATCCGGGCTCCCATAGGGAGCCCAAATATGAACCCAGGGACTTGGCTTTAACAAACTTGAATCTCCCCCACCCCCACCCCCCCCACCCCCCCCCCCCCCCCACCCCAAGGATGCTGCACACCAAATATCAAAACATTCCGACTGCTGAATCTGGAGAAGATTTTTAAAGAAAATTCCTCATTTTGAACTAAGTTACAATTCGAACTCCCACAGTGAGAACAAATATGGACCTAGAGGCATGGCTTGAACAAACTTGAATCTTACCCCCCTAAGGATGTTGCATAAAAAATATCAAAAGCATTCATCTGCTGGATCTGAAGAAGATTTTTTAAGAAAATTCCTCATTTTGAACTAAGTTGTCATTCGGGCTCCCACAGTGAGCTCAAATATGAACCCAGGGACTTGGCTTGAACAAAATTGAAACTCACCCCCTAAGTATGCTGCATACCCAATATCAAAAGATTCTGCCTGCTGGATCTTGAGACAAAGATTTTCAAAGAAATTTGCCTGAAATGCACCAAGTTCGAATTCGGGCTCCTATACTAAGCCCAAATATAAACCCAGGGGGCCAATTTGAACAAACTTGAATCAGATCCACCCCACAATGTTGCATACCAAATATCAAAAGATTCTGCCTGCTGGATCTGGAGAAGAAGATTTTTTAAGAAATTTGCCTGAAATGCACTAAGTTCAAATTCGGGCTCCTATACTAAGCCCAAATATAAACCCAGGGAGCCGATTTGAACAAACTTGAATCAGATCCACCCTACAATGTTGCATACCAAATATCAAAATATTCTGCCTGCTGGATCTGAAGAAGAAGATTTTTTAAGAAATTTGCCTGAAATGCACTAAGTTCGAATTCGGGCTCCTATACTGAGCCCAAATATAAACCCAGGGGGCCGATTTGACCAAACTTCAATCAGATCCACCCTAAAATGTTGCATACCAAATATCAAAAGATTCTGCCTGCTGGATCTGAAGAAGAAGATTTTTTAATGTTTTTCCCATTGCCTACAGTGTTAAAAAGTGCTGACTCAGCACTTTTTCAAAGTCCCGAAACTGTACCCTATGATAAAACCGATGGCAATTTTTTTTTGACCAATCCTTTCTGTTTGTCCTAAGGAAGCTTCACACCAAATAAAAATTCTCAGTGCCGTGCAGTTTTGGAGATATGGGCATTTTAATTTTTTTCTATTTTTAGCTCCTGCGGTTCCCATGGGGCTACGGGGAAAAAAAAATTTGGCATAAATTAGGTACTTAAGACCCAATAAGCCCTCACATAAAATTTGGTTCAAATCGGCCTCTCAGTTTGGAAAATAGAAATTTTGGGCGAGGCCAAAAATTTTGCCCCTCCCATAACGACGCCAAATATAGCCCATCAAACTTCTCTTGAACAAATCTGAGTCGACACCTTAAAAGAAAGCTGCATACCATATATCAAGTCTCTGCTACTGCTGGTTCATGAGAAGATTTTCAAAAATTTTGGTGCCCCTTGGGGGGCATGGCACCACCCAGGAGGAGGGGCAACTTCATTTGAACAAATCTGAATTGGCATTAGGTAATAAACATTTAGCCAACATTTGAAAAAAATTAGGCTAGTGGTTTAGAAGGAAAAGTTGATAATGTAAAGTAAATGCTGGACGATGCCGGACGACGAACAGAATGTGATCAGTAAAGCTCCCACTGAGCTTCGCTCAGGTGAGCTAAACTTAGATGTGAGTCTTCCATGGAAGACGTGTGTCGCCTGGCGTTTCAGACAGAATTCTAAGTGGAAAAGGGGCATAACTCTGGAAAAAATACAGCGGATCAAAAAATAAAATAGGAGGTGCACAATGCCATTATGTGATAAAGAATCACTGAAAGTTTCATCAAAATCCATTCATAGGTTAAAGAGGAGTGGCGGATAAGAGAAAGTGTGACGTGGACGACGCCGATGACGCAAGACGACAAAAGTAATCCCTATATGTCGCTCCCCACAAAATAAAATAGGAGGTGCACAATGCCATTAAGTGATAAAGAATCACTGAAAGTTTCATCAAAATCCATTCATAGGTTAAAGAGGAGTGGCGGATAAGAGAAAGTGTGACGCGGACGACGCGAACAACGCAAGACGACAAAAGTAATCCCTATATGTCGCTCCCCACTTCGTGGGGCGGCGACACAAAAAAGAAAGAATTTTCGAAGTCGTTAAAGGGGGCAAAATTCTGGAAAAATTGTCGGACCACACTCCTATTCGAACTTGACCTGTAATTTATGTTGATACACCGACATACTAAATTTCATTTGATTTCGACAACTATAACTTAAGTTATCATCGGGAAACCAAAGAAAATGAATTTTCGAAGTTGAAAAAGGGGTATATCTCTGGCAGAAATTGTCAGACTGCACCCTGATTCGAATTTGACCTGTATTTAATGTTGATATACCTACATCACAAATTTCGTTTGATTTTGCCAACTATAACTGAAGTTATCATCGAGAAACCCCCAAAAAATGAATTTTTGAAGTAGCAAAAGGGGCAAAACTCAGGCAAAAATTGTTGGACCGCACCCGATTCGAACTTGAACTGTATTTTATATTGATACACCAACATAACAAATTTCATTTGATTTGGCCAACTGTAACTAAAATTATCATCGGGAAACCAAAGTGGGACGGACGGATGGACACCGGCTATTTTAATAGTTCCCCGAAAATTTTTTTCTGGGGGACAAAAAGTTAACAAATGAATGCCAAGGGTAATATTCAAGTGAACATTCACACATTTTTCTAAGGACTAGCAGAGTAGAAGGGTGGAAAATTGGTCACCCTATTTCTTAGACGGCAAATGATGGGTGAATGAAAGAAATTGTTCACCGAATTAGTTCAAGGCTACTGCTTCAGCTGTGGAGATTAAGAATGTTAATTTCAAATACATGGCATATTCGCATGTCTACAAAAAACCCTCTTTGATCAGCATTTTCCATGATCAAAATCATTTAGACAAGCGCTGTCACCAGTTGTATCAGGTATCATTCTATCTGACAGCTTCCTCATTCCATGACAATTCATTTGTTGTTATTCATGAGATGACAAAGCTGTTGCAAATCTTTTGGTTTGTTACCTATATGTTCTGGTAAATGCCAAATTCTTCAGTGAACTGCAAACTGGTAATAATTCAATTTTTCCCTCCTCTTTCAGTTGCCATATCAGATTTGTGAATCCACACTGCAGGGACAATAGGGACTTATCTGGTAGCGGAAATTTGTTCTTAGTCTAATTTCAGATATCATACCCAGCATCTTGGCAGTGACGTTTCCATTCTAAAATAATTTCCTGAGGAAATTTAACTTGTCAAACAATAGACTTATGCTGTCAAGATGCTTATAGAGGGAGACAAAACCTGGATGAGTTATCACAGCGCATAGTATAGGCAATTAACACCACTTGAGCCAGCAAAAAGCACTTCAAGCCCAATTATTATTATTCTGTGGGTGTGGGGTGAGGAAGCTATATGAGAAAAAACCATCTTGGGTTAAGATTAGGTTCTAATGTTTATCAGTGTTGAAACAAACAGCAGATACAGTGGAACCATGCAAACTGAATAGCCACGTCTTCAGTGAAAATTAGCAGGGATTTGGTTACTTTTCCGCATTCTGGAGATGAACTGAGCATTTATTCTATTAAATCTTGTTTGACAGAGCTCATGATAACAGATATAACAGATTTGAAGCGAGTTTTGGATATACCAAGGCCAAATAGGTCTATCAACAAGGGGAATTTGGTGATTGTCAGGCTAATTTCTTGACATACTGGTATTACAAGATTTTTTATTCAATTAACAGGAGTTTACTCTTTAATCTATATACAATTAACAGGTCAAACTTGTACTGAAGGTATGAATGAATGAATTTATTTGCAGAAAACAATTTTATACAGGTACAAAAAATAATTAAAGAGTAATACAAAAGCAATTAAACAGTAATACAAACAAGAGGCCCCAGGGGGCCTGAGGGTGCTCACCTGACATGGTAGTCTAAATATCAAACCAGGGACTTGACTTGAATAAGCTGCATATGCCCCTCCTAAGAAAAGCATATACCAACTAGAAGAAGCAATTGTGCCCACACAATACATAGGATTTTACTTCTATTTTCAGTTCCTGCACATTTTTTTATGTCCCAAAATTGAGAAATAAACGCATAAAAAACAGATTTTTTTTTTATTTTTGCTTGGAAATTTTCGAAGTCCCAAACAAAATATTTTCAGACCAAAATTTTTTTTTCTTCTTTAAACTGACTAAAACGCATAAAAAACCAAAAAACTAATTTCCAGATTTTGGTCCAAAATTTCCAAGTCCCACCCGGACCCCAAATTTTCAGTGTAAAAAAAAAAAAATTTTGTCTTAAAATTGACCAAAACGCATAAAAAACCAAATAAAAATTTCCGGATTTTGGTCCAAAATTAGTCCCACCCGGACTAAGTCCGGACTGGGACCCCAAATTTTCAGCCTAAATATGAACCAAGGGACTTGAGCCAACTTGAATCTCACCCCCCCCCCCCCCCCCTCCACCCCCCCTAAGCATACTGCATACCAAATATCAAAAGATTCTTATTGGTAGATCTGAAGAAGATTTTTAAAGAATATTCCTCATACTGCACTGATTTGAACATTGAACATTGGACTCCCATAGAGAACCCAAATATGGACCGAGGGATTTGATTTCAACAAATATGTGAATCAATGTTCCAAAGATGTTATATGTAAAATATGAAAGCTTTTGGAGCAGTGGTTTGGAAGCAAACGATTCTTTAATTTTTTCCCATTGCCCACAAATGTTAAAAAATGCTGACTCAGCATTTTTTTCAAAGTCCCGAAAAAGTACCTTATGACAAAACTGATGGTAATTTTTTTTTACCATTCCTTTCTGTTAGTCCCAAGGAAGCCTCACACCAAATAAATATTCTCAGTGCCGTGCAGTTTTGGAGATATGGACGTTTTTGTTTTTTCCTATTTTTGGCTCCTGAGGTTCCCACGGGGCTGCAGGAAATTTTTTTTTGCATAAATCAAGTACTTATAACCCAATAATACCTGAGTATACCTCATATTAAATTTGGTTCAAATTGGCCTCTCGGTTCAGAAAATAGAAATTCTGGGCGGTGCAAACATTCTTGCCCCTCTCAGAACAAAGACAAATATTGCCCGTCAAACTTCTCTTGAACAAACTTGAGTCTACACGTCAAATGGAAGCTGCATACCAAATATCAAGTCTCTGCTATGGCTGGTTCATGAGAAGAAGATTTTTAAAAATTTTGTGCATTTTGGCCCCATCCCCCTCCACAATATGAGCAGAAACCCAATTTGAAGAAAAACCCAAATGCCCCTATATAACTGCTACTCATGTGAATTTTCATTGAACTGCAGCCAGTGGCTTGGGAGAAAATGACCCAAACAGCACCTTCACGACATACGACGGACGACAGACAAAAAGTGATCAGAATAGCTCACCCTGACTTTCAGTCAGGTGAGCTAATAATTCAGCAGTAATATATTGGTATGGGGTTTAAGGTATGGTAAATCGTTTTGTGTTTGGAAGTTATATTCAATTAACAGGGGTATTCAATTTAGAGATATCCAGTTGAATGATCTCCTCTCTAATGCGGTTTGAATATTTGTTCAAAGTATTCAAATATCTGTTCCTTTTTTGCATTAAATATGCAAATATGCATTAATAATGCATTTTGCATTATCGTAATGTGAGTGTATAATTATATTATACTAGAATAAATCCCACGTAAGCACAGAATTAGCAAGAAGGCAGTGATTATTTATTTATTGGTGTTTAAGGTCACATACTTATGCACAATGGTTAATTGTGACAGTTTTATGGGTGGAGGATGCCGGAGTACCCGGAGAGAACCACCGAGCATTGATGAGCAACTGTCAGCTCCTCAACATTCTAACGCTGTTCAAGCTCCTCTCAAGCAGGGTTACAGCAGTTGAAGACATGTGCACCATCGACATGCAGTATGCATTAGCACACGGCATCATCGTGCCCCTATTTAGGCAATCGGGATAAAGTGCGTTGCCCAAGGACACAACACAGGTCATCCCGGACGGGGATCGAACTCGGGACCTCTAGCATAGAAGTCCAACAGTTTACCACTGAGCCACCATGCAACCGAAGGCAGTGATAATAATAATAAAAAAATAATTCTGATGTACAGCATCCTGTAGTGTCAAGAGGGACTACACAAATTCCATGAAAGCGTTAGGAATCAACAAATATCGATGGCTGGTTTCAATTCAAATTACACCACTTACCGTTGTTACATTTATCCAAGATTCCTTATGTTTTATCTTTTAAAAAGAAAACTGGTAATCAGAGGTTAACTGACAAAGTGAAGTGAAGTCTGATTACTGACCTGAAAGTTAGAGCTGAAATGGTTAACCGATTAATGGATTAATCAATGATCAACATCTTTCTTAATCGATCCAAAAAGTAATTGTTCGATTAACCGTTACTTTTGAACTACTGTATTATGTGGGTCAACAAAGAAACAAACTTGCTCCAAAACAGGCAAACAGTGTGACTCTGACTCACATCAATTATATGAGACAGAGTAAAGTATGCAAGTTACTTGCTGACATACTTATTTATTTATTGGTGTTTAAGGTCACAAACTTAAGCACAATGGCTAATCGTGACCATGACAGTTTTATGGGTGGAGGAAGCCGGAGTACCTGGTGAGAGCTACCGAGCAACGACGAGCAGTTATCAGCTCTCCAACATCGTAACTCTGAACTCTGCACCACGGCACAGGCAGGGTTAGATTGGTTGAAGACATGCGCACCATCGATGTGCAGTATGCCTTAGTACACAGCGTCATTGTGTCCCCATTTAAGCAATCGGGGTTAAGTGCCTTGCCCAAGGGACATAACGTGGGAGCGCGAATCAGACGTTGAAATGGTCACCCATCCAACTACTCACTAATTTTGCACAGTGTTAAACATGTCCCAGATACACGTGTGATGTCACGCTCATCTTTGAAAAGAATACATGGGAACTCCATCTGTTTATATCGGAATCCGCTCAGTTTTTCATTAATTTGAGAAAAAATATAAAACTTCTGCATCTGATATTTGGCAATTACCATGCATCTATGGTCAAGCCAGGAAACAAGCAGACTGTCATCTGTAAAATGAAGTCCCCAGAGGGTGAATTTAGTGATGCTACCCTGCACTGCAGGATAGCATCACTAAATTTACACTCTGTGAACCTCAATTTGAATCAAGGTCTCAGGCCTGAACAGAAAGAGGTACCCATGGGGTAAATTGTCCCACTGAATGAGATACCAGCAGCAAATTCACCCTCTTGGGACCTCATTCTGCATATGACAGATTGTTTATTTTCAGGCTTGTCTATGGTGGGTGTGCTACCACTTGGAAAAAGCCAGGGATCATAGCAAATCAGCTGGGTAAAATGTACGCAACTCACATTTTCATGAAGACACTCCTTTATGGAGGGAAACACATGTTCGTCTCTCTTCTACCACTTTATAGATGAATGGAAGTGTACTTCTCTACTTGAATCATCTCCCTTTGGCTTGTGACTCACCTGTCGATTGTGTTGAGATATTCTCAAATGCATGTTCCCCCAATTTACACAGTTGTCTTGACAGATGTACATGAGCATGAGTTCAATAAGTTTAAATTATGCCTACTAGTATACATCTACACATATTTAAAAACACTATGTTTCAATAAGACTAAAATTCTCGCCCTCTGATTGGACGAGAGCTTGCTTAGTTTTTTCTATGTTTACAGCTCCAGTAGCATATATTACTGTCTGACATCACCACCCAAAATATTTGAAAAGATGATAACAATGTGAGAAGTGCATTCTGCCTATACTGTGTATTTTTGGATGCCAATGATCATTCTATGAATGTATACTCACAACCCACTTATAAGCTCATGATTTGAACTGACATGGAGTAACCTCATCCTTTATCTAAGTTATAGATTTTTTGTTGTCCAGTGATGTTGCAGGGCACAAGAGAGGTTTATTTACTAAATTTTTTATCATAAAAGTTGACTTGTTCATACAAGTTGCCTTGTTCATTTCATGATGTGGGTATGGAATTATGGGCAGGGTCTTATTGGAACATATATGTTAAACATGGTTTGAGGTTTGCAGCTCAGAGTGTAAGTTCAACCTCGATGACAGAATTAAATTTCCTCTATGGACTATGAAGAGTCTATTTTTGATCGACGCTCTTGATGTTGCCACATCATGCAATCACTACTTAATATTTTTTAATTTCCGAGGCCAAAATGTCCTCGGCTAATATGGAAAATGAGAGTCTTACATCACAATGACAATCACAATGTGTAAATTCAGTCCAGAAAACAGAGTAGCAGCCTCAGTAGCTACAACCACTTGTCCACGCACTCCACCCCTAACAACCTCCTTTAGGGATCACAGTGGCTCAGTGGTTAGAGCATCAGACTTTTACTGGTTGAGTGCTGGAAGCCACTATCATGGACATGGAAGCCACTTTAGTGGCTTTACACTGAAAGCATGAGCTTGTTGTTTTTGCAGCAGTAAAAGAAAAATATTTGCATAAAATTGTTTTGTTACAATTTATTGGAGAGTGCCAGTGCATTCTCCAATAAATTGTAACAAAACAATTATTTATGATCAATGTTGTAATATACTAAGGTGTCCCTTACAGGTAACATGGTATCTTGAAAAAAATTACTCATGTTTCAAATCGCCTTTGAAAAAAAATTCAGCACTCTACCAGTTAACCAAACGTTTGATGGTTGATGATAACTGCACTGTATCCTTGGGCAAGACACTTAATCCCAATTACTTACTCATGTAGGGAATGGCTGCACTGTATACTAAGGCTTACTGCACATCAAAGGTGCACTGCCTTCAACACCTACTAACTCTGCTGGTTCAGAGTCTGATAGTTGTTCACTGCTGCTCGGTTGTTCTTTCCGGGTGCATCAGCTTCCCCTACCTATAAACCTGCCTTGACATGATGTGACCCTGGCTTCTGGAGGGTTGATACACCCCAATAAACAAACAGCCTACTTTGGAAATAAAACATGTCGGAATGAATTTAACACTGATAATCATAATAATGAAAGTGTCAATGACACTGTAGCTCAACTTGACAAACTTGAACTTGGTAAGTTATAAATGAAATGGAAAAATTGAAGATCATTGGTACCAATGTCATTTTTTTTGCCAGTGGCAACATTTTTTGACAGAAACCGCAGAAAATCGATAGCTCCCATCTAGAGGCCTCCCCAAACAAGCATGCCAGGTTTCAAAGCAATCCGATCATAAATGTGCCCTGTAGGGATAACAAAAGGGAAATATTGTGGTCTGACTAGACTAAATTCTAAGAACGTTGGCCGTGGCAACATTTTTTGACGGAAATGGAAGAAAATCGATAGCTCCCATCTAGAGGCCACCCCAAACAAGCATGCCAGGTTTCAAAGCAATCCGATCATAAATGTGCCCTGTAGGGTGTGCCAAAGGGAAATATTGAGTCTTCTGACTAAACTAAGTTCTAAGAACGTTGGCTGCGGCAACATTTTTTGACGGAAATTGAAGAAAATCGATAGCTACCATCTAGAGGTCTCCCCAAACAAGCATACCAGGTTTCAAAGCAATCAAATCATAAATGTGCCTTGTAGGGTGTGCCAAAGGGAAATATTGTGGTCTGACTAAACTGAGTTCTAAAAAAGTTCACCGCGGCAACATTTTTTGACGGAAATTGAAGAAAATCGATAGCTCCCATCTAGAGATCACCCCAAATAAGCATGCCAGGTTTCAAAGCAATCCGATCATAAATGTACCCTGTAGGGTGTGCCAAAGGGAAATATTGAGTCTTCTGACTAAACTAAGTAAGTTCTGAGAACGTTGGCCGCGACAACATTTTTTGACAGAAATTGAAGAAAATCGATAGCTCCCATCTAGACGTCTCCCCAAACAAGCATACCAGGTTTCAAAGCAATCTGATCATAAATGGGCCCTGTAGGGTGTGCCAAAGGGAAATATTGAGGTCTGACTAAACTAAGTTCTACGAACGTTGGCCGTGGCAACATTTTTTGCCGGAAATTGAAGAAAATCGAAGCTCCCATCTAGAGGTCACCCTAAATAAGCATACCAGGTTTCAAAGCAATCAAATCATAAATGTGCCCTGTAGGGTGTGCCAAAGGGAAATATTGTGGTTTGACTAAACTAAGTTCTAAGAATGTTGGCCGCGGCAACATTTTTTGACGGAAATTGAAAAAAATCGATAGCTCCCATCTAGAGGTCACCCCAAACAAGCATACCAAATTTCAAGTAATCTGATCATAAATGCGACCTGTGAGGTGTGCCAAAGGAAATTGTGGATGTACATACTAACGTACCAACGTACGTACGTACGTATGTACGTACGCCGACGGACGAGAAGTGATGGCAATAGCTCAGCTTGACTTTGTCAAGTTGAGCTAATAATAATAATAATAATAATTGATTTTGTAAAAGCGTAAAACCACGAAGAGTGCCTTAAAACGCTTCACAGAAATAAAATACACTTTTCTGAAAATAAAGAGTCACATGTTTCAGTTTCCTCTAGGGAGGTTCAGGAGAATGCTTCAGTAAATAGGAAAGTTTTAAGATTTCTTTTGAAGATGTTGATAGTTTCTGAATTTCTGACACTAATAGGCAACGCATTCCACAATCTTGGACCCACGATGGCGAACACGATCATTAGCCAGATTAGATCTGCTAAAAGGTATGACTAGTTGAATTTGATCTTTAGATCTAAGACTGCGTGATGGAGTGTATACAGTGATGAGCTCTTGCATGTAAACTGGAGCCAGTTTGTGAATACATTTGAATACTAAGATCAATATTTTGAAATTAATTCTCTGTTTAACTGGAAGCCAATGTAATTGTCTTAAAACAGGTGTTATGTGTTCAGAGCATTTGGTACCAGTAATTATCCTAGCAGCAATATTCTGAACTTTTTGAAGCTTCTGAATCAAATACTGCGGCAGCCCCACTAACACTGAATTACAATAGTCTAGTTGTGAGGTGATGAAAGAATGCACAAGTTTTTCAAGTGCTGACTGGTTAAGATAAGTTCTCAGTCTTCCAATATTCCGAAGCTGCCAGTAACATTTTTGACATATTTTATTGATATGGATGTCTAGCTTTAAATTTGAGTCCATAATCCGTCCAATATTCCTGGCCGATTCACTTCTCATGGTGATGTTGTTTCCAACCTGAATTGATGTAACAGTGGGTGTAGGCATGTGAACCCTGGATATCACTAAGAATTCTGATTTAGAGTCATTCATTTTCAGTTTAAAATCTATCATCCATTCCCGCACCAGATTTATGCAAGTTTCCATGTTGCTGACTGCAGTGATTGAGTCACTTTGAAGAGATGAATTAAATGTAATGTACAGTTGGGTATCATCAGCATACAGATGATATGATATGCCATGCCTTTTAAGAAGACGACCCAGAGAAGAAGTGTACAGAGTAAACAAATGTGGACCAAGAACTGAGCCCTGAGGAACACCACACTTTAACATCTTGCTTTCTGAACCGGTCTTGTTGATATATATTTGTTGACTGCCACCTTCTAGATATGATGCAAACCATGATAAGACAGTTCCACATATGCCATGGTGTGTCAATGTCTGCAAAAGAATATCATGGTCGACTGTGTCGAATGCTGCTGACAAATCCAAGAGAACAAGCAGTACAGCCTTACCCTCAGACACTGATTTAACAATGTCGTTGTTGACTTGCAGTAAAGCTGTCTCTGTACTGTGATTGGCTCTGTATGCAGACTGGAAAGGCTCTAAAAGATCATTTTCATGCAGATGTTTTTTGAGTTGTGAAGCAACAACCTTTTCCAACAATTTAGACAGGAAGGAGAGGTTCGATACTGGTCGATAATTCTTCAAGTTGTCAGGATCAAGAGATGGCTTCTTGATGAGTGGAGTAACAAGTGCTTTTTTTCAGTGGGCGTGGAACAAATCCCTCATGAAGGGATGCAGATATAATAGATGATATGGCTGGCAGAAGATGATCAATTGTCTCTTTCAGAAGGAATGTTGGAATTTCATCTAGATCATTGGATTTATTGGATGATGACAAAATCATTTTTCGAATATCTTCTTCCAAGACAGTGTGAAAACTGGAAAAATCTCTTTTTATGTCAAGTTGATCAAACTCTGGTGGTTCACGTGATGGTATACTATCCAGGATTAATTGAATTTTGGTTATGAAAAAATCACTGAATTTTTCCAGAATTTCATTGGTATTTAGATGATCTGGGAGAACGACTTTCTGTTCTTTACCAAGGAGATACACTACACCCCGATTGCCTACATGGGGGCACGATGACGCTGTGTACTGAGCTGAGGCGTACTGCACGTCGAAGGTGCGCATGTCTTCAACCAATCTAACCCTGCCTGTGCTGCGGTGCAGAGTTCAGAGTTACGATGTTGGAGAGCTGACAGCTGCTCGTCGTTGCTCGGTGGTTCTCTCCGGGTACTCCGGCTTCCTCCACCCGTAAAACTGTCACGGTCACGATTAGCCATTGTGCATAAGTATGTGACCTTAAACACCAATAAATAAATAAATAATAAATAAATACCAAGGAGATTATTGGTTACCGAGAATAACACCCTAGTATTTGATGACTAGGGTGTTATTCTCATACTCTTAATTAGGCTTTTCCCTCTGGAAAAGACTCTTGTTTTTCTACGGATTATTTTTTTTTTTTTTAGGCTTCCCTCTGGAAAAGACTATTGTTTTTTTATGGATTATTATTATTATTTTTTTTTTTTTTTTCCACACATTTTGTCTGCACGATTCCGAAGCCATTTTCGGATCGATTTTCACAAAATTTTGCACACACATAGAGGGGCACAAAATCTAAAAATGTACCGAAGCAGAATTTTCGATTTAACCCTTATTTCATCAGAATTGGCAAAAAACTGTCAAAATTGGGGTTTATCGGCACTTTCTCGAAACACGTCTTGTAGATTTTTTTTAAACATTCATCATTGCTAGACCTTTCTGTGCCACGACCTTTGAAACACACGACATATCAGGCGATGCATATGGTAACCCTCCACAGGCTGCCAAACATCGAAATTTTGATGAAATGGGCCTCGTTCAAGCCCCCACAGCACCCAAACGATACACGAGAGATAAACATAACTTCCTTTTTTAGAAGTGGAATTCACCGAGGATCATTTTTGTAAGTAATAAGGGTGTTAAAAAAACCAAGCGTTAACCCATTTTGGGCTGCTTAAACAGCAATACCCCCATAAAGCTAAAAAATTCATGTTTTCCGTGGATTTCTCTAAACGAGTCTTGTAGATTTTCAAGAAAATATTGTCACTCCCAGGCCTTGATGTGGCAATAGAAGTTGCATGGACAAAGTACTGCAGTGAGCATTTGTTAACCCTCCACAGGCTGCTAAAAGTCAAAATTGGGATAAAATGGGCTGTTTTTGGACGCCAACAGCACCCAACGGGTATGCCACAAAGAAAAGTGCTTTCTTTTATCGAGCGCACAATCTATACGGAAACAATTTTGTAAGCAGTAAGGGTATTCAAAAAACGAAGTCTTAACCCATTTTGGGCAGGCTAAGAGAGAGAGACCCCTTAAAATCTAAAAATTCCCATTTTCTGTGGATTTCTCTAAATACATTCCGTTGGTTTTCAAGAAAAAATGACTACTTGCAGGCCTTTGCGTGACATTACAAGTTGCATGGTCAAAATATTCCGGTGAGCGTTTATTAACCCTCTACAGACTGCCAAGCATCATAATTTTGTTGAAATGGGCTGTTTTCGGACACACACATCACGCAATGTATGCCCGAGAGATACACATAATCTCCTTTGTTCGAAGTGGAATTCACTGAGGACCATTTTTGTAAGTAATAAGGGTATTCAAAAACCCAAGCGTTAACCCCTTTTTGGGTGGTTAATAGCAATACCCATCAAAAGCTAAAAGACATCATGTTTTCCGTGGATTTCGTTACAAACATCTTGTAAGTTTTCAACAGAAAATGGCCATTGATAGGTCTTTGAGTCACATTACCGGTTGCATGGATAAAATATTCCAGTAAGCATTTGTTAACCCTCCATGGGCTGCTAAATGTCAACATTTTGAAAAAAATAGTCTGTTTTTGGACACCAACAACAACAAATGGGAACGCCACAGAGAAACATAAATTCTTTTACCGGATGCAAAACTGATAGAGAAAAATTTAGTAAGTAGTAAGGGTATTCAAAAAATCGAGGTCTTAACCCATTTTTTTTGGTTAAGATGTACCCCTTAAAAGCTTAAAATTCCAGTTTTCTGTAGATTTCTCCAAAAAATCTAGTAAGTATTCAAGAAAAATTGACCATTTGCAGGTCTAGGAGTGACATTACAAGTTGCACAGAGAAAATATTCCAGTAAGCGTAAGTTAACCCTTCAGAGGCTACAAAGCATAGAAATTTTTAGAAAATGGGCTGTTCTTGGGCACCCATTGCACGCAATGTGTACCTGCGAGATAAACATAACCTCCTTCTTTGGAAGTGGAATTCCCCGAGGATCATTTTTATAAGTTATGAAGGTATTCATCAAACCAAGCATTAACCCGTTTAGGGCTGGTTACAGATCCATACCCCCTCAAAAGGTTAAAAATTCATATTATCCGAGGAATTTCTCTAAAAAACATCTCGTAGATTTTCAAGAAAAAATGGCCATGCTCAGATCTTAGTGTGACATTACAAGTTGCATGTACAAAAATATTCCTGTAGGTCTCACAGAACTAAATATTTTCCCATAGGCGACCATTATAACGTTCAGGTGGAAAAAAATATGATCGCATCACTTTAATTTTTGGCATTCAAATATCTCTGTCAAGTATAGCCCTTCAGACAACTTTTTCTGATCTGAAAACAGGGGGGTCATGCAACAAATAAGAGAGAAAAAACTGACACAAAGGAAGTACCGGTCCACATGCACATATTTTTCAGGGAATTCCCTACAAAAACACACAAAAAGTAAATTGTATTTTTTAGGTCCAAAAGTCATCAAATCGCCCTCTTTTTTATCAGGAATATTCAACAATAATGCAAGATGTCAATAGAATGTTTCAAACTTTTATTGAAACAACGGATTTTCCCAAGGCTGTTTATTTTTAGAGATTGCGTCATTTCCGAGTGCAACATTTTAAGGCGGTTCACTCTAATTTCAATATTTAGTTCTGCGATACCTATAATCATCCCCAACCCCACCAAAGAGACATTTTACCACTTCCATGAGATAAAAGAGTCATTTCTGCATTAGAATCCAACTTTTGGCTTTGGCTGAGTCAAAAACATGGAAAATTTGTTCTTTTAAGGAAAAGTGTCCAAACTTTGTCAAGTGAGCTTGAAAACTGGTATTGCTTCCAAAAGATTTTTCTATCCTGTTACTTTATAAATTAACTGAGAAGGATGAGAATTTACAGCTTTCTTTAAAAAACTACCCTGATCCCAAAATAAAACTAACATCTGCATCAGCACAAAATATTTTTAGAAAAAATCTGTCTCATTTAACCATACTGCAAGCAAAACAGTGTCCCAACCCCCATGGAACAATATGGATGCCAATTTTGTTTCCAAAACTGAGGATGCAGCTATATATTTCACCAATATGAGAGGGACTCTACCAGTTTATCCTAAGAACTGATGTCAAATTTTATTCCACCATCTGATGTAGTAAAATTTTTGCCCTGAATAGGACCCCCGGTATGCCCCTTTTCATCAAAATATGTGATTATAATTCATAATTTAATTGATATTGACCCAAAACAAACTACTGTGATATGAACTTTCCCATCTGTAATAGTTTTTTAAATCACAGTCTGGCTTCTGAAGACATTTCACATTGTATTGATGAATATTTTGCAATTTTTGTAAAGGAAAAGCCTCAGTTTTTCTCAGTATAAGGCACATAGAGTCATTGGTATGGCACTGACAAAACATAAAAACAGTGTTTTTTGTCCCAAAAGAATGAACAGTACCTGCTACTGTGATATCTCATAACACTGGTAAGATGCCTAAAACCATCAAATATTGATTCTATAGTGCTATGCTTATGCTGCAAGTTCCCATAAGTGCACTTTCATAACCTTTGTTTTAATCCCCACTGACACCCATTCTGGCAAAAAGATTGAAATTGTTGAAAACATGTTTCCAAAGAGGATGAATCAGACATTTGCTTCAAGAATATAGTGGTATTGGATGTTTAATATACTTGTGTGTGTGTGTGGGGGGGGGGGGGGGGGGGGGGGGAAAGTTAGTCAGCTGCCAATTATTGAAAATGTAGATCCAGGCAAGTGAAAAGCAAAGAAACACCATGTTTGATAAAGAGACAGACACACAGACAGACAGACAAACAGATAGGCTTGCAGTCACACATGTAGGAGGTCTACATGAGAGTACTGAATGGCATACAATGAAAAATATAGTGGAAGAGCCAGGGCAAGGTTGTTAAATTGAAAAATAACTCAGTGGACCATGAGTGCTGAAGCCTCAAAGTAAATTATAAGAAACTGAAAGTGTATGGTACTAACTTCAGTCTCTAAAAACATGCTGTTCAGTCTTTCCAAATTTTTATCATCAGCAGAAGGGTTAAATATGTGTGGGAGAGAGGACTTGGTTCAGGGAAAGAGCAATATTTCACAACTGTCACTGTAAATTTATGCTGTATCAGGGGAACCATGGCAGCACTAGTACTAGACAACTATATTGGTAGCTATGCACAAATGCCATTCACTCACATTTGTAATTTTATTATGTTATTTTCCACTGTAGCCCCACCCCTTCCTCAAATTTGTGTTCCAGGATACTCTTTCAATGAAGGAATTGTTTTCCAACATTTTGAAGAGCATAATATAGAAGAGAAAAACTTCTAAATAATAGTGAATAGAAGGGCAGTGTAGGTTTTCTGTCTGTGTTTGAATGGTGATTTGGGAGGGGGTTGGAAGATTTGGAATCCTCCCTGCCCCTAGAAATATGAGGAGAAACCAAGGTTTAAATAAATATGTTAATGGGGTAAGATAGGCTGTTAGTTAGCAGCTGCCAGAGGTTATAGTGTGCTCCTGGGGAATACACTTGCTCAAGATGTGAATTTTCTTGCATGAACAGCCTTAGTTTTGGAAATATATAGCTTTAATTGCTGACTGTGACAAAAATGTAACTTCTCAAAACAATAAAATGGTTTGGTAAGGTGTATGGTCCCCAAATAAATATTTAAATGTGAAATAATCCCCCAAAATAATAACTGAATCTGGTCTGGAAGCCAAAAAACATATTTCCTATAGGTCTCACAGAACTAAATATTTTCCCACAGGCGACCATTATAATGTTCAGGTGGAAAAAAAATATGATCGCATCACTTTAATTTTGGCATTCAAATATCTCTGTCAAGTATAGCCCTTCAGACAACTTTTTCTGATCTGAAAACAGGGGGTCATGCAACAAATAAGAGAGAAAAACTGACACAAAGGGAAGTACCGGTCACATGCACATATTTTTCAGGGAATTCCCTACAAAAACACACAAAAAGTAAATTGTATTTTTTAGGTCCAAAAGTCATCAAATCGCCCTCTTTTTTATCAGGAATATTCAACAATAATGCAAGATGTCAATAGAATGTTTCAAACTTTTATTGAAACAACGGATTTTCCCAAGGCTGTTTATTTTTAGAGATTGCGTCATTTCCGAGTGCAACATTTTAAGGCGGTTCACTCTAATTTCAATATTTAGTTCCGCGATACCTGTAAGCATTTGTTAACCCTATGCAGGTTCTCAAACATCAAAATGTTGATAAAATGGGCTGTGTTTCTGTACCCACAGCACCCGAAGTTGAGAGGATATATCAAAATAAGTGGAAGTAGAATTCACTGAGAATTATTTTTGGAAGTAATAAGAAAACCTACAAGATGTTTTTAGAGAAATCTACAGAAGATGGGAATTTTAAGCTTTTAAGGGGCATCTCTGTTTATCCTGCCAAAAATGGGTTAAGACTTCGACTTTTGAATACCTTTACTACTTACAAAAATGTTTCTGTATAAATTCTGCACTCAATAAAAGGAGGTACGTTTCTTAGTGGCGTACCCATTGGGTGCTGTTGCTGTCCAAAAACAGCCCATTTTATCACAATTTTGACTTTTAGCAGCCCGTGGAGGGTTAACAAATGCTCACCGGAGTATTATGTTCATGCATCTTGTATTGTCACACAAAGACCTGCCAGTGGCCAATTTTTCTTGAAAATCTACAAGACTCGTTTTGAGAAATCCACAGAAAACATGATTTTTTTTAGCTTTTGAGGGGTACTGCAGTTTAACCAGCCCAAAACGGGTTAACACTTGGCTTTTTTAATACCCTTATTACTTAGAAAAATGATCCACGGTGAATCCCACTTCCAATGAATAAAGTTATGCTTATCTCCCATATATCGTCTGGGTGCTTTTATTAGGATCCGGAAAACAACCCATTTCATCAAAATTTCAATGTTTGGCAGCCTATGGAGGGTTACCATATGCATCACCTAATATGCCTTGTGCATCTTGTCGTGTCACAGGTAGTTCTAGCAATGATGAATGTTTAAAAAAAATCTACAAGACGTGTTTCAAGAAAGTGCCGATAAACCCCAATTTTTGCAGTTTTTTGCCAATTCTGATGAAATAAGGGTTAAATCGAAAATTCTGCTTCGGTACATTTTTAGATTTTGTGCCCTCTATGAGTGTGCAAAATTTTGTGAAAATTGTTTTGAAAATGGCTTCTGAATCGTGTGGAAAAAAAAAAAATAATCCGTAGAAAAACAATAGTCTTTTCCAGAGGGAAAAGCTTAATTAACTAGACTTTATGATTCTGGAGAATCATGCATGGCTTTTCCTGATGAGATTCCATGATTTGTCATGACCCCACAGTGTCTGATAAATTGTTTTTAACTGTCTCACTGAAGTTCCTTCATTGAGGTTATGAGAAAGGTGAGTATAGTAGTCTCAAATGACACAGTTTGATAAAAAATTGTTTAGGCAAAAACCATCATTAACGCTGGAATGGGTTAATGTGAATATCGTTGTCCAACAAGTCAATGACCGACAAAAGGAGTTATGTTTCTTTGGCACATACCCACTGAGTGCTGTGTCTATTTGAAAATGGTCCATTGTATCTCAAATGTATCCAAAATATTGAAGTCTGGCAGCTTGTAGAGTGTTAACAAGTGCTAACAGGAATATTTATTCATGCAACTGGTAATTTCACACCAAGAACGGTGAATGGTCATTTTTTCTTTAAAATCTACAAGATGTTTTCAGAGAAATCCAGAGAGAACATGAATTTTAAGCTTTTGATGGGTATAATTGTTTATCCAGCCCAAAAAGGGTTAAGTGTTGTTTTTTGAATACTCTTATTACTTCCAAAAATAATTCTCAGTGAATTCTACTTCCACTTATTTTGATCTCTCCTCTCAACTTCGGGTGCTGTGGATACGCAAACACAGCCCATTTTATCAACATTTTGATGTTTGAGAACCTGCATAGGTTTAACAAATGCTTACTGGAATATTTTGTAAATGCAGCTTGTAATGTCACACTAAGATCTGAGAATGGCCAATTTTTCTTAAAAATCTATGTGATGTTTTTAGAGAAATCCTCTGATAACATGAATGTTTAACCTTTCGAGGGGTACCGCTCTGTAATCAGCCCTAAATGGGTTAATGCTTGGTTTTGTGAATACCTTCATTACTTACAAAAATGATCTTCGGTGAATTCAACTTCCAATGAAGGAGGTTATGTTTATCTCGCAGGTACACATTTCGTGTTATGGTTGCCCAAGAACAGCCCATTTTCTCCAAATGTCTATGCTTGGCAGCCTCTAGAGGGTTAACAAATGCTTATCAAAATATTTTGTCCATGCAAGTTGCAATGTCACTCCAAGACCTGCGAATAGACAATTTTTCTTGAAATTTTTTTTTGAGAAATCAACAGAAAACTGGAATTTTAAGCTTTTAAAGGGTATATCTCCTTCACTAGTCAAAAATGGGTTAAGACCTCGATTTTTGAATACACTTACTACTTGCAAAAATGTTTCTCTGTCAGTTTTGCGTCCGGTAAAAGAAGTTATGTTTCTCTGTTGCATTCCCATTTGATGTTGTTGGTGTCCAAAAACAGACTATTTTTTTCGAAATTTAGACATTTAGCAGCCCATGGAGGGTTAACAAATGCTTACTGGAATAATTTGCCCAATCAACTGGTAATGTGACACCAAGACCTATCAATGGCCATTTTCTCTCGGAAACAGCTACCAGATGTTTGTAAAGAAATCCAGGGAAAACATAAATTTTTAAACTTTTGATGGGTATCACCATTAACAACCACAAAAGGGGTTAACGCTTGGTTTTTTGAATACCCTTATTACTTAAAAAAAATGGTCCTCGGTGAATTCCACATCCAACAAAGGAGATTATGTTTATTTCTCATGTACACGTTGGGTGCTGTACGTGTCCGAAAACAGCCCATTTCAACAAAATTACGATGCTTGGCAGCCTGTAGAGGGTTAATAAACGCTCACCGGAATATTTTGTCCATGCAACTTGTAATGTCACACAAAGACCAGCGATTTTTCTTGAAGACCTACAGGATGTTTTTTAGAGAAATCCCCAGAAAATGGGAATTTTAAGATTTTAAGGGGTCTCTCTCTTTAGCCTGTCCAAAATGGGTTAAGACTTCGACTTTTGAATATCCTTACTACTTACAAAAATGTTTCCGTATAGATTGTGCACTCAATAAAAGATGGCACTTTTCTTTGTGGCATACCCATTGGGTGCTGTTGGCATCCAAAAACAGCCCATGTTATCACAATTTTGACTTTTAGCAGCCCGTGGAGGGTTAACAAATGCTCACCGCAGTATTTTGTCCATGCAACTTCTATTGTCACATCAAGGCCTGGGAGCGACAATTTTTTCTTGAAAATCTACAAGACTAGTTTAGAGAAATCCACGAAAAACATGAATTTTTGAGATTCATGGGAGTATTGCTATTTAACAAGCCCAAAACGGGTTAACGCTTGGTTTTCTGAACACCCTTATTACTTACAAAAATGATCCTCGGTGAATTCCACTTCCAAAAAATGAAGTTATGTTTATCTCTCGTGTATCGTTTGGGTGCTGTGGGGGCTTGAACGAGGCCCATTTCATCAAAATTTTGATGTTTGGCAGCCTGTGGAGGGTTACCATATGCATCGCCTGATATGTTGTGTGTATCAAAGGTCGTGTCACAGGCAGGTCTAGCAATGATGAATGTTTAAAAAAATCTACAAGACGTGTTTCGAGAAAGTACCTATAAACACCAATTTTGACAGTTTTTTGCCAATTCTGACGAAATAAGGGTTAAATCAAAAATTCCGCTTCAGTACATTTTTAGATTTTGTGCCCCTCTATGAGTGTGTAAATTGCCAGTTAATCACTCACAATATGGATGATAAACACAGCTGAACTATGCACTCTCTGCCATGTGTAATTTCTCTCCGGTGTAGGGAAGATACGCAGTTTGGTACATTGTTTTTTTATTTTATTTTTTTCTGTAATGGGTTTAATGACACTTTTGACAGCCAGGGTCACCTTGGGTTGGACAGTTTTATGGTGGGGGGGGGGGGGGGGGAAGAAGCCAGAGAACCTGGAGAGAACCACTGAACAGTGACGAGCAAATGTCAGACTCCCCAACATAATAACTCCACACAACCAGGGTAAGCATTGTTTGAAGTCCACTGGCGACAGGCAGTATGGCCTAGTACAGGGCTGGAATGGCAAGGACACATTGCAGTTTACTCTGACCTTTCAGTTTGAAGTCCAATGCTGTAACCACTGAGTCACCGCACTCCCAGTTTACATTTTGGTGGAGTAAGTTTGGGTTCGACATGAAAGAATAAATTTAAAGGTCATATCCAGCCAGAACTCTTTATAAATATCATCATTCAATTTTCAATAATTTAATTTAAAAAAAAAATTGCCTCCAATAGGACACCTCATTGGAACAACTTCAAAGAGCTTGTTCCAGTGAGGGGTAATATACTATGTTTTTGAGGCAAAACTCTATTAGTTGTTGGAGTAAAAAAAATGGAAGTTTCATCTTATTGCCACCTCAGTTAAATGGTTAAACTCATTATGCCTATTTTGAAGGATTTGCTCTCAAAAGCACCACTACCAAATTAATTTAACCTGTGAAACAGAACTCTTGTACATCAAGAACTTCTCCAGTTTCCAGGGTTCCCACAGGAAAATATCATATCTAGAAAATAAACTATGAAATCAAGAATATAAATTGTCGCATCTCAAGAGAATCAAACCTATTCCAGAGATAATTTCCATTAGCAGGATCAACACATTTTATTGGAATGCATTCCACCTTCTATGAACCCAGTTCAGTGATAAAGATTATCCTTGTATTTCTGTGATGGAAGAAACCCAGACTGATGACATTTAACTTTTCTGAGACCGATCCTCAAGTTGCCAGAGTGAATTGGACTCCTTGATACACAGAACATCACGATGTGTGAATGTGTTCGTCAATACAGCATGAGTGCCAGCATAGACGGATAGAACGAGAGGCTGTGCCACCCATTCTATTCTTCTGTGATGGCATGAGTGCCGTATTGACAAATGCATTCACACATCTTGGCATTCTGTGTTTATTACAATTGTCTCTATAATAATTTCATTTTCTAAATTCATTGGGACAAATTGGTCTTATTTGTGGAATTTGACAGTTCTGATGTCTGCTTGAAATAAAAACAAAAACAAAACCCTTGTGTAATTGGAAAACACGTGTGACAGATTGATACGTAAACAGAAAAATATAAATGAAACTTATGTCCAAGTAGGTTATTTGTTCTTATTTTCAGGAAATTAGCTGCCATCATCTAAGAGATATTCACTTCAAAGTCAAAACTTGAGTGTTATAAAATCACTACTCATTTATTTTTCGTTAATTTTCGTGGATTTGAACAAAAACATACATTTTCCAATGCTACCGCTGCTTCTGAATTGATCTGGGTCAGAATGCAATTTTTCGATTGGCCAATTACGAAAATGGGCAGAGTCTAGTTCTTTTGATGGATCAATGACATCAAGTGGAAAAATAGTCTGTCAACAGAAATCTGTATGGAACATGTTTTCCATACGGATTTGTAAATAAGGCACTGGAGGAAAATGAATAAGCATGTAGTAAATAGAGGATATCTATGCTGTTTTAGTGAATATCAGGAATTATCTCATGAGTGTGGACCTGAACGTTTTATTTTTCGCGAGCGCTTGCGTGAGTGAAAAATAATACTTTTAGGTCCACACAAATGAGATAATTCCCGATATTTACTAAAATAGCATAGATTTTCTTTTTATTAGACGCTACATGACATTTTACTGCCCAATATTCAACTCAATTTGTCTGCAAACCGTTTCAAGAGAATAACAAAGATTCGCTGATCGTTCCTTCAAGGCGACGTCATGCGCCAAAGTGTAACATCATATAGAAAGCTACTGAAAAAATCATAGCATGAAACTGAAAGTATTATTTTTCGATCCCGCGAAAAATAAAACTTTCAGGTCCAAACTCATGAGATAATTCCTGATACTGACTAAACTAGAGTAGATTTTCTTTTTTATTATAAGCTACGAGACATTTTATTGCACAATATTCAGCTTAAATGCGTATGTTTCGAAACAATAACAAAGATCAGCTGATCGTACCTTCAAGGCAACGTGATGCGGTGTAGTGTAACGTCATTTAGGAAGCTACTGAGTGATATTCCTCGATATCCATTAAGTCGATGGATATCGAGAAATATCTTTTAGATAATTTGCGATAATTCACAGGCTAGCATATAATAAGCCTGATCTGGCACCTGAATCTTCAATATCAGCTTCAGAGTTGGCACTTAATCTTAACCCCATACATATTGATGCAGAAATACCAAAATTTCAATCTGAAATTTTTCCCAGTTGTACAAGTTGGCATTTAACCACTTCAAAATTGAACTGTTTTACACTCTGCACTCTGATGTCAATGTACCAAAGTTTTCGGCAGCAAATTTTTCCCACAATACAACTGAGAATTAGATAAATTATAATATCTTGTTTGACAGAGCTCATTGAGCTCTGTCATACAAGATTTGTTACATTTTTTATCCAACATGGGCAATATGGAGTCAATGACGGAAATTTTGAAATACTACCAGAGTGCTAGGGAGTTAAATTTTAGTTGTATTATGAGCAAAATTTGCTGCTTGGAATTTCGGTAGTTTTACATCAGTATACTGAGGGTTAAGACACAATTTACTCCTTTTGTTAAACAATCCGAGAACCATGTTCATGGTTTCTAGTCAAGTATTGGCTGCCAACTTAAGCAGCCAACACTTTACTACAAACCTTATAGGAAATGAATAGTTTTTGTAGTAATAAAAATATTTTTCAATCATTTCAGAATTGAACAATTTTAATTATGCCAAAAATGAGCGTAACTGAATGCACAAATATTATGTCCTACACAGATGACAGCTTCCAACAAATCGAGTAACCTTCAGACTATAAGGCTCCTGCGAATTTCAAATATTCATTTATCATTCAATTCAATGACAATATTAGATTTGAATTTGCTTCGGGTTTGAGGTTCGGAAAATAGTTTCGAGTAGTTACCAGGTTTTAAGTTTGTTATCGAGATTTTGTGGCAAAATTACCCATTTTGTTCAGTTCAATGTTCATATGCTACCAATAAAAACATGATTCAAGGATTAAAACATCGAGAAATATGATTAATAACTCAAATACCACAAGTTTTCTTTTCCTCTCATTTGACCCTTAAGGGCCTGGACAATTGCCCTGAATTCACACCTGACCACAGCCTGTACACGTCATTTGGCTTAACAGTGATTTCTAGTCAAGTCTTGGCTGCCTTAAAAGGCAGCCAAGACTTGACTAGAGACCACTGCCTATGTTATTTGTTTTCTGTCAGCAGGACCTACTCATGATGACATGTTAAGGGCACCTGCTCTGAGGTCGCAAAAGTCAGAAATAGGCCTTTAAGGGTTAAATCTCCTGCTAAATCACCTGGGGTTCTTGATTACTGACTTTACTGTAAACATAAATCAGACAAATATTGATGAAGACACTGTGTCAAAGATGTGTTTATTATATGCTAGCCTGTGAATTATCTGAAAGATATTTCTCGATATCCATCGACTCGACTGATATTGAGAAATATCCCTCAGTAGCTTTCTAAATGATGTCACGCTTCGGAGCATGACGTTGCCTTGAAGGTATGATCAGTAGATCTTTGTTATTGTCTTGAAACTGTTTGCAGTCGAATTGGGCTAAATATTGAGCAGTAAAATGTCACATAGCATATAATAAAAAGAAAATCTACACTATTTTAGTGAATATCGGGAATTATCTCATGAGTGTGGCCCTGAAAGTTTTATTTTTCACGAGCGCTTGCACTAAAATAGCTTAGATATCCTCTATTTATTGAAAGTCTGCATTGTCTTCTTCTTGAGTTGGTACTGATATAACAGTGGATGTCACTTAATTGTGCTATACAAATCTCTATTATATAAACGTTCAAATTTCGATCCCTTCTCCAAAGAGTCAGGAAGTTGAAGAAAATAAATTCCATTATGATCATAACTTTAGACCATTTGGAATTCTGATTTATATAAAATAAAGTCCACTTGCATGTCGCGATGTCTTCTAAAATTGGGAGATTGCAGCGGGTGTTAATACCGGCAAAATTAGAAACAGAAAAAGGAGTTGATTTATGCTGTATGAATTGTGTTAGAATGTCTTTGCAATGTACTTAAAATTGTTGCAAATTGGATTCAAATTTCTGTAGATTATTCAATTTTGAAATTTGATTCAAGACAAAACATGGCAATCACAGGGGCCTACTTCAACCCTTTACCCAATGTAACAGTCATATCTGGCTACTGCTTGCCATTGCTTGGTGGTTCTCTCCAGGTGCTCCAGCTTTCTCCACCCGTAAAACTGTCGGACACGAGGTGACCCTGGCTGTCAAAAGTGTCATTAAACCCCAATAAATAAATAAATTTATCTGGTCACCATTCAATTTTTCCCTCAGAACAACACAGCTAATATGATAGAGTAGAAGTCTGTTAACAGAATACCACTTTGTCAGTGAAAATTATTCAATTAACAGGAGTATTCAATTAAGAGGGATTTGTCACTGTGCTGTATTCTAGAGATAAACTGAGCATTTATTCTATTATATCATGTTTGACAAAGCTCATAGAGCTCTGTCAAACAAGATATAATAGATTAAATGCCTATAATGGATGTATTGAAGCCATGTATGTCTATAAACAAGGACAATTCTGTCATCTTCAGGGTATTTCCATGACCAATTGCAAGATTTTTTATTCAATTAATGGGAGTTTACTCTATAACCCATATGCATTTAATAGGGTAAATTTACAATGAAAGAATGGTAAATGGTTTGGTGTATGGAAATTATATTCAATTAACAGGGTTATTCAATTAGGAGATATACAATTAAGTGGGCTTCACTGTACTACATTATTTCATTAAACTCATTCCAAGGCTTCAGAGGTTATTTTTTGAGGTGAATATGAAATTTTGAGGAAAACTTTTCCAACTGTCATCTTCTAGTTATGTTAGGTAAATAGATAAGTAAGCTGCATACAGTTAAAACTAGAAGTCCTGTTTTGACATAATTTCCAGCTGAGCATGATTTTTCCCAATTCCTAACCCCAAATTTCAGAATTTCAGTCCTCTCTCAGACAAAAATTTAATGCACAATTGGTGTCCTGAACTGGGTGGTCCTAAGGTCTCAGAAAACCTTTGAAGACACTAATTGTGCATTAAATTTAACCCTTTGAACTCATAAGGCCAATTTTTCGGTCCAAGGCATAATTTATTTATTTATTCGAGTTTAACGACACTTTCACAGCCAAGGTCATATCGTGTCGTGACAGTTTTATGGGTGGAGGAAGCCGGAGTACTTGGAGAGAACCACTGTGCAATGACGAGCAGCTGCCAGCTCCCCAACATTGTAACTCCGCACTGCAGCACAGGCAGGGTTAAATTGGTTGAAGACATGCGCACCATCGGTGTGCAGTATGCCTTAGTACATGGCGTCATCGTGCCCCCATGTGGAGAATCGGGGTTAAGTGCCTTGCCCAAAGACACAACGCGGGAGTCCAAATTGATCGCTCAGACGGTCACCCATCCAAGGACTAACCGGGGTCAACATTGCCTAACTTCGGTGATCTGACAAAAACTGGTTACCACAACGCCACGACTCATGCTGGTATGGATATGCTGGTATGGCTGTGCTGGTATGAGGTATTTATCTAAGTAAATATTGCCTTTTGTAGAGACTTGCGACTGACTGCTAAGACCAGTGGATTAACAGTAATCAGTCGATTAACCTGCTATTATCTAAGGGGAACAACATGTATACCAAAATCATTCTGCCTGACCATTAACTCCTTGCATGCTGGTGGTGGATATTCCTGCCAGGACAGGATTTCTATTGCCACTGAAATAAGTATAATATGGGTGTATTTAATCCAATTTTCCTCCTGCAAATTTCATGGATTTTTGCACCAATGGTATATTGATTTAAATTTACATGAATTTTTCATCAAATCTAGTCATGGCTGCTTCCGAGCAGCCATGACTAGATTTGATGAAAAATGTCATGAAAATACTCTGCAGGTAAAGAGTTAATTGAGTAAGTGGAATAGATATAACTTAGGTGACCGTCCTTTTCACCTGCGGATGATTTCGTCCTGATTTTTGTCCTGTCCGATTTTTTCCGGAATCAATTGTCCGTTCACTCTTGAAATAATTTCCACTTCATTATTCAAAACTCGATCAATTTATTTGGATCAGACAGTGAAGTACAACCAGGGATGTAGCTAGGAGGTTTTCAAAGAGGGGTGTGTAGATCTACGAAATTTCCAACTAAGGATGGATACTGAGGTCACATATTTCTGCACAGTGGCCAATCAAGACCACAACAAAGATATATAAAGTCAAGTGCAGCCAATCGTTTATACCCATGTTGCCCATTTTTGAGAACTTCCATCCCACCCATTGGTTACCAGGTCTTATTTTACTTGTAAAACAGAGCTAGGTTTACCACAGTAAACAAGCACTGTTTCACTTCCTGGGGTTCCCACAGGGACTTTATTAATTAATCATCTCAAATATGAGGTCATGCTGAGCAGTGAGCACACTAATCTTGAAATGAACTCAATAACAAACAACCATTCATTACGCTCACCAAGTATGAGTAATGTGTTAGCTAACTAACTCAGCCAAAATGTAACAATATGTGTGAGATATTAATTCAACAATACCAAATACAAATCAAAATTTTCAGTCTGGCTATATATGTCTTTCATAAGAGTACAGAGCCAAAGACAACTACGCACAATTTTGGTAGTAACTTTAAAAATTCCAGGACAGCTTCATGGGGAGCACATTTTGGGTCCAAAAACAAACTACAGTCTGTGAGTGCACTGCATATAGTAGAGAACAAAGTGCGTAACATGACCACGGTTGTGGAATTAACCTCAGAGCTGCTGAGTAGCCGGAAAATCTTATGCTGTTCGATCAGAATTCTGTCTGTGGGAGTCAGTGGTTGGAATTTTCACGGAAATGTAATACCATATTCTAAAAAAAAAAACTCTGTTACAACACTACCTCAAATTTTCAACTGTTGGAATTTTTGACTGAAAAATTTCCAACTATCTTGATTTTTGGACAAATATTGGGGGTGGGGGAGTTGTTTCATCCCCCCCACCCCCTGTAGAGCTATGCCTCTGAGTACAACTCCTCCTCCCCTCCCATTAGCATTTTGTCACCAAAACAATTTGTTTGGTATTAAATATCCAGAATGGCTAAAAATGTGGCACCTGCAGACAGTTTCGGTCCAGCATGAGCCCTTTTCTTTAATACTGTAAGAACAGTTGAACATGATTCCATGTGACTGTTTGTTACAAACTTACTTGTAGTATACATACAGTTGCTTACTGTTTGTTCTGAATCCCCCGCGTGTAAACAAACACAGGGATAAAACAAAATCAAGAAAAAATCTTTTAGTTTTCAGATCCCGATTACTTGAAATATATTTCACTTTACCGTCGTTACATTTTTGTGATTGTAGCTTACTTGAAAATTATATGAACAGATTTTTTAATTTTCTGTGGGAATTTGTGTGTATTTTCGGAATATGCAGAAGGTCTTGACAAAGTTGGAATATCAGTAGTCGTGATTATGGTTCAAAATAAAATTCAAGACTTATTCAAAATTCGTTAGTGAATAAATAAAATATACATGTATTGTAGTTGTGACGCAAATTATTTAATTAATACGTGCAGTACCAGTATTCCATATTTGTCATGCCTGGCCGACAACACTGTCAACAGCCTTAATCTGGTGCTATAGTCAGACCTCCATATATGACTCGTGGTTGTGTGACATGGGTGTTGGCAAAAATGGCACCAACTGGTGAAAATGGCTCCAAGTGTGGATGGCGAAAATGGAACCAAACCAAAAGAACAACACTATGTTTCATGATCAAATATTTAATTTTCCTCAGATCGTTGTTTTGATTTTATCTCCTTTTTTACAAGATTTTTTAAATCTTTTCTCACATTATATAATAGTACAATAGTCAGCACAAGCCTGATGACAATATGTGTGGAGGGGGGAAATTGAGTAAGAATAACCCCAAACATGGCCTAAAAGACCGTGTTTTAATTTTTTGCATTGGTCCGTCCTTTGAATTTGGACTAACCCTTCCCCCAGTTTCTGATTTCAGCACCAACAATAAAGAAGGGGGCTGTATTGTGAATCCGAGTTGGATAGATTTTGAGGCCGGGAAGAGGGTGGGGTCCTGGGGTGGGGGTGGCATCTTCTTGCTTTTAATGCCTAGAAGTCAGTGCTAAAAAACAAGAAATCCAGTTTAAGAGAGTTGGGGGGGGGGGGGGGGGGGGGATATGCTCCCATTTTTAACTGCTCACTCTTGAACAAAATTTATTAAATAAAGAACCTAAAATGCATCTGCAAGCTTAAATACTCAGTTTCAAAACAAAACACAGAAAAGAACAGAATGAAATGAATTAAATACTGGTGCCATTTTCGCCAATGGTGCCATTTTCGCCACCCGAGCTCGTGTTGTTTTCGCCAACCCATGGTGCCATTTTTGCCAGCGTAATTGGTCCTGTTTTCACTATAATTGTTGCCGTTTTTACTCACTTTTTGCCATTTTTGATATAACACAACACAACAAGTCAAAGTAGGCCTAGCCTATCAAATCGACTTTTAAGAAAGTATATAATTAATAGCATTAGAGAATTGGTATCTTCAAATCAAATTCTGACGAATACATAATCCCAAAAAAGTTTATTGGAAAATTGTAGGAGGGGTGGGGGGGGGGGGGGTGGGGGGGGGGGATGAGGGGGCGTCACTACATGACCACACTGTCACCCCCCTACGTGACCACACTGTCACCCCTCTCCCCCTTTAGCAAGCTCCTGATAAATCTGAGGTAGAAATCACTCAGCAAAGTTGATAATATTAATCATATTTCGAATTCTCTGATTATACCCAACATAGGCATAGGCCGATGGGCCAACTTTTTTTATAGGGGGGGGGGGGGGGGGTGGGACTGGAAGATTTTGCCCGAAAAATGATGCCATGGGCATCAGCTAGGTGCATGGCCCTGAGGTGGGGTAGGTGTTGGCATGTGTGTCTCGTCCTACTGGTGGGGTCCAGGGGAACCCTCCCCAGAAAAAGTTTTAAAAATCTGATCCTCTGGGAGGGATTCTAGAGCACCCAGGCTACCATTTGGACCTTGTAATTGATAGAAAAGTTGATCACTTTGTAGAGGTGCCTGGCTGAATGTGTTCAAACAATCTTGTCTGGAATCAATCATCTGGAAGAAAACAAGAGGCCCCAGGGGGCCTGAGGGTGCTCACCTGACATGGTAGCCTAAATATCAACCCAGAGAATTGATTTCCACAAGTTGCATCTGCTCCTCCTAAGAAAAGCTGAAACCAAATATCCAAATATTCTGACCAGTGGATCTAAAAAAAGATTTTTAAAGAATATTCCTCATATTGAACTAAGTCATAATTCGGGCTCCCACAGGGAGCCCATATATGAACCCAGGGACTTGGCTTTAACAAACCTGAATCTCACACCCCTAAGGATTCTGCACACCAAATATCAAAACATTCCGACTGCTGGCTCTGAAGAAGAAGATTTTTAAAGAAAATTCCCCATTTTGAACCAAGTTACAATTCGAGCTCCCACAATCAGCCCAAATAGGGACCTAGGGACATGGCTTGAACAAACTTGAATCTTACCCCCCTAAGGATGCTGCATAAAAAATATCAAAAGCATTCATCTGCTGGATCTGAAGATTTTTAAAGAAAATTCCACATTTTGAACTAAGTTGTCATTCAGGCTCCCATAGTGAGCCCAAATATGAACCAAGGGACTTGGCTTGAACAAACTTGAATCTCAGCCCCCTAAGGTTGTTCCATGCCAAATATCAAAACATTCCAACTGCTGAATCTGAAGAAGAAGATTTTTAAAGAAAAATTCCTCATATTGACTAAGTTATAATTTGGGCTCCCACAGGGAGCCCAAATATGGACCCATGGACTTGGCTTTAACACACTTGAATCCCCCCCCTCCCCCCCAAGGATGCTACTCACCACATATCAAACCATTCCGACTGCTGGATCTGAAGAAGAAGATTTTTTAAGAAAATTCCTCATTTCGAACAAAGTTACAATTCAAGCTCCCACAGTGATCCCAAATATGGACCTAGGGACATGGCTTGAACAAACTTGAATCTCACCCCCCTAAGGATGCTGCATACCAAATATCACAAGATTCTGCATGCTGGATCTTGAGAAGAAGATTTTCAAAGAAATTTGCCTGAAATGCACTAAGTTCGAATTTGGGCTTCTATAGTGAGCCCAAATATGAATCCAGGTGGCCGATTTGAACAAACTGGAATCAGATCCACGCCACAATGTTGCATACCAAATATCAAAAGATTCTGCCTGCAGGATCTGGAGAAGAAGATTTTTGAAGAAATTTGCCTGAAATGCACTAAGTTCGAATTCGAGCTTCTATAGTGAGCCCAAATATGAATCTAGGGAGCCGATTTGAACAAAATAGAATCAGATCCACCCCACAATGTTGCATACCAAATATCAAAAGATTCTGCCTGCTGGATCTGGGGAAGAAGATTTTTTAAGCAATTTGCCTGAAAAGCACTAAGTTCAAATCAAATTTGGGCTCCTATACTGAGCCCAAATATAAATCCAGGGAGCTGATTTGAACAAACTTGAATCAGATCCACCCCACAATGTTGCATACCCAATATGAAAAGATTCTGCCTGCTGGATCTTGAGAAGAAGATTTTCAAAGAAATTTGCCTGAAATGCAGTAAGTTCAAATTTGGGCTCCTATACTGAGCCCAAATATAAACCCAGGGGGCCGATTTGAACAAACTTGAATCAGATCCACCCCACAATGTTACATACCAAATATCAAAAGATTCTGCCTGCTGGATCTGGATAAGAAGATTTTTTAAGAAATTTGCCTGAAATGCACTAAGTTCGAAATCGGGCTCCTATACTGAGCCCAAATATGAACTCAGGGGGCCGATTTGAACAAACTTGAATCAAATCCACCCTACAATGTTGCATACCAAATATCAAAAGATTCTGCCTGCTGGATCTGGAGAAGAATATTTTTTAATGTTTTTTCCATTGCCTACAGTGTTAAAAAGTGCTGACTCAGCACTTTTTCAAAAGTCCCGAAACTGTACCCTATGATAAAACCGATGGCAATTTTTTTTTACCAATTCTTTCTGTTGGTCCTAAGGAAGCTTCACACCAAATAAAAATTCTCGGTGCCGTGCAGTTTTGGAGATATGGGTGTTTTAATTTTTTTCTATTTTTAGCTCCTGCGGTTCCCATGGGGCTACGGGAAAACAAAAATCAGCATAAATTAGGTACTTATGACCCAATAAGCCCTCACATAAAATTTGGTTCAAATCAGCCTCTCGGTTTAGAAAATAAAAATTTTGGGCAGGGCCAAAAATTTTGCCCCTCCCATAACGACACCAAGTATAGCCCCACAAACTTCTCTTGAACAAATCTGAGTCTACACCTCAAAAGGAAGCTGCACACCAAATATCAAGTCTCTGCTACTGCTGGTTCATGAGAAGAAGATTTTTTAAGATTTCAGCACACTTTTTGGTTGTGGCCCTACCCATGGGCGAGGCAACTTGATTTGAACAAAATCAAATTGCGATGTCATAACAAACTATTATCTCAAATATCAATTAAATTGGTTCAGTGGTTTGGGAGGAGAAGACGCAAACACCATGTTCACGGACGACGGACAGTGAGTGATCACTATAGCTCTCCTGACTGAAAGTCAGGTGAGCTAACAATGCAACATGATTCTCAGAAATCAGCTGGAGTAAATATGTGTAATGTTAGGCCTGTGTGTCCATAGCATTAGAGGATCGAACCTTATAGATGGATGAGGCTTTGATACTGTATACATAGGTTGATATAATATTAATAACAGCTTGGTTGGCTGCTGATTTGCTGTGGTTCTCAGGTGAGAAGGTCTTGGTTACCAATGTGCTCCCAACTGCCTCCCTATTCCCACGCCTCTTTCATCCCAACACTGAGATGAACTTCTTTATGACACTCTGTATCCCCAGTCTTCATAATCCCTCCGATATGCACATTAACCATCTCCTTTCCGTCACCCACTAACCACATGTTATCCATTCTCCCATCCCACTTCCACATTATATTACGCCCAGTGAATCTCATTCTGGTAGACTGGGATTTTGGACGTACTAATAAAAGGTGTTCCAGGGTCTCCACATTACACATTTGGCACTCCTTTTCACTATCTTTCCCAATTCCCCCCAATCTCCAGTGACCACGACCTCAATTTGAACAACAGTGCCCCGCCCCCCAAGGTGCCATCAAGGTACTCTTAAAAACCTGGCTTCTCTTTGTCATGCAGGCTCCCCAAAGGCCTCTTTCCTTTGACCTCCTGTCGCCAATTCCGGTTACAATCCCCCTCTTTCAATGACAATCTTTCTCAGACAGTTTTTTTTACCTTGGGTTGTCTCCACTTCTAAGTTCGACATCTCTTCTGGATAGTCCCCTACCAACAATCCCCCTCTTTCAATGACAATCTTTCTCAGACAGTTTTTTTTACCTTGGGTTGTCTCCACTTCTAAGTTCGACATCTCTTCTGGATAGTCCCCTACCAACTTCTACCTACACTGTAGTTAATTACTCACATCTAAATTTCCAAGAACTCCAAGCTATCAATTATCATCCCGACTGTCTAATATTGCAATAATCCACTGTTACTTCCACTGGGCCCAGTGGTGGCTCAAGTTTGTCTGCACCCCCCCCCCCCCCCCCCCCCTCAAGGGCCCCATATATGCCGAAGTCAAATCTGAACACCGCAGGCCTGAGGTGGGATGTTAATAAAATTATAGGAGTGTCGCACTTCTATTGATGGAGGTGGGGGTCTCCCCCGGGAAAATTGTAAAAAATAGGCCGATGAAATCGTCAGATGTGTACCCATATGCGCAACTAGTAGAAAGCTGTATGACGGAGGGCCACCCCGGATGCCGCCATTATGTACACCATACATGGTATGGGTACATATAGAAATGGATTGGAGGAGTGCCTAATTTGATGGATAAAGGGTTAATATCTCCACATCAAATTATTAGATTTACATAAAAAACTATACAGCACAGAACATCAGTAACCTGAATATATATATAAAGTAACCTGATAATCGGATTAATATTTTTTGAGTTATCGCATGTCGAAGAAATGGATTGGAGAAGTTCTCAATTTGAAGGATAAAGGGTTAATATCACAGGATCAAATTATCAGATTTACACCAAAAACTATACAGCTCGGCACATCAGTAACCTGATCACATATATGAAGTAACATGACAATCGGATTGATATTTTTTGAGTTATTTAATGCCAAAGGGATTGCAGGAATTTTCAATTTGAAAGATAAAGGGTTAATATCTCAGGATCAAATTATCAGATTTACACCCAAAACTATACAGCTCGGCACATCAGTAACCTGAAAACAAATATAAAGTAACTTGACAATCCAAGCAACATTTTTCAAGTTATCGAATGCCAAAGGGATTGCAGGAGGGGCACAGTGGCTCGGTTGGTAGAGGTGCAGGCTGCAAGCTGAGAGGTCCTCAGTTCGAATCCCACCTGCGGTAACAGCGTTGTGTCCTTGGGCAAGACACTTCACCCCCATTGCCCAAGTGAGGGCACGGTGACGCTGGGTACTAAGGCATACTGTATGTCGATGGTGCACCGGTCTTCAACCAATGCTAACTCTGCTTGTGTGGAGTTGGTATGTTGGGGAGGTGACAGTTGCTCGCCGTTGCTCGGTGGTTTTCTCCGGGTACTCCGGCTTCCTCCACCTGTAAAACTGTCACAGTCATGGTTAGCCATTGTGCAGAAATATGTGACCTTAAACACCAATAAATAAATAAATAGAATGCCAAAGGGATTGGAGGAATTTTCAATTTGAAGGATAAAGGGTTAATATCTCAGGATCAAATTATCAAATTTACACCCAAAACTATACAGCTCGGCACATCAGTAACCTGAACACAAAAATAAAGTAACTTGACAATCCAAGCAATATTTTTCAAGTTATCGAATGCCAAAGGGATTGGAGGAATTTTCAATTTGAAAGATAAAGGGTTAATATCTCAGGATCAAATTATCAGATTTACCCCAAAAACTATACAGCTCGGCACATCAGTAACCTGAACACAAATATAAAGTAACTTGACAATCCAAGCAATATTTTTCAAGTTATCGAATGCCAAAGGGATTGGAGGAATTTTCAATTTGAAGGTTAAAGGGTTAATATCTCAGGATCAAATTATCAGATTTACACCAAAAACTATACAGCTCGGCACATCAGTAACCTGAACACAAATATAAAGTAACTTGACAATCCAAGCAAAATTTTTCAAGTTATCGAATGCCAAAGGGATTGGAGGAATTTTCAATTTGAAGGATAAAGGTTTAATATCTCAGGATCAAATTATCAGATTTACACCAAAAACTATACAGCTCGGCACATCAGTAAACTGAACACAAATATAAAGTACCTTGACAATCCAAGCAATATTTTTCAAATTATTGAATGCCAAAGAAATGTATACGGACGCTGGACAGACGGATGGACGGCCAGACAGATGGACAGACAAAGGATGGACGAACGATGGATGGCCACCCCAGATGCCGGCATTATGTGTACCATACATAGTATGGGTACACAAAAATCAATGCTCTGGGTGCTTTTTGGCCATTAAATAAACTACATGTTTGCATTCAGCCTGCCCACATTTTTCATTGGGTAGACAGGTAGTGTGAGTTTTTATATAATAAAATTAGTTAATATCTGGAGCTTTTGGCCACTTGGTCTTTTTCAACAATGTTATATGAATGCAGACTACATCATGCAGATAGCCTTCCAGAAATAAGATTAACATTAGCATCCTGCATGATGTAGTTTATGTTCTTATAATCGTTGATAAAGACGAAGTGACTGAAAACTCGTGATATCGATCGCTTCTATTATGTGGAAACATATGTCCCCACCTACCCAACTGGAATGAACACTCATTTATTTCTGAACTTATAACTGAATCTGCGCTGCGAATCCAATCTGGATCGGACAGAAGAAAATGCCGGTATTGCCATGCGAACGATAAGGCCTGTAGGCAAGGAATGCTGACCGGACTGGACAGCCAGTGGTGGTCCAAACCAGGGGAGAGGTGGTCCAGTCCAGTCCCCTCCAACCCTAGGTGGTCTGATATTCTTGCCTGGACCAGTTCCGGACCAGTCAAATCATTATAAAATACCTTAAATGAACTGAAATGTGTTAAAACCTTACTTTTGATAATACCAAATTAAGGTTTTAACACTTTTGCTTTATTTAAGATGTTTTATGATGATTGAATTGGTATAAGAATTGTGTTAAAGAAAGCATCATGTTACTAGCATCTGACGAGCAAGCTTGGGCATATTATATAAAACACTGTATGCACATTGTGGAAATGTGCACTGTATTTTAAAATATTTTCTCATATCCATCATTACAGAGAAGTTAGAGAGCGAATAAACGTGCTTACAACTTGTGACTGTGACTCACTGTGGAGTCTGTAGTTCACGTTTCCCTCTATCCTGAACATGCTATATGTTATATAGCATATGGAGGATAGCAGAAACGTGAACTACAGACTAAATGTTATTAGTACTGAAAGACTTGGAGCATTTGCACTATCTATCTTTAAGTTCTTAACCCAATCATATATCTGACATATTCCAGATAGATTGGTCAATTTCTGACATGCAAGTATGCATACTGGGATTTGGTATTGGATGTAGTGACTTGGAGTTAGATATTGCAAACTATAAGCTATATTGTGATTTGCAACATATCTTCAGTACACTGAAATGTACATGAGCCTATGAGGGTTAGATAACAACTTGACATGGTAATTTCAGATTCACTATCTTGTCTGCTGACATCAGTCATTGTCACTAGCAATATGCATACCACTACCCATTAGAATTACGGAACCACTTATACAACTAGCATGTTCTCAACATTTTGGCCTATATCTGACACATTGGGTATTACCCAGACATGTTAACTCTCCCAGAATGCCTGGGAAAATCCCAAAATTTCAGTGTAGTTTCTGTCCTCCTGGACGGGAATCAGTTTTGGACCAAAAATCCCAGAAAACAACAGTTGAATATTTCTTTCCCATTGTAACTTGTGTAAAAAGTTCAGAGTTAAATCGCATGCATTTCAAACTCTGGTAAAAACTCACGAAACAGTAAAATATGGATTTAAGTTAAATTTATTTAAGAAAAGGGTATTTTATGATATATATTTCAACTGTGTTCATATTTATTTCTGTTTTTTTCTTCGTAATTGGAAATTCGTGATCAATGTGCAAGTGTCGAAGTGAAAATAGGTGACTTACTTTCAAAAAATTGAAAACTACACCTTCATTTAAATACAGTTTTTGGGTAAATAAAATATATGAAAAGGAATTAAATAATATAGATTTATTTATTCATAGAATAGCTTTAATTCTCATCCCTTTTCCAAATCAAAACGTAAACAACACCTTGACCTCAAATATTTAACACAGTTTAAAAATAGGTTAAAGTCGCTTAGGATGCCTAAAAATTATGACTGCATATTTATTTACAATGGACTTATTTTCCAAAGCCCCGTACAGACGGGCAAATTTAATTTGTCAAAGAAAATTTATCACATTTTTTGCTTCTCCTGTGTATGCAACAGCACATTTTTTATTTGATGACGGTACTGCTTTGTACATAAATTTCCTACACCAATTTCCTCACGGAGTACTGACAAAAGTTCATTGTAGTCTGCCTTTTTCTTATCTGTATCTCTTTTAAGTTCACTTTTTATATTCCATAGACTCTTCTTACTTTGCAACTCTTCCAAACGTAAATATACAGCATTGTCAGAAAACCACATTTTTGGATTATCGCGGTACTATTCACTAAAGTCTTCTCTAACTTCGAATTATTATAGCGTGGTGGATGATGCAATACCTGTTTACGTATTTCTATGCATGCGCAGTTTCTCTGTGCGCAGAAACATGGCACATTTCTTTGTTCAATATCTGGGACGTCCAGATATTGAACAGAGAAATGTGTTCAAAGAAAATGTGACAAATTTTCTCGTACACGACCAAATTTTATTTGCCACATTTTCTTTGAAAAATTAAATTTGCTCGTCTGTATGGGGCTTTACACTACATTTATTCCATTGTGCTGACTACAGAACTGTTAACTGTTGGCCGTGTCTACCCAGAAAAATTTGAATGGAATTAAAATGAAAGTGTCAATAACACTGTAGCTTAACTTGTGTGTTGTGTTTGATGAAAAGGATAATGTTCAATGTTTATTAAAGGATTATGAAATAAGACAAGAATTGTGATAATTGGGAATATGTTCATTTCTGTTCCCTGTATGCTGTCTTTGATAAAAATAATATGAGGTGTATACTGTACTAAAGAGCTGAGGGGTTGATATGACCTCACAGTTAATGTATGTGGCCCTCACAGTTAACGTATATCAACGAAAGTTACCAAGTTACAGTGAAATTATTCCATAACGAGTCATCCTATCAAGTTACATTGAAATCCCTTCATAAATATGGCCTATAGACTGTGCTAAAGGTTCTCAGGCTTTGGGCCCCTGTAGCCATCAATTTCCCAATTGCGTCCAAAAGAGACGTTCTCATCTAGACATTATATGAAGTCAACCTACCAAGTTACAATGAAATCCCTTCATAAATATTACCTGTAGACTGTGCTAAAGGTTTTTGGGCTTTGCGCTCAGGCAGCCATCATGGTTGAATGATCGCAACCAAAAGGGGACATTCTCATCTGGGCATCATTTGGAGTGATCCTACAAAGTTACAATGAAATCGCTTTATAAATATGACCTGTAGACTGTGCTCAAGGTTTTCGGGCTTCGGGCCACTGAAGCCGTCACAGTTGACCAATCATGACCAAAAGGGGATGTCATCATCTAGGCATTATATGGAGTCAAACTAACAGGTTACAATGAAATCCTTCCATATATATGACCTATAGACTTTGCTAAAGGTCTTTGGGCTCGGGCAGCCATAAAGGCTGAATGATCGCGACCAAAAGGGGATGTTCTCATCTAGACATTATTTGGAGTCATCTTACCAAGCTACAATAAAATCCCTTCATAATTATGACCTGTAGACTGTCCTAAAGGTTTTCAGGCTTCGGGCCCCTGTAGCCGTCACAGTTGCCCAATCGTGTCCAAAAGGGGACGTTCTCATCTAGACATTATATGAAGTCAACCTACCAAGTTACAAAGAAATCCCTTCATAAATATGACTTGTAGACTGTGCTAAAGTTTTTCGGGCTTCAGGCAGCCATCATGGTTGAATGATCGCAACCAAAGGGGACAATCTCATCGGGGCATCATCTGGAGTGATCCTACGAAGTTACAATGAAATCCCTTCATAAATATGACCTGTAGACTGTGCTCAAGGTTTTTGGGCTTCGGGCACCTGTAGCCATCACAGTTGACCAATCATGACCAAAAGGGGATGTCATCATCTAGGCATAATATGGAGTCAACCTAACCGGTTACAATGAAATCCTTCCATAAATATGACCTTTTGCCTATGCTAAAGGTTTTTGGGCTCAGGCACCCATCAAGGCTGAATGATCATGATCAAAATGGGACGTTCTCATTTAGTCATTATTTGGAGTCATCCTACCAAGTGACAATAAAATCCCTTCATAAATATGACTCGTAGACTGTGCTAAAGGTTTTCAGGCCTCGGGCCCCTGTAGCCATTACAGTTGCCCAATCACGTCCAAAAGGGGACTTTCTCATCTAGACATTATATGAAGTCAACCTATCAAGTTACAATGAAATTCCACAATAAATATGACCTGTAGACTGTGCTAAAGGTTATCGGGTTTGGGGCTCGGACAGTCGTCACGGTTGGCAGATCATGCCCAAATGGGGAAATTCTCATCTAGACATCGTAAGGAGTCATCCTACCAAGTTACAATGAAATCCCTCCATATTAAACATGACCTGCAGACTGTGCTAAAAGTTTTTGAGTTTTGGGCTTGGGCAGCCATCACGGTTGACAGATCATGCCCAAAAGGGGATGTTCTCAGCTAGGCATTATACAGAGGCATCCTACCAAGTTACAATGAAATCCCTTCATAAATACGACCTGTAGACTGTGCTAATGGTTTTCGGGTTTTGGGCTCGGGCAGCCATACCGGTTGACCGATTGCGACCAAAAGGGGACGTTCTCTCTAGATATGACCCCAAACCTGCATATGAAATTTTGTGATGATCAGACAAGAACTGCGGGGTGTAGCCCATGCTAAAGGAAGATGTGAAAAGGCTCACAGACTAACAGACTTCCGCACGCGTGATGGCAATAGCTTATCTTGACTTTGTCAAGTTAAGCTAAAAACAAAAAAAATGCTTCAATGCTGAAAAGAAAAGTTTTGTGCAGGGCACAAAAGTCCATACATGCATGCATGAAGGATTTTTGATAAAGATACTTTCCAAGTACTAATCTTCTTGAAGTAACTGAACATTAGGACATCTTTGCCTGTTAACATTTCCAGACTTGGGAAATTATTAGCTCAGTCGACTTTGATAAAAGCAAACCACAGGTGGTGGTGCTCTATGGGTGGGTGGGTGGGGGGGGGGGGGGGGGGTTATGATTTTTAAACATAGCATAAATGCATCAGCATAAATGACAACTAGATCTGGATATAACCTGGTGTTAATGGTGGTCTATGAGCTGAAAATTAGCAAGTTTTTTCTTTTGTTTTGTCCCCGTGCAATCTTTTCCCTGAAATTCATCGCATTTCCCTGAAAATAACCCTCAGGTTCCCTGAAAAATTATTCTGGAGGCTAACACGTCTGATATTACCCAAATTACCCAATGTGTCAGATATAGGCCCAAATGTCAAGAACATGGTAATTGTATAAGCAGCTTTGTAATTTCAGACATTGTCATTTCAGAGATCAAAGGTTAAAGAGGATATTTCGGTGAAACATTCATTCATTTCATCAAAGATCGTTGCTTTTTGTCCTGGTTGCAAGCTGTCAAGTTAGAGAAGATGGCTGCATGAAACGCGCTTTAGATAGTGTCCCACTAAACATCTAACCTCTAAAGCTGCAAAGTCTGACTTTATAAAACAGCTTATTGTAAACGATAATGTATATTGTGTAGACTGCATCGTCACTTGCCCATTTCCCCAACCAGAATAAAACTATAACTATCGTCTCATATTTGTGAAATCTGCAATGCATAATTATTGTAAACTAATTACTTGCCAATGTGAAATTATAAATAGAAAAATAATTCCAAATCACTTGCAATTGTTAACTTGTTGCATCATATTGATTGTCACATGGGAGTCACATAAACAGTAAACACAATACACACATGTATTCCTTGTCAGTCAGGCATTTCATAGGTTTTCAAATCCTTCTTCTTGGATGAGACGCTTGCAATTCCCACAGTTGCACAAACTTCACACCCATAGGTATTGGGGAAGGTGGTGCTTCCCAACATCATCATGCAAAAATGATAACTTAAGCTACTGTATCGGGTAATAGACAATTTAGTATTGAAGTAATAATGTATCCTGTAACACTGAACAAGCACTCACTTGGCACACTAGTAGCAACTATGCACATCAACTTATTCACCAATTCAGACATGTATGGAAGCGTGTCTTTATGTGTAACTTCCACCAATCAAGTGGGTTAGTATTTATCCCAGCGCATGGCAGGGCATTGGACCTACTTATTTCTGTCACTGCGATGTCTGAATTACTTGACATGTGTGCTCCTAGGATGGTGCCAAGAAGATGGCAAAGTCCTTTCTCTTCGCATGGTGTCGGTGCTGTCAGATCCCCAACATCTGGCACCACAGAATCACTTCCACAAGTATCTGATGCCTGCGCTTTTATACACCCAATTAGCCCCGTAAGTTCTGATGTCACCTTTGTCTCAATAGTCAATCTCCCCTCCAACTTGTGATCAAAAGCATGGAATCGAGGGTCCACATATGACCTCATGTCCACTTGATTTTCGTCATCTTTCATATCGAAGTATTTGTACATCTTCAGTTTTGCTTGCTAGTTGAATTTCTTGATAGTTCAACATGGACGTGTGTCTTTTGGCTGGTGATTCAATCTCTGTATCGAAAATGTCTTATGGTGCCTCTTAAAATGTTTTTTTTAAGTTGGACGGACCACAATCACCTTTCTTTATTTTTTCCTCATATTTTACACATCGGAAAACACCAGCTGCATCATTCTTTTCTGAATACAGATACCCATATACTGGGAAAGAATATTTTGCCAGGTGCGAGTCCCGTAGTGTCCTGAGGTTTTGGTATCATTCCTGTGTACATGTCGCTGTATTAGAATTACTGGGCGATTCACTAATTTCACCAGATTGAGTATCAATCGTCTCTCTAGAAGGCTCCATTATTATTTTAAATGTTAACAACTGGTTATTCTATATTTTAAACAAACGACTGGTAGGTAGAGTTACAGAATTACAAATGATTGTTACTAAACCAAGTGCGTTCCAATCAGAACATTTTCTGAGGTCGGTGGAATCAAAAGACAGAGGCTGTACTCGGTAGTCACTGTCGTTTGATGTCACTGACATCAAAGAATGTATCTGGCGAGCTGTTATGAGATCTCACACCAGATGACTAGACATCTGCGACACTGTGTATTGAGTCTACTGACTGGTGATTGGAGCTTCGGATTTCCATACCAGAACCCCAGTTCTAAAGCAAGACATACATCTATGTATCAAAGTCTGCGAACTGGCCCGGTACCGGACCGCAATGTGTGAACTGGTCCAATGATGGCATCTGCACTGGTCCAACCCTGGACCATGGAGCGTACCATTTTCTTGCGATCTGGTCTGCATCCCTACTGTAGGCCCATATAAAAATGGCCCAATATCTGGCCATCTTCTTTCTTCTTATTCTTCTCTCAATTATTTTACCGTTTCACTTCCTTTTTTGGGGAGGGAGGGGGGGCTGGCTAGGGTTGGGCATCCACCCCTGGATCCACCCCAGACCACTTCCAATGGGTGGGCCTCCTCTGACTGGGCTGCACATATATGAGACACAGCGTGTAAACATTCAAACTTCTTATAAGTTTTCAAACACAGGTTGTATTTGTACAGACTTAGTACTGTCCTGCTGTGATACTAGAAAACAGTATGGTGGCCACAGTGCTAAGTAACAGTTGATGATATACTGATAAAATAAATTAAATAGAATTTCTATAGTAATTGTAACCCACAATTGCACCCATGTTTGTAACCCGATCAACATTAAATGAGGATCGTTGGTAGAGGGCTTCCCAGTCATCATTTATGTGAAGTTTCAAAACATTTGGCCTGGGGGTTTCGGAGGAGAAGATTTTTGAAAATCCACCAACCGGAATCAAAGAATGCCTCTGGAAGCCACGTTTTTCATCCGATAGGAACAAAATAAGGATCGTTTGTCGAGGACCTCCCATAGACCATTCATTTCAAGTTTGGTTCACACCGGCTCAGCGGTTACAGAGAAGAAGATGAAAATGTGAAAAGTTTACGGACAAAGGACGACAACAGACGCCAAGTGATGTGAAAAGCTCACATGGACTTTTAGGCCAGGTGAGCTAAAAAAGCAGTTTTTTAGACAGCCCTACCTGCACTCCAAATTTTTTTTCCTCAATTTTCCGCCCACCCCCACCCCTTCGTCAGCACATGATGTAATTTTGACAGTTTGCGTTGCATTCCAAAAAGTATTTCACGAAATCTACCATAGGGTGTGAAGTTCCCTGCTGTTAGTCAAATAGTGGTTCTAATTTTGAAATTTCTTGACTCTGATTTTTTTGGGGGGTGATCTTCCTTCTGTGGTGCCCCAAAAACCTTGTGACAACGAACGCGCACATCATCAAGGAACGTGATTTTTCTATGACATAACAAGATGTGAGCATACTTAATCTAATTCAGCTGTACTATGATTACAGCTGAATGCCCTGGACCTAGAGGGATGGCAACGGCACCCCTCCTCATTTCATAAGCCCATGGTTCTCAAAACAAATTCAAATGACCTCTTGGCAATTAATGATATGTATTAGTTCCGGTGTAACAGTTTAACTTTCTCCATACATTCCACCCTGCCCAAGTAGATAAAATCTTGTGTGTTTCCCCTCCCTAAATATAAAGAAGAGGCCCCGGGGGACTGAGGGCGCTCACCTGACAAGGTAGACTAAATATCAACCCAGGGAAATGATTTCAACAAGTTGCATCTGCCCCTCCTAAGAAAAGCTTATACCAAATATCCAAAGATTCTGACCAGTGGATCTAAAAAAAAAGATTTTTAAAGAATATTCCTCATATTGAACTAAGTTATAATTCGGGCTCCCACAGAGAGCCCATATATGAACCCAGGGACTTGGCTTTAACAAACTTGAATCTCACCCCCTAAGGATGCTGCACACCAAATATCAAAACATTCCGACTGCTGGATCTGAAGAAGAAGATTTTTTAAGAAAATTCTCATTTTGAACTAAGTTACAATTCGAGCTCCCACAGTGAGCCCAAATATGGACCTAGGGACATGGCTTGAACAAACTTGAATCTTACCCCCTTAAGGATGCTGCATACCAAATATCAAAAGCATTCTGACTACTGGATCTGAAGAAGAAGATTTTTAAAGAAAATTCCTCATTCAGAACTAAGTTATCAGTCAGGCTCCCACGGTGAGCTCAAATATGAACCCAGGGACTTGGCTTGAACAAACTTGAATCTCATCCCCCCCCCCCCCCCCCCCTCCCCCAAGGATTCTGCATGCCAAATATCATAACATTCCGACTGCTGAATCTGAAGAACATTTTTAAAGAAAAATTCCTCATATTGAACTAAGTTATAATTCGGGCTCTCACAGGGAGCCCAAATAGGAACCCAGGGACTTGGCTTTAACAAACTTGAATCTCACCCCCCAAGGATGCTACACACCAAATATCAAAACATTCCGACTGCTGGATCTGAAGAAGATTTTTTGAGAAAATTCCTCATTTTGAACTAAGTTATAATTCGGGCTCCCACAGTGAGCCCAAATATGAACCCATGAACTTGGCTTGAACAAACTTGAATCTCACCCCCCTAAGCATGCTGTATACCAAATATCAAAAGATTCTGATTGGTAGATCTGAAGAAGATTTTAAAAGAATATTCCTCATACTGAACTAATTTAAACATTTGGGCTCCCATAGAGAGCCCAAATATTGACCCAGGGATTTGATTTCAATAAACATGTGAACAATCTTCCAAAGATGTTATATGTGAAATTTGAAAGCTTTTGGGGCAGTGGTTTGTGAGAAAAGTAGTGTTAAATATTTTTCCCCATTACCCACAGTGTTAAAAAATGCTGACTCAGCACTTTTTCAAAGTCCTCAAAAAGTACCCCATGATAAAAGCGATAGCAATTTGTTTTGACCATTCCATTCTGTTGGTCCTAAGGAAGTTTCAGACCAAATAAGAATTCTCAGTGCTGTGTAGTTTTGGAGATATGGGCGTTTCAATTTTTTTCTATTTTTAGCTCCTGCGGTTCCCAAGGGGCGACGGGGGAAAATCTGGGCATAAATTAAGTACTTATAACCCAATAAACCCTCACATCAAATTTGGTTCAAATCTGCCTCTTGGTTTGGAAAATAGAAATTTTGGGCGGGGCGAAAATTCTTGCCTATCTCAGAACAAAGGCAAAAATTGCCCGTCAAACTTCCTGTGAACAAACTTGAGTCTACACCTCAAATGGAAGCTGCATACCATATATCAAGTCTCTGCTATGGCTGATTCATGAGAAGATTTTTAAAAATTTTGTGCATTTTGGCCCCCCCCCCCCCCCCCCCCCCCCCCCCCCTTCACAATATGAGCAGAAACCCAAAAAACCCAAATGCCCCTATATAACCACTACTCATGTGAATTTTCATTGAACTGCAGCCAGTGGCTTGGGAGAAAATGACCCAAACACCACCTTCACGACGTAACTCAGCCTGACTTTCAGTTAGGTGAGCTAATAAATAATCCCCACCCCAACGGGTGATAAACTTCGGCCCTGCAAAAGAATTTTCCTCGGAAAGGAATTTTAGACAAAAAACCTCAATCATTCACAGATCTGCTTTTGTGCAAAATGTTTCTAAAGCTGCTTTAAAATTTATCAGTGTGAACTTCAAAATTTTATTTAGAAAGCATCTATAGTTACTTTCCATCATATTTTATTTATTTTACTGAAATGGTCATCACTTGCAGTCGTACATTTTAGTTGGGTCCAAATTTCATAACAAACATACTAATGTCTCGAACGGTTCAGATTTACATTTGATCTGTATCCAAATTCATCAAAACACAGCTCCCTGCAACAACCTTGAAACCCTCAGGTGAAAATAGATTATGCTATCTTTTACGCCATTGGTAAACAAATATGTCGGCAGCTGGTGTTAAATGACAACCACATTGAGCTTTTGAGTGAAATCAAGGGATAATGAACACCCACCAATAAGGTGGGAGTGCGAAAATTTGCTCATGCACATATTCTTTGAGTGCTGGTTTATAATTGAATAACTAACAGAACAGGAGATACGCGAAATAGTCAACAGGCAGGGGGGATATGGAAAAGACAGTAGGTATTGGGTCCTAATGTTCTCTGTTCATTTCAAATGTAAATTTTTTTAGTCTTTGTATGTTTTTTCCCTCCAAAACAAATTCCCAATTTCAGCCTCCATGATGCAAATTTTCCCAATGGCATGGATCCCCAGATGGTGTCTTCCTACTAGACCAATTCCCTTTAGACCAACTCCCACTATAGGCCAATTCCCAAAAGACCAATTATTATTATTTATTATGGTTTAACGGCACTTGAACAGCCAAGGTCATATCGTGTCAGTGACAGTTTTATGGGTGGAGGAAGCTGGAGTACCCGGAGAGAACCACCGAGCAATGACAAGCAGCTACCAGCTCCCCAACATTGTAATTCCGCACTGCAGAAAAGGCAGATTGGTTGAAGACATGCGCACTATCGACATGCAATACGCCTTAGTACACGGCATCATCGTGCCCACATGTGGACAATCAAGGTTAGTGCAAGGCGGGAGTCCAAATCAATCGCTCAGATGGTCACCCCTCCAAGGACTAACCGGGCTCAATGTTGATTAACTTCGGTGATCTGACGAGAACCGGTTACCACAAAAAGATCAATTCCCAAAAGACAAATTCCCCTTAGACCAACTATTTACTGTTATTGATTAAGGGTTGATTAAGGATAATTAGGAAAACATTTATTTACTGAAAAGCACCTTATTTGATAAAAAAACATATTTGTATGCATGACATATACAAAAAATATAGGTTTATAACATTTCAGCACAGACCAATACATATAACATTTTACTTCAATTTCTCAACCCATTAACTTCAATTTTCCAATTTCCCAAATACAAAAAAATAGATTTATAACTTGACATTTCTTTTATACACATGATGTGGGAAGATGCACCTGTACCATTATCCTTGAAACACCAAAATCAGTAAATTACACTCTAAAATCAATTGGCTTAAAAATCAACCCAAATCAACTGGGTTAAGTGAATATGAATCCAATTGGGTTAATTTTTAACCAACCCACGTGATTTGTGCTGATTTTTAACCCAATTGATTTTAGAGTGTTTCTGCATTGACCCCTCCCCCCCCCCCCCCCCCCCCCCCCCCCCCAATCTACTAACTTTAACAATAAAAAGAATCACATCATTTGAAAGTTTGTGATGTCTGTTATCTATCTATAAACCACACTTCGTCACACATTCACTAAAATCACATATAACACAAAGGATTGTGTTTGTTTTGTTATGAAAATCAGCCCAACATCTGTTAACCACAAAACAATAAAAAGAATCACATGCTTTGAAAGTGTGTGAGTACAATAACAATTGTTATGAAAAATCAGCCCAATATCTATAAAATATCAATAACATTCAATACATTTATAAATATTTCAAATTATTGACATAAAATTATTTTAAAAGTAGATCCTATCAGCTGGTCTAATGGGAATTAGTCTTTTGGGAACTGGCCAAGTGGGAGTTGGTCTTAAAGGAATTGGTCATTTGGAAATGAACCCTCCAGATCCTTTCCCAAAGAAGGCAAAGAATCCCTGCAGTGAAAATTATATCTAATGTTGAATGTCTAATGTTCTCCTACAATAACAGTAAGAACTGCATAGCTATTAATATCTGGTCTGTCCAAATTGAATTTTGTCATGTGAGACAGATTTGGAGAAATTTCACTAACAAGCAGTCATCAGATATGCATTACTGAGGATATAATTAGGGATATACCTTTCACAATTCAGGTGCAGTCATTATAAAATACCACATTAATTAGAAACAAGAGACAGCGGTAAGCTTTATAATGAGTACAGGATAACAATGATCATTCTATTAGCCATGCTCTGACATAATGCTTAACACTTTCCACCCTGGTGCCTTGGATGATATAAGTCACAGGACTTTTAATTTGCGGATACAATGTCTCATGGGGAAGGACAGTGAAAAGGAGTGCCAAATTTATAATTTAGGAGTAGTGGAGTCCCTGGAAAACTTTCTATTAGAATGGCCAAAATACTAGTTTAACAGAATGAGATTCACTGGGAGTTTAATGGGGAAGTGTGCGTCCATAACATTACTTGCACATCATCAATTTACCTCACATCCTGTCTGATTTAATAGCCCAGATTCATCAGAAGAAAAATGATAACCGAGAGGTCTGTGGAGAATTAATAATTGGTTTCATTTACGCATGTTTTGTACAATGTTGTTTCCTGCTGTTTTGGTCCTAATGGTCATAACAACAAAATAGGCTGGTCTAATGTTTCAGCTCATGTTAACAGTCTGTGTGCAAGATGCCATAAGCAGACAATTTGTGCTAGCACCTGAAACTACTGAAACTGAGGAAACAATATAAAAGACACAGGACAAATTTGGTCAAAATCAAACAAGAGCTGGACTTTCGTCCGGTGCATACCCCCACATGGTGTACTGCCTAGTGTGGGCATACCTATGACCAACAAATATTATTTATGAATATTCTCATACGGACTGATGGATGGATGCACAAATGGACGGAAGCAATCCAGTATACCCCCCCCCCCCCTCCCATCCCATTTTCTTTGAAAGTTTTCAACAATTTCCAACAAAGTCAAAATGTATGGTAAATTGTTTGGTGTTTGGAAGTTTTATGCATGAGGCAGAAGCCTTTGTCATAGGCAAACTGCATGCCATATTTCACTGAAATCCGATAACCCATACCTGAGATACAGGCTGAACAGACAAATAATGTCTATTTCCTGCAATTTCAAAGTCAAACAAGAGCTGGACTGTCGTCCGGTGCATACCCCCACGTGGTGTACCGCCTAGTGTGGGCATACCTATGACCAACAAATATTATAGAAAATAATGAAAGTTATGAATATTCTTGGACGGACACACACATTGGTGGACGTACAGATGGATGCATGTAATCCAGTATAACCTCCCCCCCCCCCCCCCACGCCCCATTTTCTTCGAAAGTGGGGGTATAACAATTTCCAACAATTTCTAAGTCAAAAAGTATGGTAAATTATTTGGTGTTTGGAAGTTTTATGCAATGAGGCAGAAGCCTTTGTCATAGGTAAACTGCATGCCATATTTCACTGAAATCTGATAACCCATACCTGAGATACAGACTGAACAGACAAATAATGTCTATTTCCTACAATATCTAAGTCAAAAAAGGGGGATAACTCTAAAAAGTAGAATGTGAGAAATATCGTTGAATACTTTTTTTAAAGCCTATACCATAAGCAGTGTTCACGGAAAATTTCATTGCAATAGAACATTCGATACCCAAGATACAGACTGAACAGATAAAATTTGGCTCGGTCGGACACAATTTCTAAGTGAACAAGTAATAAATGGCACCTTTGGGGGGTCACTGTTGTTCAAGCTGAGGTCGCGATCCCTGGAGCTGAGGGGAAAAATTGGGAAAGACGGTGAAAGGGAGTGCCAGATGTGTAACTTGGACATGGTGGAGACCCTGGAACACTTTCTTCTAGAATGCCCAAAGTATCAGCCTAAAAGAATGAGATTCACTGGGAGTATAATGGGGAAGTGGGATGGGAAAATGAAGGACATGTGGTTAGGGGGAGACTCAAAGGAGAGGGTTAATATGCTAATCGGAGAGATTGGGAAGAATGGGACAAGGGATATCATCAAGCAGTTCGTCTCCGAGTGTTGGGAGGAGAGGAGAAGCGTGGGAATAGGGAGGCAGTTGGGAGTACAGGGGTAACCATGGCCTTCTCGTCCGAGAACCGAGACAAATCAGCGGCTGCCCAAAGTGTTATTATATGTTATTATTATAAAAACAAGTAATAAAAAAAAAAAACTAGTGTGGGCATACCTATGACCAACAAATATTATAGAAAATAATAATTTATTATAGAAAATAATAATTTACGTAAGTTATGAAAGTTATGAATATTCTCGGACGGACTCACACACAGACGCAAGGATGGACGGACAGACATACACACTTTCTAACAATTGGTAGTTATGTGGCTATTTTTATGGGACTACAATAAAATGCATGTCCATTATATTAAAACAAGTGATTTTTGGGAAAATTTTTGGGGTGGTAGCAAACCCTGACCCTACCCTTTACTGACCCTACCCCCCCACCCCCAATTCTAACCCCACCCTAGACTAATGAAAATTCAATATATTCCTAGTCTATTTTAACTAAAATGCATGTCCATTGTATTAAAATAACTTTTTGGGCGAAAACTGTTTGTTTTGGGGTTGTAGCAAACCCTAACCCTACCCTTTACTGACCCTAACCCCACCCCACCACAACTCTAAACCCCACCCTAGAATAATGACATTTAACTATGTGACTAGTCACATAAATAGCGGTAGTCACCTGACCCCCATTTCTACCAACAAATAGCCACCTAAACCCCGTATGTCTGCCCGGACGGATGGACGTATGTAATCCAGTATACCCCCATTTTCTTCGAAAGTGGGGTTATAAAACGTTTGTTCAAGTTATCATGCTGACACTGCCTGTAAGTTGGAAATTCAAACAACAAAACAATCTATGAGGCATAAGTACTGAAAAAAAAAAAAAAATTCTGGCAGGACTGATTTTTGAACTTATCCAAGACATTCTTGAGTAGAACGAACATATCAAATTCGGTAGAAATCAGATGACGATTGTTCCAGTGATCATGCTGACACTACCCACAAGACAAAAATATAAACAAGAAAACAATCTAAGTGGCATCATTGTTGAAAAAAGTTTTTGGGAAGAACTGTTTTTTGAACTCATCCAAGACATTCTTGCAGAGAACTCACAGACCAGATTTGGTAAAAATCGGATAATGATTGTTCAGGTTATCATGTTGACATTGTGACATGGATGGATGGTAAGACAGACATATGGATGGACAGACAGACAGATGGATGCCCACAGACTTTCATTAAAACATGTGTCATCAATTCGACCTTTGTATAATTTGACCAGAAAGCATGGTGGCTCAGTAGTTACAGCATTGATCTTCAAACTGAAAGGTTCAGGGTTCAATCCCCTCCAGGGGTAACTGTGTTGTGTCCTTGGGCATGGCACTTAATCCAGATTGCCCATGTTGGGACATGGTGGCACTATGTACTAAAGGGTAATGCACTTTGATGGTGCACCTGTCTTCAACCAAAAATAATCCTGCTTGTGAGGAGTTAGTACGTTGGGGAGTCTGACAATTTCTCACTGTTGCTTGGTGGTTCTCTACGGGAATCTGGCTCCCTCCACCAGTAAGACTGCCTGACGCGAGATGACCCTGGTTGTCGAAAGTGTCATTAAACTCCAATAAATAAAATGTTTAACTTTACCAAAAATAAACTGATGTAAATAAAAACGCAGAACATCCCAACATTTTTTTTTTCTGGAAATTTGATCATAAAGCGATGAAGACTACTGAAATTTTTAAGGATTTTTAGGATGCAAAATTGCTGGGAAAATACTGTCAATGATATAGACTGTCTCCTTTTGCCAATACCAACTTATTGTCCTGATATCCGATACCAATTGTTGGCTGACCTCTAAAATATAGCCCTTAATGCCTAAATATGTCACACATGAACTGGCATCAGTAAAGTTCCCAAGTGGTGAAAAAATATTCAACTGCAGAGGTATTGCTATGTAAATCTTGGTGGCAGAAAGTGGGATGCTGCCAAGTCGACTTCGAACAACTTTTCGGTGTCGACTAATCGACTCCAAAATCCCAGAGTCGTTTCAACACTAAAAACAGAACTTGTTTACTACAGAGAGCAAGCACTGCTTTACTTCCCATGGTTCCCATGAGGCATTGTGTAAAAATCTAAATTTTATAGTAAATTTCCTTTCTTATTATACCTACCACAATTGTTTACTACAGGCTTGTACTACAGTGTAAGTCCCTAACTCGGAAAATATACTCTCTATTTTGATCTTTCCAAAGCGATTTGGGAAAGAAAAGTGGTGCAAAAGCACCAAGAAAAAATAAGCCAAAACTGGGCCGAGTGCTACCGGCACACACCCAGTAGGGGATGCTCTTCTAGTACAGATCCACGGCTTCTGGTACCAGTGCGCAGTCATGTAACTAATGAATCATTCTTTTAAATCCGCCAACATTGGAGTTATGTGATCAGTGGGGAGGAAGGATTCTTACCCGAATAAGAAGACGGGAGAGCCTCCATGTAAACAATTGTGGTAGGTATAATACAAAAGGAAATTTACTATAAAATTTAGATTTCTTATCAACCTACCCTACAATTTTTTACTACAGGCTGAATAGACAATAGGTGGATGGAATCACATAACCAACCCCCACATAACCCAACTGCACTAAAACCATGGACAGAAGAGGAGTTCCCAAGGCCTACCAAACCATAGCATCACAAACATTAGTAAAAGTCAATGAGAGCTGAGGCGGATGGCACTGCGTGATGCACAGACAGAAAAGACAGTAAAACAGCACAGGGCTGGAACTGACCTTGAAGCCTAATAGCTGGGGTAGACAACAGCCTGAGCAGAAGAAAGAGGGCCCAAAGAAAAAAGGTCCTCAGACTGCTCCTGCAGGTGAGGCAGATAGAAGGTGGAGAAAGTAGAAGCATTTCTCCAGTAGGCTGCCTGCATAACATCCGACAACTTGATGGAGTTAGCATAAGCCCAGGAGGTAGACAAGGCACGCACCTCGTGGGCAGAAATACGATTGGTAATACAATCATCAGTCGCTACATGAGCATAAGCCGCGTGAATAGCAAGACAAATCCATCAAGAAATGGATTGAGGAGAGATCTTCTGTCGACCAGGAATATGAGACTGAAAGAATCGTTTCCTGCCTTTCCTAATGAACTGCGTCCGGTTGAGATAAATGCAAAGTGCATGAACCAGACAGAACAAAGGGCGATTACCCTCAGCCGAAGGAAGAGCCCTGATACAGATAGGAGGTGGAGTGGTTTCTGGTATCTGATTCTTGGCCAGAAAGGAGCAAACAGTGGTAAAAGTAACACTGTTGGCAGAGCTCCTGAAAAAGGCCGGAACAACAGAGGGCGTGAAGCTCACTAACCCGTCTAGCTGAGGCAAAAGCCATTAGAAAAGCTGTCTTGTATGTGAGAAAACGCATATCCACCTGGGATAAAGGTTTGAACCCTCCCCCCCCTCTGCCCCTCCCCTCCCCCCCCCCCCCCCAAGCAAAGCAGCACCCAAGAAACATTCCATCTTGGGGCAAGCTGCAAAATCCTAGGCCTTTTCAAAGAAAAGTGCCGAACAAGCTTGGAGAGGTATGGTTTAGTGCCGATACAAAGCTTTCCCACATACGAAAGGACTCTGAAAGCATGGACCTGTACCCTTTGATGGTAACAGGCTGGAGACCCCGGGAATCAAACAGATATACTAGAAACTCTGCGAGCTGTGGTATCGAAGGATTGGAATAATCAACAGACTGATCAGCACATCATCGACAGAAGACCTTCCACTTAGCCACATAGGCTAAACCAGTGGAGTGCAGCCTTGAAGAAGAAATGCACTCCACTTGTCTCGAAAAAACCTCTACGGAGGAGACAGGACCTGACAAAAGATATGCGTGAAGGCACAATGAAATCAGGTCGATGTGAAACCTCCTCGAATGATCTTGGCAAAGAAGGTCACGACGTAGAGGGAGACGAGCAGGAACCGCCACCAACAGAGAGCGGAGCTGATTGATCCACACCCGTTGCGGCGACAGGGGATCAATCAGAATGATTCAACAACTGCGGGTTCTGATCTTGGCCAGAACTTGAGGCAGAATTGGAACCGGCGGGAAGGTGTAGCCGACTAGACCATTCCAATCGAGTGACAGAGCATCCACGGCAAAAGCCAGAGGATCTGGACATGGGGACACGAAAATGTCCACCTGATGGTTCCAATGGGTCGCAAAGAGATCGATGTGGGGATGACCCCAGATCGCAAACCGACTGGAACACTGCCCTGTGAAGGATCCACTCGATGGAAATGACCCTGCCCTGTCGGGACAGGGAGACGGCTAGGACGTACAGATGACCGGGAATGTGACACACAACCACTCCGGTGTTGACATCCTGAGATAGCAGTAGAAGATCCCGAGCCAATTCGTACATGGGAACCGAGTGTGTGCCACCCTGGTTCCAAATGTAAGCGACCACTGTCGAATTGTCAGACAACAGAAGGACCTGATGATTCGAAAGGTGGGGAATCCACTGTCGGAAACACAGAAGAAGAGCAAGATGCTTCTTCTGGTTGATGTGAAGAGCTGCTTGATCCTGGTCCCATACATCGTGAAGAGAAGACCAAGAGGATCCAACGTCGCACCCCATCCGAGATCGCCCTTCATCTGCCATCAGAACATGATCGGACATGAGCAAGTCCAATGGAACTCCCTGCATAATCCACTGAACATCCATCCAGGGAAGAAGGTGACAATGAAGAGAGTCTGGTAACTGAAGCACCAGATCCAGAGGATCGACATTCGACCTCCAATGACTGAGCAGAAAGTGTTGGAGAGGTCTGACGTGCAGCCGACCGAGAGGAATGAGATCCGGCACCAAACCGCAGAGACCGAGCAGCTGGAGAATACTCCGAGCTGTCGTGGACTGGGACAGAGTCAGGGCAAAAGCTGAAAGAATCACAGCCCTTGCCCGGGGAACCGCCACCGTATTCAGCTGAGTACGGAAGTCCATCCTCAGAAGACAAAACAACTGAGAAGGGACCAGGTCCGACTTCTCCTCGTTGACTCTGAACCCTAGCAACATAAGCAAGCTCAACAATGTATCGACATCTGACTCCAGAAGAGCAGCCATGGAGTGCCTCTGTAGGATATCATCCAGATATGCTGAAGTAGTCATCCTGGACTGTGTACAATGGAAGGCTATCATATGCGACATCAATCAGGTGAAGAACCAAAGCACCAGGTTGAGGCCGAAAGGCAAGGCCTTGAACTGGTAAACTTGCCCTAGAAAAGCAAACCTTAGATACTTTTGCGATGTCCGATGAATCGGAACGTGAAAGAAAGCATCTCGCAGGTCGATGCTGGAAGCAAAATCTCCCTGGTGAATGGAGCGGAGAACCGACCTGAAAGTCTCCATGCTGAACTGCTGAACTAAAAGTCTCCATGCTGAACAATGATAGACTAGTTCAGGATACTCAGATCGATAACTGGTCCCACTGAATGAATGTTCTTGATGACCTCGATCGCCCCCTTTGACAGGAGATTGTCTACCTCCGTGATCAAAAGTTCCCTGACATGAAACGTCTGAAGGAACTTGTGTTGGAAGAGGCACTCTCGACAGAGCGGGGTGCCTCCAGAAGGATATCTGCAACCCGTTCCGAACAACATCTAACACCCAAAGATCAGATGTGATGGTGGCTCAGAGTTCTGCGAACCCTGATATATCCTTCCTCCAACCTGGGGCAAATCGAGGTGAGGATCTTCATCTCGAGATCCAGCAAGGCCCGCAAGAGGAGAAACCACCTCCTCTATGAGATGAATGATCCTGAGTCCTCCCTCTGGTCTGCCGACGCTTACCCTTACCATGTGAGTAAGAAGTAGAAGCGGCGGCAGGAGGATCAGCCCTTGGCTTCGCAGAGGAAGCAGAAGGGCGATTGTTAGGCTTTGAACGGCCCCTGCCTCCAACTGAAGGCTGATCAAGCTGGCGAAGCAGCAGCTGATCTTTGGAATGACGCAGGACATCATCCCGGACCGTCGCCATGGTACCATAGAAAAGTTGCGGACCAGCCAAAGATGCGGATCAAAGAGCAGCGTGCTTCCCCCTATGAAGGGAATGGCTTGTGTCCAGCACAGCATCCCGGCGAACTAAATCCAAGTTAGCCCTGATACAGGCATGCATTTGAGTAAGATGCATTAGCGCCTTGGAAATCACATGCAAAGGAGCCTGTACGTCATCAAACTTATCTGGAGGCAGACAAGCAGCCAAAGCAGAGACGACATCATCTGAGAGAGAAAGCATGCCCAGCATCTCTGTCGATAAGCCCAACAGGGACTCCAGAGTTGCCATAGGAATAACGGCCAACTTGAAAGCCCGAGGGATGTGGAGTCCTGATCCAAAGTCAGGGAGACTGACGGATTGGCGGAATCGTAGGAACGATAATGCACTGGAGGCAAAAAGGTGTCAGCCCTGGTGAAGAATGAAGTCTTCATAGCCTTGGAAACTCAGCTTAGAGTCCAAAGCTGCAAACACTTCAACCATCAGTACCGACTGGCACAGTCGAAGGCGCCCGGAAGCGGGTTGCTCCACAGGCTGGAGGCATGCGACCGATGATCGCAGAGTGGCTGACACCATCGGTTGGTCTGACGGCTTGGGATCCGGAAGGAATGCAAACACAAAGTCAAGAGCTGCCCCCAAGTCAGAAGACTGTTGGCCCTCAACGTCGGGTATGTCTGACCCATCCTCTGAGTTGGAAGACACACAGCCCATCACGGGAAACCAGCCGATGCCTCCCATGGTGTAGGCACACCAGGGGGATCAGAAAGCCGCCTGCTTCCAATCCTGGGAGGCGGAGGCACCTGGAAACCACTAGTAGTCTCGCTGGAGGCAACAGGAAGGCCCCTGGAAAGAACCTGAGTAAGCAAGAGGAGGGCCTCCCTAAGCTCACTGCCCATGGCAGCCGGTTCAATGTGGGAACAAACCGGCGAAGTGGCTTCACTCCTGACCCTCTTAACAAGCGAAGGGTCACGATCCTCCAGAACACGACACACGGGGTGACAGGTGGCAGCCCAAACATCTGCAGGCAGATGCTGAGAGGGGTATACCAGACCCCCGAGGATCGATAGTGCAGGAACTCAGGAGAGCCGCCGCGGACCTCTGAGGGACAGAAGGTCCAGGCTGAACAAAAAGCGTTGGTCCCGCAAAAATGGACGTCGCACCAGAGTGCGTGGACGGAAACGCAATAGAGTCCATGGTGACCCCACCAGAAATCTGAATACAAAGAGAAGGCTGCTGGGCTCGACGGCTGAGAGACCACAGCAGAGGTTTCGGCCGGCAGCCCCTTCCGACTTCGCCGAGTTGAAGTCAGGGAAGGCTGAGGCTGATAACCCACGGCCACACTACCAGACATCTCTGCAGACCCCTGCAGGGATAAGACGAGGCCGGCTGAAACGGTGACCAATGACATTGCAGACTGAACAGCAGTAGCAGCAGATACATCGGGAGCTGTTGAAACCAGTGGAAAAGGGGAGAGAGCGACCGAGCTCTGCTCCAAAGGAGGAGTCACAACCCTAGTGACAGCCTCAGATGTCGACTGGAGAGGGACCACAGTCCTGGAACCAGGCATCTCTTCACCGAACAACTCAACAGCTCCCGCAGTATCCACCACAGGAAAAAACTGCACATCCCCCACGGAGAGTTATAGCTCTCACCAGATATGGTCGTGACGGGAGGCCCCGAACGAAGTTCCCTCTCCCACGGGTGCGGGAGGAATGGCCATGTGAACGCATCACACGGTTCACAGAAGGCCATAAGAGGTGAGAGCAGTAGAAGAAAAGGTGAACTCAACAGATGTAGAAAGTAGAACACCCCCCAACTACGAGAGAAAGGTGGCAGAAATTGAAGGACCGGCAGGAACACAACTGAACCAAGACGGCCGACAGGGACCCAAATGAAAGTGTCAATGACGCTGTAGCTTAACTTGTCAGTGTGTTGTGTTTGATGAAAAGGATAGTGGATTTCCACCTTATAATATTATTTGGGTCTGTACTTTTATTTAATTTTGATAAATGTTCGACCCCATACTTTTATTCTCACCTGTACTTTTATTTGAAACACAAGAGTATGCAGCCAAGACTTGCCTCATGAAAGTGTCAATGACACTGTAGCTTAACTTGTCTGTGTGTTGTGTTTGAAGAAAAGGATAATGGTCAATGTTTATGAAAGGATTATGAAATGTTTGTTTGTTGTTTGTTGGTGGTTAATGTCACATATTTATGCACCATGGCTAATCGTGACACAACATGGAGATGAAGTCAAGTTTAGTCAATCGTTGATCAACATGTTGCCCATTTTAGAGGACTTTCACCCCAAGCATTGGTGACTGGGTCCTATTTTACTAGTAAAGCGGAACTGGTTTACCACAGTAAACAAGTGCTGCTTACTTCCCGGGGTTCCCACGGGGAGGATTATGAAATAAGACAAGAATTGTGATAATTGGGAATATGTTAATTTCTGTTCCCTGTATGGTATGTTTTTAATAAAAATAATATGAGGTGTAGAATGTACTAAAGAACTGAGGGGTGGGTTAATGTGGACCTCACAGTTAATGTATGTGGCCCTCACAGTTAGCATATGTTAACGAAAGTTACCAAGTTACAGTGAAATTATTCCAAAACGAGTCATCCTATCAAGTTACATTGAAATCCCTTCATAAATATGGCCTGTAGACTGTGCTAAAGGTTTTCGGGCTTCAGGCCTGTGTAGCCATCACGGGTGACTGATTGCAACTAAAAGGGGACGTCCTCATCTCGACATTATACTGAGTCATTCTACCAAGTAACAATGAAATACGTTCACAAATACAACCTGTAGTCTGTACTAAAGTTTTTTGGGTTTTGGGCTCGTGAAAGATCGCGACCAAAAGGGGATGTTCTCATCTGGGCATTATCTGGAGTCATCCTACCAAGTTACAATGAAATCCCTTCATAAATATGACCTGTAGACTGTGCTCAAGGTTTTCGGGCTTCGGGCCCCTGTAGCCATCACAGTTGACTAATCACGACCAAAATGGGATGTCATCATCTAGGCATTATATGGGCGCCAACCTAACAAGTTACAATTATAATCCTTCCATAAATTCGACCTATAGACTATGCCAAAGGTCTTTGGGCTTGGGAAGCCATAAAGGCTGAATGATTGCGACCAAAAGGGGATGTTCTCATCAAGACATTATTTGGAGTCATCCTACAAAGCTACAATGAAATCCCTTCATAATTATGACCTGTAGACTGTTCTAAAGGTTTTCAGGCTTCGGGCCCCTGTAGCCGTCACAGTTGCCCAATCGTGTCCAAAAGGGGACGTTCTCAATCTACACATTATATGCAGTCAACCAACCAAGTTACAATGAAATCCCTTCATAAATATGACCTGTAGACTGTGCTAAAGGTTTTCGGGCTTCGGGCTCGGGTAGCCATCATGGTTGAATGATCGCAACCAAAGGGGACAATCTCATCTGGGCATCATCTGGAGTCATCCTACAAAGTTACAATGAAATCCCTTCATAAATATGACCTGTAGATTGTGCTCAAGGTTTTCGGGCTTTGGGCACCTGTAGCCATCACAGTTGACCAATCACGTCCAAAAGGGGATGTCATCATCTAGGCATTATATGGAGTCAACCTAACAGGTTACAATGAAATCCTTCCATAAATATGACCTTTTGCCTATGCTAAATGTTTTTGGGCTCGGGCACCCATCAAGGCTGAATGATCACAATCAAAATGAGACGTTCTCGTCTAGACATTATTTGGAGTCATCCTACCAAGTTACAATAAAATCCCTTCATAAATATGACCTGTAGGCAGTGCCAAAGGTTTTCGGGCTTTGGGCTTCGGGCCCCTGTAGCCATCACAGTTGCCCAATCATGTCCAAAAGGGGACTTTCTCATCTAGACATTATATGAAGTCAACCCACCAAGTTACAATGAAATTCCTCAATAAATGACCTGTAGACTGTGATAAAGGTTTTCGGGTTTTGGGCTCGGGCAGTCGTCACGGTTGGCAGATCACGCCCAAATGGGGAAATTCTCATCTAGACTTCATAAGGAGCCATCCTACCAAGTTACAATGAAATCCATCCATATTAAACATGACCTGCAGACAGTGCTAAAAGTTTTTGGGTTTCAGGCTTGGGCGGCCATCACAGTTGACAGATCATGCCCAAAAGGGGGCGTTCTCATCTAGGCATTATACAGAGGCATTCTACCAAGTTACAATGAAATCCCTTCATAAATACGACCTGTAGACTGTGCTAATGGTTTTTGGGTTTTGGGCTCGGGCAGCCATACCGGTTGACCGATCGCGACCAAAAGGGGACGTTCTCATCTAGACATGACCCCAAACCTGCATATGAAATTTCGTGATGATCAGACAAGAACTGCGGGGTGTAGCCCATGCTAAAGGAAAATGTGAACAGACTAACAGACTTCCGCACGCGTGATGGCAATAGTTTATCTTGACTTTGTCAAGTTAAGCTAAACATATGGCAAAAGAGAGATCTGAGTGCAAGTGCTTAGTTCCATCTGTGTTTGTACATACAGTGGAGCCCGCTTAATTGATTATCTCTTAACTGAATAACCCTGTTAATTGAATATAATTTCTCAACACAAAACCTTTTACCATAACTCCAGTACAAATTTCACCAGTTAATAATTGAATATAGGTTATACAGTAAACTCCTGTTACTCAAATAAAAAATCTTGTAACCTGTCTCTAAACTAGAGGGAACTGTTTTAGTGAACTAAAACACATGTCTCTCCTTTGATTAGTTCCATGCTTCCAACTTACGAGTAACAAAGATCAAACTAAAGATCAAATGTCATGATCATGGAAGTTCAATATAGAATGTGACACATCAGCCTGGCTGTTGCATTCATATGCCAAATATCATAAACCTAGCTGAACAATTCAATAATTTGACCTTGATGTCAAAGATCAAGGTCATCTCTCATCACAACAGTACATGATACAATGTTGTCTTATGTTGATACACTCACATGCCAAATATCTTGAGCCTGGGAGAAAAGTTAAAAAAAATCAATAATTTGACCTTGAGGTCAAAGGTCAAGGTCATTTGTAGGCCATGATGGTATGTGACACATTGTCTTTGGGTGATACACTCACATGCCAAAAATCATATGCCTTGGTCAAAAGATTAAAAAAAAAGTCAATAATGTGACCTTGAGGTCAAAGGTCAAGGTCATATGTGGATCATGATGGTATGTGATACTTCGTCTCATGGTGATACACCCACATGCCTGATATCATAAACCGAGGTGAAAAGGTAAAAACGTTCTGGCCCGGACAAGTTTACTTGCAAAAAAACAGTAATTTGACCTTGAGGTCAAAGCTCAATGTCATATATGGGTCATGAAGGTATGCGAACATCATCTTATGGTGATACACTCGCTTGTCATATATCATAAGCCAAGGTGAATAGGTAAATAAGTTCTTGCCCGGACAAGCTTACTTGCCAAATGAAAGTGTCAATGACACTGTAGCTCAACTTGTCAAGACAAAGACATGTACATGCATAGTATGTGACACAGCAATGACAAACATCTAGGTAATGACCTGATAACAAAGGTACATATAAAGTATTGTAATGGTCTGTACATAAATACTGGCCGTTGCCTGTAACAAATGTATAGGTAAAGTATTGTAAAGGTGGGTGACAGTCAGATGCTAAACTAGAAAAAAATCTTTGAGTCCCAGAGTGGGTCTGACTGAATCCTAAAATATTTGTTCTCATAGCACAGTGATAACAAAGGCACCCCAAAACACACTCATTCCTGTCCCAAGGTGAAAACAAAGGTACCCAAGAAGTTTCGTGAAGATCAGTTCACAAATATGACCTGTGTAGAAATTGTGACAAAAAACTGATTGGACCTAATTTCGGTACAAAATGGCCACTGGCAGCCATCTTGAATTTTGGACCACACTCAGAAACACTTGTTCTCGTCCCAAGGTGATAACAAAGGTACCCAGGAAGTTTTGTGAAGATCGGTTCATAAATACAGCCTCTAGCCCGAGCCGTATTGACATGTGCACTTACAGTGTATAAGTAGCACTAAATAAATCAAAGTTCATCTAATTTGCATAATTTCTGCACGAGAAAAAAACTTGTACTATATGTGATGTATTCCATGTTAATAAACATTCATACAAAACTTTATTCAAATCAGAACTTTCATACAGAAGTTCTGTACAAAAGACTGATTGCACTAATTTTGGTACAAAAAGGCTGCTGGTGGCCATCTTGAATTTCAGACCACACCCAAAAACACTCGTTCTCATCCCATGGTGATAACAAAGGTACCCAAGAAGTTTCGTAAAGATCGGTTCATAAATACGGCCTCTAGCCTGAGCCGTATAAAAGTTGTGTACAAAAAACTGATTAGACCTAATTTCGGTACAAAATGGCCACTGGCAGCCATCTTGAATTTTGGACCGCACCCAGAAACACTCGTTCTCGTCCCAAGGTGATAACAAAGGTACCCATGACGTTTCGTGAAGATCGGTTCAGAAATACAGACTCTAGCCCGAGCCGTATTGACATGTGTACTTACTGTGTGTAAGTAGCACTGAAAAAATCAAAGTTCATCTAATTTGCATAATTTCTGCACAAGAAAAAAACCTGTATTATATGTGTTGTATCCCATGGTACTAAACATTCACACAACAAATTATTCAAATCAGCGCTTTCATATGGAAGTTCTGTGCAAAAATCTGATTGCACCAAATTTTGTACAAAATGGCTGCCATTGGCCATCTTGAATTTCGGACCGGACCCCAAAACACTCGTTCTCGTCCCACGGTGATAACAAAGGTAGCCAAGGAGTTTCGTAAAGATCGGTTCATAAATACGGCCTCTAGCCCGAGCCGTATTGGCATTTGCACTTACAGTGCTGAAAGTAACACCAAAGACATCAAAGTTAGTCTAATTTGCATAATTTACGCACGAGAAAAAAACCCGTATTATATGTGATGTATCCCATGGTACTAAACATTCATAAAAAAAATTATTCAAATCAAAGCTTTCATATGGAAGTTCTGTACAAAAATTTCTGCATCGTCGGTACAAAATGGTGGCTGGCAGCCATCTTGAATTTCGGACTGCACCCAAAAACACTCGTTCTCGTCCCACGGTCATAACAAAGATACCCAAGAAGTTTTGTAAAGATCAGTTCATAAATACGGCCTCTAGCCCGAGCCGTATCCAATTGTTGACGGACAGACGGACAGACAGACAGACGGACGACGGGCCATAGCATAAGCTCAAATTTGGCTTTGCCAAAGTTGAGCTAAAAATCAGTAATTTGACCTTGAAGTCAAAGGTCAATGTCATACATGGGGTCAAGATAGTACATCATCTCATGGTAATACACCCACATGCCAAAAATCATATGCCTAGGTCAAAAGATTTTTTTAAAAAGTCAATAATGTGACCTTGAGGTCAAAGGTCAAGGTCATATGTGGGTCCTGATAGTACGCGACACATCGTCTCATGGTGATACACCCACATGCCTAATATCATAAGCCAAGGTGAAAAGGTAAATAAGTTCTTGCCTGGACAAGCTTACTTGCCAAAAAACAGTAATTTGACCTTAAGGTCAAAGGTCAATGTCATATGTGGGTCATAATGATAAGCGACACATCGTCTCATGGTGATACACCCACATGCCAAATATCATAAGCCTATGTCAAAAGATAAAAACGTTCTGGCCAGGACACGGTTATATGAGAAGAAGAAGAAGAAGAAGAAGAAGTAGTATTCAGGGTAAAATAATATGTCTCCCTTCGGTGAAGGGGAGACATAATTACTCTGACTCTCGCCAGTTTTCCTTTGTTTATAGACCTATCTGGCCTCAGTACATCCAGTACAGGCATGCTGATGAAGCTCTTTCAAACAAGATATAATAGAATAAATGCTAAGTTTATGTCTGGAATACAGGAAAGTGACACAATCCCTGTTATTTGAATATTCCTGTTGATATTGAATAATTTTCATTCGCAAAGTGGCTATTCAATTAACAGGGTTCCACTGTTCCATGTATAACATGCAAATATTTCCCAGTGAGTTGTTTGTTTACTGGTGTTTAATGTCACTTTCAACAGCCAGTGTCCCATCGTGTCAGACAGCTTTACGGGTGAAGGAAGCCAGAGTACCTAGACAAAAACAATGAGCACTGGCAAGCAACTACCAGACTCTTTCCAACTTACTAACTCCGCACAAGTAGAGTCAACAGCGGTTGAAGGCAAGTGCACCATCAACGTGCAGTATATGCCTTATCCCCACTGTGCCCACACATGGGCAGTTAGGATTAAATGTTGTACCCATGCACATAACTCTGTTAATGCTGGCCAGGATCGAACCATGGACCTTTCAGTTTGAAGTCCAATGCTCTAACCACCATGTTCCCCAATGGGTCGATAGATTTAATTATGTTTATTTTAATGTCACATAACCAACTGGCTCTTGTTATGCTACAAGGGGTGGAAGTCAATGCCCTTAAATAGTCCTTAGCATGCCAGCCCAATTCTATCCCTGTTAAGGAAACATCGTGAAGGCGCCATTTGGGTTGGGTGAACGGGTAGCTATAGCCATCTGTCAGGGATGTCCAGCCTGTCTCTCCTGTTAGTAAAACTGAATCCTTTATTGTTGGCTTGGCAGGGAATACTCAGCAGTATTCAATAAATTCTGATAAAACACTCGGCAAAATTCAAAAGGAAGTAATATCCAACAAGTATTAGCAACAAAGGGAGTTTGAAAATAATTCAGTTGAACCCTGGGTTTTTACAACATATAAAATCCTGTTTCACAAGAAGAATAAATTCTCTTTAAATCTGGAAACAATACAAAAAGACACACAGGTCACAAAAATAATATTCCAAAAAATATTTAATAATCTCAGCTGCTAGCTAAAATAATGCACTGTCCCTGAATCTCCTGTAATAATAATGCCCAATGTATTAAATAGTAATCTCCAACATTCAATGAAGGCTGAATGTATAATCAATTGTCGTTTCTTCTTATTGTGTTTGAGAAATGAATTTGAGAGATAAACTGAGTGAACTTTGTTTATATAGTCATCAAGTGGAGACTTCCAAAAATAGAAATGTACTTTTGTTCTACTAATTCCTGATTGGCTCAATTAAATCACCTCATTAAATCACCAGATCAGTGTGACCCAAATAAACAATCAGCTAGCTAAAGATAGATCCTGTGCAACAGTATTTGTAAACATGTTGATATGTACATCCAAAGGTCACTCGGTGCAAATGAGTAATCAGTCCAGCTAAAGTCTCCTTACTCTTACAGATAATAATTTTAATAAAATATTAATTATTAACCAAGGACATATCAATTCTGATATTATAAATAATAGGGGCCTATAACGCTGAGCCTCATGTGACACCATATCTGTGAGCTAAATGACCTGTAACATATTCATTATTCCAGCCTATAAAGTGTTTGAAAAACGTTTCATGTTTTGTTAAATGTTTTCATCAACATTCGTTTACAAAAACAGGCAAGTGGTGCAATGCAAGGGGTGTAATCTAACATCTCATTGAAAATTAATGATTTATTACCTCCAATACTGATGCATGCATTTAAAATTCTGCCTGCATTCTATTGCTTTGAACTGTGTAGCTGAATTAAGACTGCGTATTTGGTGATAAAAACCAAAGGACACACAGTGACAATATACCGTCCATGTCGGTATATCAAATTCATATGGGATCACTGTTGACAATTATTGTGGGTGGTTTCCTCACTCCTCAATACCTAGTAATGGCTGTTTATTGTTAATCTATCTGGCTAGCATAATAAAGAATCATACATGCACACCAGAAGGTTAAATAATTGGATATCTCTTTGCTGAATAACCCTGTTAATTCAAAATATTTTCCCAACATAACAGAACATAAATGCATTTACCATACCTTCAGTACAAATCTGACCTGTTAAATGCACAGAGGTTACAGAGCAAATCCTGTTAAATGAATAAAAAAAACCTTATAGTATGCCAAGAAATTTACACCTAAACCTATTTAGAATCACTAGTACAGCCAATACAGACATTTAATCTATTATATCTCATTTGATAAAGAAAATATCTGTCAAAGAAAATATGATAGAATAATAGAATAAATGATCAGTCTAATACAAGAAAGTGACCATATTCCTGTTAATTAAATACCCCTGTTAAAATAATTTTGGAGGTAAAGTGGCTATTCAATTAACAGGGTTCCATTCCATTGTATTTGTACATTTGGTGATACATGATTATGTTCTGTAGAGTCACTGGCATGATATAAAAGAACGTCAGGCCTATCAAATTTATTTATTTATTCATTGGTGTTTAATAACACTTTTGACAGCTAGTGTCACCTCAAGTTGACAATTTTACTGGAGAGAACCATGGGGCAGAAGTGAGCAACTGTCATACTCCCCAACGTACTAACTCCACACAAGCAGGGTCAGCATTGGTTGAAGGTAAGGGCACCATCGACATGTAGTACGCCTTAGTCCACAGTGCCATCACATGTGCAATCAGGATTAAGTGCCTTGCCCAAGGACACAACTCAGTGACTGGTAGTTGGATCGAACCGAGGACCTTTCAATTTGAAGTTCAATGCCCTAACCCCTGAGTCACCAAGCTGCCAGCAGCCATATCAAAACCATGGCAAATTTATTTATGAACCTTGTCATGGCTTGAGAATCAAGATGGCATGTCTGTTGATCCATTTCATAATTTTAAAATCTCCTCCCATTGGACCGAACCTTGGTACTGTGCAGTAAAGGATTCTATTGTAGAAACAGTCGGTGATTACAGACTGATTCCATCACTGCAAACAATCAAATTAAATCAATCAGTTGAAAACAAATTCAATTATTTGCTCAATATTGTAGGAGGTGATTATTTTGTGTTGGGGATTATTTGTCAAATAGAGAACTTCAAACAATTTTCTGCATGTGTGAATGCACAATGCTGCAATCAGCAATATTTACATGCCTTATTAGATCACCTCATCAATAGTTTGCTATGTTTGAAGTTTGTGGGTGATCATTAGATGATTCTAATATTTACCAAGGCCAACTTTCACATAACAACCGAGATCTTTTGTTAACCCTGTGCACATTGATGTCACAAGACCATAAATTTCAACATTCAGGTTTTCCTAATAATGCATCTAGGAGTTTAACTGGTTGAGTGTTAGTAGCCATTATCATGGCTCTATTGAAAAGTGCTGGAAGCCACTATATAGAGGGATTCACTAGATACCTTTGAATCCTCCATCGGAGGTTGGGGGCATAACAAATGAACCCAGACAATCGTCTAATTCCCTTTGTTATATACCTATTTAGCCTATGTATATCCAATACAGGCATTTCATCTATTATATCTTGTTTTACATATACTCTGTCAAACAAGAAATAATATAATAAATGCTGAGTTTATTTGCATAATACAGCATAGCGACCAATTGTTTTTAATCGAATACTCCTCTTAACTTGTAGAGTGCTGGAAGCCCATATTTGGGCTTTGTTGTGAGGTGCAAGCATTGCGACTTAATGGTCTCATACCCAATGGATGTGCTGCTTCATATTATCTTTGAAGTGAAATTATTTAGCCTGTAAGGTTTTGCCATGTTACAATTTATTGGAAAGGGCTTGTAGGTACTCTCCCATAAATTGTAACAAGGCAAAGACATGTGAACAAATTTTGATGACCAAAAATAATTCAGCACTCTACCAGTTAATTGTATAATTTTCAGGGGCAAAGCTACTATTAGATTTTCAGGGTTTCACTGTATTTCTCACATTATCTAAACCCCACCCTTCACGCACCTTTTGAATACACAGAGTTTCAAGCCAGACTTTAGGAAGAAGGGAAACAAACATCATATCATTCCAGAAATAAATCTTCAGATTTATGAGAGGATTATGCGAACAATATTAGGTCCAAACTTTAAAAAAAAAATATTATCTCAAAGTTTAATAAGACATAATTGTCATATTACTGTGATGTATTTACTAAATCAGTTGAACACCAAAGCTTTCATCTTGTGCGATATTACTTATGACAAATGATCCCTCAGGATCAGAATAAAACAAATAACTTCTGTCAAGTTCAATCAAGTAATCAAGCAAATATTCAATCCTAATACCCAAGTATCACCTTGCATCTTTGTGAAAGCCAATGGATAACACTTCAGAGTTAAAAAAAAAAACAAAACAAAAAACTCTGTGGATGATCAAGTTATTAGTTTCTTGAACTGTTGAGGCTTTCATTGTTTACAACTACTATTCCAAATATAAACATAAAAATAGTTAACTATTAACTCTTTCAACCCCCATAGATCTATTTATTTATTGGGGTTTAATGACACTTTCAACAACCAGGGTCACCTTGTGTCAGACAGATTTATGGCAAGCAACTGGCTGACTCCCCAGTGTACTGACTCTACACAACCAGGATTAGAATTGGTTGAAGACAAGTGCACCATCAATGTGTAGTACACCTTAGTACACAGCACCACCATGCCCCCACTGGGCAACCGGGATTAAGTGCCTTGCCCAAGGACACAATGCCATTACCCCTGGCAGCAATCGAGCCGTGGACCTTTTGGTTTGAAGACCAATGTCATAACCATTGAGCCACACAGGTTAAATGATAAGAGTTATGAAGAGAGTATAATGTTGTGTTTCTTGGAACACATTTCTCATCAAAAAAAGTTCCTGCAAACATACTGCATTATACATGGAATCACTGCATGCAACATCAAGCATAACTTAATTTTATCTCTTACATTACTGCAGTAAATAAGCACTGGTTCACTTCCTGGGGTACCCCATGTGGACACATGTCTGATCATGAACAGACAAACAAATGGCAAACAAACTAATTCTAGAACTTCTTGTGCAACTCACCTTGCAGTCAGAGCTAACTGATCATGATCAAAAGCACCTTTTTCTTGACCAATGCATAAACATACTAACTTCTTGAACAGATCACCTTTTATTAGCAGCTAAAAGTATATTTTTTCAGTCGGGAACAAAAGCCTGCAACTAAGCAGGCACAATTTGCATGTTTGACAGGCACCAATTGACTTGCTTGGGCCTGACATAATGACCAGTACATGTACAATTATTTCATTGAAACACAATGTAAGTTTATATCATTTCAATAGGCTCCACCAAATTCTTGACTTGTTAACATTTATTGGAAAGTTCTGATAGAGAGCTTTCAAATAAATGATAACAAGACAAGATTTAGATAAAATCTACATGTGCAATTATAATGTGGACTATGCACAAACTAGAACTATCACTGAAGGTAACTAATACCTCCACTTCCGGCTTACAAGAATGCACCTCTCAATGTTGAGCGTGACAAACCAATAATCTAAGTTCATGGGAGATAACCTGGTTAAAACTGTTGCAGATTAAACATTTTGGAACATGTGTATGTCCACTTGGTCAAATTGATTCATTAATAAAGGAAGAGTTGCACACAAAAATCTCACATACAGATCTATATTAAATCTTCTAAGTTGAAGCAGGGGAGATAACCAGGTAAAAATCATCATAGATGGGAAATTTGGAAATATGCGCATTTTCACTCATTAGTGGCCATGTTTAAGAAGTTTCATCGAAATCAGTTCAATAATATTGGAGGAGTTGGGCACAAAAGAATCTCATTTGAAAATCCATAATAAATCTTAAGTTCATGGGAGATAACCTGGTTAAAACTGATGCAAACAAAAATTTTTCGAATATGCACATGTCCACTTGTTAGTTTTAATGTTTGAGACGTTTGATCAAAATCAGTTAAAAAATGAATAAGTAGTTGTATGCAAAGGAATGTACAGACAGACACTATATCCTGTTGGCACCTGTAACCATATAAAATTTCCTCTTTTCTGCCTCAAAAACACAGCTTATGACCCCCAATGAAAAAAGCTCAACAAGCTATTTCCACTGAGGGGTCCTAAACTATTTTTTGAGACAAACTTTTTTAAAATAATAAAATTTTAATAGGGACGGTGGATTCTGACAGAGTTGGACATACTTGTGAAGAGTTAATCGGCTGGCCATTTGTCAGCCTTGAGCAATTTGAGTTAAAAAAAAGATGGCCACCAAAATGGCCACCGTGAATACAGAGATGATGGTATAATCCATGTTTGACTGCCAAACAAATGATTTTTCGAACCATTGGGGTACTGCACGGTAAGTATCTTTAATTTCAAGCACCAACGAAAAAAAACTGAATCCAAAATGGCAGCCAAAAAATGTCGACAAAATGGGTGAAAAAGTTGTTTTGAGATCATACTTAACACAACACTCAAACAGGAGCTAACTTCTGACAGAAATATGTAGCATTACATTGATATCTTTCATTTTTCGAAGACAAGAAGTAGTACTGCAGTATTGCTACAAATTGCAGGCATAGGTGTAGAAGAAATGTACATGAAGAAGCAGCCCAATTGCTGAAACCCTATACTGAACTATGTGGTGTGTCTGCATCTGCTTCACTCAACTGAGCTGCTGTGCCATCTGTCCCCGAATGCAACTGTTCATTACAACATTCAATTGTTGCATTACAAGCACAAAACGTTGTGCATGTCAATCGAGAAGAGCTACGCCCGCACCTGTTAGTTTTGCAAGGCTTTGTACTCGAACAGGAACACCGGACCATGCTCAAAACTGTGTCGGGGCAACCAGTACACTAGTTGGAAGAGTCATGGGTGGTAAAGTTTTTGAAATTTCATCCTTGATAAAACCAAAATTTGTAGCATCCAATTGTGGGGGGAAATGAGGTCTAAAGCGTGTTTCCAAATGCATACTTGGAAATGTGTGCATTTGATGTTCTCTGTGAATGCTTCGGTGGTTGGGGGTAGGCTACACAGACTGGGAACTTTGGTAGTGCCCTTCTTCCCTATCTTCGATGTCCAAGCACTAATTCACACTTCAGACATGGTGCTCGTATCTTTGCAACCATAACATGAATTGAGTTAAGGTTAAGTACCTCAGACCACAGGGCATTAATGTCACCAATGGAGGCTAGTGAGTTTTCGCTGCATTTTAATACTTTTAACGTGCGACCTTTGCCAATTTCAAAACAGCATCCAACTGTGTCGCATCAAGATATGGCATGAGTCGTAAGCAAGTCTGGGATAATACCTCTATGCTTTTCAACAGTTGCTGCGATATCAACAAATGATTTTCCTTTTATGGTAGATTCCATAAAGATATTGCATGACAAATTCTGGTCCAGATAGTGATGCAGAAGCAACACGTATACATCAGTGTCATCTGCAAGAACTATGACATTGTCACTGCCAGATGCAGCCTGAAGAGCTTGTTGTACAACGATGTTATCAGCTTCTTCATGCTCAGTTGCCATGTCATGCCTATCAATAACTACACCCTTGTTTATTTTAATTGGAGCAGCGTTTTGGCCAGTTACATACAACGCATGTTGCCTGGTGTTGTCAACAGCGAACTGTTTGTGATATCTAAATTGATTCACAATAATGTCAATCAACTGTTTCTTATTTTCAGTTACAGTCAGAACCAATTTCTGAGATGGTAGTGGTGACGTTGCACTCAACGTAAATTTCCTGCAACAAGCCTCGCCACTTCTGCGATCAGACAAGTCCTCTAATATCTCATTCAAATCTTCAGGACAGACAACGTTCTCCCGAGCTAAGATGTCTCTCTGCAACTCTTCAGTCAACAACGGAATGCACGTACGTTCATGGGAAACTTCTTGCCAGTCAACATCTCAGACACACCACCCAATACTGACTCAAGAATTTCTGATAACCCTGTATTGTCCATCAATGTGCCGACAGCAACGATGAAGCTCATAAGCATATGCATGCCTCCTAACTGGAGTATCATGGTTTTGAAATTATCTGGAGCAGACCAAAGAACATCCAATGCCACTTTATACAGCTGCTGGTCAGCAGTGAATAGCATGAACTTCTGCCCAATCAACTTAGTTATTCATAGCATAGTGCATCTAACATGGTGGTGGAAATTGTTTCCGGATCAGTCGGGGGCATGTCAATCAATGGTAGATATACTGCCTTTGTCACCGGTTGTGGTGACTGGTCACTCTGGTGAGATAATCTGGTACTGTAACCATTAAACTCCGGACAGTCCGCATGTTTTATGACGTCTTTCAGAAACCCAAAATCACTTTCCAATGCCCTTTGCTCTGCAATAGCCATGCATGCCAAGACCTTGAGTTGAGATACGTCATTTCGAACACAATGAGCGGGAATGTCAGGCTTTTTAGATCTGTCCAACGTGGACGCTTTAACATTGTAATCAATGGGTTTAGACATATGTTTACTAACTCTTGTATCAGTGGGGAGGCAGGTTCCACTTTCTTGTTAGGCTGTGTCATCAAGACCGCTAATGAGTGTGTACTGAGCTTGCCATTTTGGGAAGATATATCAGCATCAAAGTTATCAACTACGAACTGTATCAACCCATCTTCCGAACTGGTGATTGAAGTTAGATTGCTACTCTTAGAGGCCAATACCGCTGCCGATTTTTTAAACCGCAACAGTTCATCGTATGTGCAAGTGACACCGAAGACATTCATTGATTTGATCAATTCCTTGGAATTGCAAAGCATTACTGCCAAACTTATTTGCAATGGTGTAGGTACCCCTTTGATTGCAGAAGTAATCATACTACCTATCATCTGCACTGGGAGAGTATTGTCAAGTTTTGGCAACAGGCGGTCAAGAAATTCTAAGACAGTTTGACTTGTATACTCGAAAAGTTTATTTTTATCTAATCTGGACTCATAATTGTTTCCATCAATTTCAATGTCAGCGACCTCCTTAGAAATTGCTGTTCACAGAGTTTTCATGGCTGAGGAGACATCATCGGCAATATCACTGACAATCCTCAGAAGAGAACCTACTCATGATCGCATTGCAAGTATTGTCGCGATTGATGGTGAGCTAAGAAGCAGCAATTCCTCGCCAAATAGCTCTGATAATTTGGAGACAAGTAGCCTCTGTGACAAACATGTTCCGCCATTTTGAACATACTTCTCATATAACTCAACAGAGCTCCTTCTCATATAACTCAACAGAGCTCCAACTAAGAGAGCTGTCGCTTCTCATGAAATCTACCACAGCTTGAAGAGGCGGTTCGATATCAGGTAGTGCCATGGATATTTTGGCTGCGTCTACTGCTCGTTCTCCCATGAATAACAGGCGGCAATCAGAGTGGTATCGAGCGTTTAATGCCTGTAAGTTGCTTTTGGCTCCACTTATTCGGACCCGGACTTCGTTGGACCATTTGTCAGCACGTTCGTTGCTCTTTTGCAGTCATACCACCATGTGTAAGTTGGGTTTGTCGGAAGATGTGTGCAGGCCTCCACCTAGAAGTATTTTTCTTATCTTTTTCTACTTTACATTCAAGCCCACAAAACACACAATCTTTCAGGAAATTGATGCTACCGACGTCTGAATGCCTGGTCATTTTCTTAGGTGGTGCGTCAACAGGTTGCTCCACATTGGAACCACACTTTTGTTGGGCTTTTGCCACTGTTTTTGGGTGTATGTACTTATCTATACACTCCCTATGAGCACCAAGTGTAATATTGTTGTCGGCCTCGAATCTTGGGCACAAATCAAGGTGAAGACCGTCACCATATATCTCGCTACTGGTAATGACCTTATTAATTCTTGTGGCCAAAACTTTAACAAAGCGATGCCCGCTCGAATCAGAGCACTGATAAATGTCTGCAAAGTAGCACCTCTGCGACATATCCAGAAAAGTTCCAGAAAAGCCTCAAGGAACAAAACTGTGGAACTTCACTCAGCGAATAACTTAAAACACGAAACAAGTTACAGAATCAACAATGGGCAAGAATGAGTTAAATCAAACTAAACGTGAATACACAAGTGGTTTTCAAAGATACTCTGTTACTGGGTGCCAGAATACTGATAAAGAACTTTGAATATCGACTACAAGTAAAAACACGTGCTTGCCTGTTGAGTGATTAAATGCTACTGAACTGACTGTAATGACATTTCGGAGCATGTAGTTATAAAGAGCGTTATAGATAATAGATAAATTTGAAGAATTTTTCTTACGACTAAAATAGCAGTAAACATTAATGCTCTTTATTGTCAGGTTTCAGGTCGGTATGATGTCGAGTTCTAGAATCTAGAGCATAATAGTGAATGCTAGGTGTATTAATAATAATATTCATCAATATTTTCATGTTAGTCATGTGAATTTGCAACAAATTCCAAGTAACTGTGGTTTTACATCTGGGATCAAATTTGGGGGGGGGGGGGGGGTATACTTTTTAGGGTGCTATAAAAAAAATTGCTGAAGGCTGACGGATGGCCAGCTGATAAAAACTTGATGTCAGATACCTGAATTTACAAAATCCGCAGAGAAAAACTTTATACGCGAAAACACGCATTCGTGAATTTCGGGGGGTTGGCGACCAGACTACCAGCAGCATGCACACTTTTGACACCCAGTGGAACTTTGTGTCAGACAGTTTTATGGGTGGAGGAAACAGAAGTACATGGAGAGAACCACTGAGTAGCAATGAGCAACTGTCAGACTCTCCAACAAACTAACTCAGTAGTGTTAGCATTGGTTGAAATCAAGTGAACGTTCGGCGTGCAGTATGGTTAAGTACTCATATGGGCAACTGGAATTAAGTGCCTTGCTCAAGGACACAATGCAGTTATCACTGGTCAGGATCAAACCATGGACCTTTCAGTTTGAAGTCCATTGCACTCCTGTGAAGACTAAGAACAGGCTGTAAACTATGATTCTATGGTAAAGAGCTATGAAAAGTATAAGACATATATGCCAAGAAGGCATGATTATCGGTGCTTTTCCCTCCCACTGAGTTGCAATATGACGGATCTGAATTTGCCGCTGTACCCAAATTAGATTAATCTAAATGCCTGCTGGATGGTTATTTCTGTTGCATCAGGTAAAAAGGATAAGTTCAATGAACTCTTTCTAAAAAAAATGTGTCAAATAAATAACATTTCTTAAAGCTTGGGCTCCAAAAGTATTTCCCTTTCTATGGTTTTACGATATTGATTATTCTCTCAAATAATCCTCAATATTTTGAAAATGTTTTTTTTAATTACCAGCAACAAGTACAAGATATTCAATTCAATGACTTGGTCTAAATTTACTCATATTGATTTTTTTTTTAAAGAAACTATTCTTTGCATTACAAATATCATAACAGCCATCTCAGTTTCTTGCCTCCGAAAAATATCAAGCTTGCAATTAGATAAGCTGAAGTGGGCAGAACAGTCTTGTTTAAAAACCTGATAGCTATAATTAACTACTTCATACCCTAACCCTTCAGCTAATAAAATGACAAATCCATGTGACAAATATGCATGAATACAGGATATCTATGCTGTTTTAGTGAATATCGGGAATTATCTCACGAGTGTGGACCTGAAAGTTTTATTTTTCACGAGTGCTAGCACGAGTGAATGAATGTGTCAATGACACTGCAGCCGAACTTGTCAAAGAAGTGACTGAGCTAAATACATAGCTCCCATCTAGACATTATCCCAATGCATCATATGAAATTTGGAACTGATCGGGTGAGAGCTGTGGTCTGTAGGGTGGAATAAAGTAACCTAAATATATATGTATCGCAACTATGCTGATATATGAACTGTTGTATCACAGCCAAGTTCTTGCTAATATGGGCAATATCCTGATGAATAGAGATGATCCTTAGGAACAATAATGAGACCATGTTGCAGCAATTCAGATACAAATTAGTTGCAATTACAGTATAATCTTGGCATCGGCTAGCATGCTACAGAAGAGTATGGTATCCACAATCATTATTTGTGGCACAGACATGAATTATAGTCACTTCCTGATTTTGTACCTATGTTACATCTTAAGATGATCAACAGTTTAAAATGATGTTGAGCATCAACCAATCATCAGCATAGCTGTTTGCATCTGCATGAAGAAAAGCTGCTCTGTTGGCCAATAATTGGCCAACAGAGCAGCTATACTTCAGGCAGATGCAAACACCAATTCTGCTGTTGATTGGTTGATGCTCAACATTATGGCACCATTCATTCTTACTAGTTCGTTCAACTTGGCGAAAGTTTTGTGTGACCCGGTGACAGTGTGGCGAGACCCATTTTTTGTTCATGTGTTTTTCATTTTAGGTGACCTCCAAGTGACCCAAATGGCCATTTGCCTCAAACTGACAGGCCTGGATAGCAAGCCTGAAGATAAGCAGACTGTTATCTGCAGAATGAGGAACCCAGAGGGTGAATTTGGTGATGCTAACCTGCAGAGTAGCATCACTAAATTTACCCTCTGTGAACCTCAATTTGAATCAAGGTCTTAAGCCTCAACAGCAAGAGGTACACAGAGGATAAATTGGCACACTGTATGGGATAGCAACAGCAAATTCACCCTCTAGGGACCACATTCGGCAAATGAGAGATTGCTTATTTTCAGGCTTGCTAGATCGAGTCAGTAAGCAGTGGTGAGTGGTGAGCAACTGTCAGGCTCACTAACTTACTAACCTGACAGAAGCAGAGTTAACAGTGAAGGTGAGTATACAATCAAAGTGCAGTACACAGCACCACCGAGCTGCCACACAAGCAATCACAGGGCATAAATTCCATTCAGTTTTGTGAGAATCCAAATGAAGATTCTGCTGTACATTAATATGGGATATCCAACAGTTTGTGGGAATCTTTATGAGAATCAGATTCTGGATTCTTGCGAAATATAGTCCATGAAACAGGATTGAGTGTCCCACCCAAGATGGCACGGATCAGGATTTAACTTTATTATACCTCATCTACAAATGTTATGCTAATCCGCCGTGTAATTCCATTAAACATTTTCACAATGTTCCATCCGCAGTGAATAATGCCGGTCAATAATTTTTGCGTTGTGCAATAACGTAAACACGCAAAATGTCTACCAAAGGATTTGCCGATATTTGTCAGTCTGAAATAGAGGGACTGCTCGAAAGTAAGGACAGTAAAAGAACTGAGCAATTCAAAATGATTTGCTATAAGGACATTCGATTGAAAAGCTTATTTACTGTGTTTGTTTTGAAGAGTTAAAAAAAGGGTTTGACATTCACTTCTTTCTCTATTAAAAGTTAGGAACTTTGGTTCCTCTTCCATATTGGACTGAGACAATAATCCATAAATAATTGTAATTCAAGATGGAATCCTCATTCGATATAATAAAAAAAAATAATGACTGAGCTTGAGGGTAACAATGTGGATTGTCTCCCCTAAGGACCATTATAGATAGATAATCTATCTTGATAGATAATGGTCCCCCAGGGAGACAATCCACATTGTTACCCTCAAGCTCAGTCATTATTTATTATTATTTATTGGTGTTTAAGGTCACATATTTATGCACAATGGCTAATCATGACCGTGACAGTTTTACGGGTGGAGGAAGCCGGTGTACCCGGACAGAACCACCGAGCAACTGTCAACTCCCCAACATACCAACTCCACACAAGCAGGGTTAGCATTGGTTGAAGACAAGTGCACCATCGACGTGCAGTACGCCTTAGTACACAATGCCACCGTGCCCCAATGAGCTCAGTCATTATTTTTATAGTAATTTAACTGGTTGAATGCTAAATTATTTCTCAAAGGTAATTTGAAACGAGGTAATTTTTTATCAAAGATACCACACTACCAGCAAGAGTAGCCACAGTCTATCAAGATTTTGTTCATAGATAATTGTTTTGTTTTAATTTATTGGAGAGTGCTGATAGACACTCTCCAATAAATTGTAACAAACCAATTTTAAATAATTTTTTTTCTTCTTCTACTGCTGAGCAAACAACAAGCTAATGCATTCCAGTGTGAAGCCACTAAATTGGCTTCTAGCACTTTTCAATAGTCATGATATTGGCTTCTAGCACTCAAGCAGTTAAAGTCCAGTGCTTTAACCAACAAGCCACCACACTCCCATGATATTCATTGAGCGCAGTACAATGAGAGGGTTGCAAGTTAATTTTTGGTGAAAAATAAAATTTTATAATTATTTCCTAAACCAATATTACAAATTAATCATTTCCACACAGAGCTCTTGAAAGGCATCATCTAAAGAATACAAGAGGCCCCAAGGGGCCTGAAGGCGCTCACCTGACATGGTAGCCTAAATATCAACCCAGAGAATTGATTTCAACAAGTTGCATCTGCTCCTCCTAAGAAAAGCTTATACCAAATATCCAAATATTCTGACCAGTGGATCTAAAAAAAAAAAAGATTTTTAAAGAATATTCCTCATATTGAACTAAGTTATAAATCGGGCTCCCACAGGGAGCCCATATATGAACCCAGGGACTTGGCTTTAACAAACTTGAATCTCACCCCCCTAAGGATGCTGCACACCAAATATCAAAACATTCCGACTGCTGGATCTGAAGAAGAAGATTTTTAAAGAAAATTCCTCATTTTGAACTAAGTTACAATTCAAGCTCCCACAGTGAGTCCAAATACGGACCTAGGGATATGGCTTGAACAAACTTGAATCTCACCCCCCTAAGGATGCTGCATATCAAATATCAAAACATTCCAACTGCTGGATCTGAAGAAGATTTTTAAAGAAAATTCCTCATTTTGAACTAAGTTATAATTCAGGCTACCACAGTGAGCCCAAATATGAACACAGGGACTTGGATTGAACAAACTTGAATCTCCCCCCCCCCCCCCCCCCCTAAGCATGGTGCATACCCGATATCAAAAGATTTTGCCTGCTGGATCTTGAGAAGATGATTTTCAAAGAAATTTGCCTGAAATGCACTAAGTTCGAATTCGAGCTTCTATAGTGAGCCCAAATATGAATCTAGGGAGCCGATTTGAACAAACTTGAATCAGATCCACCCCACAATGCTGCATACCAAATATCACAAGATTCTGCCTGCTGAATCTGGAGAAGAAGATTTTTTAAGAAATTTGCCTGAAATGCACTAAGTTCGAATTCGGGCTTCTATAGTGAGCCCAAATATGAATCCAGGGAGCCGATTTGAACAATCTTGAATCAGATCCACCCCACAATGTTGCATACCAAATATCAAAAGATTCTTCCCGCTGGATCTGGAGAAGAAGATTTTTGAAGAAATTTGCCTGAAATGCACTAAGTTCGAATTTGGGCTTCTATAGTGAGCCCAAATATGAATCCAGGGGGCCGATTTGAACAAACTTGAATCAGATCTACCCCACAATGTTGCATACCAAATATCAAAAGATTCTTCCCGCTGGATCTGGAGAAGAAGATTTTTGAAGAAATTTGCCTGAAATGCACTAAGTTCGAATTCGGGCAAACTTGAATCAGATCCACCCCACAATGTTGCATACCAAATATCAAAAGATTCTGCCTGCTGGATCTGGAGACGAAGATTTTTTAAGAAATTTGCCTGAAATGCACTAAGTTCGAATTCGGGCTTCTATAGTGAGCCCAAATATGAATCCAGGGGGCCGATTTGAACAAACTTGAATCAGATCCACCCCACAATGTTGCATACCGAATATCAAAGGATTCTTCCCGCTGGATCTGGAGAAGAAGATTTTTGAAGAAATTTGCCTGAAATGCACTAAGTTCGAATTCGGGCTTCTATAGTGAGACCAAATATGAATCCAGGGAGCCGATTTGAACAAACTTCAATCAGATCCACACCACAATGTTGCATACCAAATATCAAAAGATTCTGCATGCTGGATCTGGAAAAGAAGATTTTTTAAGAAATTTGCCTGAAATGCACTAAGTTCGAAATCAGGCTTCTATACTGAGCCCAAATATGAACCCAGGGGGGCCGATTTGAACAAACTTGAATCAGATCTAACCTACAATATTGCATACCAAATATCAAAAGATTCTGCCTGCTGGATCTGGAGAAGAAGATTTTTAAATCTTTTTCCCATTGTCTACAGTGTTAAAAAGTGCTGACTCAGCACTTTTTCAAAGTCCTGAAAAAAGTACCTTGATAGGGATTTTTTTAACCATTCTATTCTACTGGATAAAAGTAAGCTTTATACAAAATAAGAATTCTCTGTGCCGTGTAGTTTTTGACATATGGCAGTTTTAAGGTTTTTCCTATTTTCAGCTCCTGAGGTTTCCAAGGGGCAATGAGAAAATTCTTTTTTTTTGCATCAATCAACTACTTATGACCCATTATCATCTCATATCAAATTTGGTTCAAATCAACCTCACGGTTCTGAAAATAGAAATTTTAGGCGTGGCCAAAATGTTTGCCCCTCCCATAACGAAGGCAAATAATGCCCGACAAACTTCTCTTGAACAAACTTGATTCTAAACCTCAAAAGGACTCTGTATACCACATATCAAGTCTCTGCTACTGGTGGGTTCATTAGAAGATTTTCAAAAAATTTGGCCATTTTTTCCCCACACCTCGGCTCAACATAAGCCGGAACCTATTTGGATAAAAATCAAAATGCCCCTATATAACCACTACTTACATGAAATTCAATTAAAATGTGGCCAGTGGTTTAGGAGAAAGAGGCTCAAATACCACCTTCACGCAGGACGACGGACGAAGAGTGATAAGAAAAGCTCACCCTGACTTTCAGTCAGGTGAGCTAAAAATGTATTTCAATTGAGAGAATGTATTTTATCAAGGTTTAGTCTAGGCCTTTTTAGGGGACGAAATAAGGCCATATTCCCAATGGGGTACATGCCTTAAAATTACCATGCAACATAATCAGGATACTTGACCATTGTGCTCTTCTGACGGTTAATCCTAATAAAGAGATACTCATTTTATTAACCTGTATTCTCTGTGGAAAAAAAACTTCCAGGCAGATTTATGTTCCAATAAGACTAGAATCCTCGCCCTCTTATTCAACGACAGCTCGCTTCATTTTTTCTATGTTTACCGCTCCAGCTGTATATGTTATAATCTGATGACACCACATGAAATATTTAAAAAGATGATAACAATGTGAGGTGATTCAAAGTGCATTCTGCCTATAAAATCATATTTTTCGAGGTAAGTGAATTTACTCAATTTGTTATCGTTGAAGTTCCTTGTTCAATCAAGTGCCTTTTTCATTTCACGATGTGGGTTTGGGGCTATGGGTAGGGTCTTATTGGAACATGTAAGTTATTGTGAATTGACGGCAACATTGTCTGAGGTTTGCAGCTCAGAGCATATGTTCAACCTAGACGCTTCGCTTCTCGGTTGAACATAAGCTACGAGCCACAAACTTCACATCAGGTTAGGGTCAATTTATCACAATAACTTATAATGCTCAGAAGACCAACTCAATAATTTTCCAAAGACCAAGAAAAAGGCCCCTTTCCTAATCTACTTTGATCAAACCCTGATTTTGTACTCAGAGAAAAGTTGAGTAGTAAATTCAGGCCTGGCTTTTTAAAAAACAATGTGCAAGAGCAAAAATTGCAATTGCCAGACTGCTTCAGGACAGCCAAATTGTCTTGTGGGGACAGTTTGTATTTCATCACAGGCAGTCACATCACTTGATGTTTTTAGAGAGCATGGTGGCTGAGTGATTATGGCATTGGACTTCAAACCGAAAGGTCCATGGTTTGATTCCGACCAGGGGTAACTGCATTGTGTCCTTGGGCAGAATCCTGAGTAGGTGCAGGGTAGCTCTGTGTACTAAGGCATACTGTACGTTGTTGGTACACTTGCTTCCAATGCTAACCCTGCTTGTATGGAGGTAGTACATTTGGGAGTCTGTTTGCCACTGGCTCTGTCTGGGTATTCTGACACTAGCTGTCAAAGTGTCATTAAACCCTAATGTAAACCAGAGGCTCAAGTGAGCCTAAAATGCTCACCTGGCTTGAGTAGTCAAAAGAGATGAGTGTATCAGTAAGTGACCAGCATACAGAGCCTAAAATGCTCACCTGGCTCGAGTAGTCAAAAGAGATGAGTGTATCAGTAAGTAACCAGCATACAGAGCCCAAATATTAACCCATGGACTCGATTTGGACAAACTTGAATCTGACCCCCCCCCCCCCCCCCCCCCCTCCCCCTAGAAATGTTGTATACCAAATATGAAAGGATTCTGACTGTTGGATCTGAAGAAGAAGATTTCAAAAGAAATTTTCTCATATTGCATGCACTGTCAACTTTGGGCTCCAATAAAGAGCCCAAATATCAACCCAGGGATCCGATTTGAACAAACTTGAATCTGACCCCCCTAGAGATGTTGTATACCAAATATCAAAAGAATCGGACTGTAGGATCTGAAGAAAAAGATTTTTAAAGCTTTTTCCCCATATTGCTCTAAGTTAATATTCAGGCTCCTGTATTGAGCCCAAATATTAAATGAGGGGTTTACTTTGAAAACACTTGTATCAATCAATTACTTAGGACCCACTTATACTACATGTCAAATTTGGTTCAAATCGGCCCACCGGTTCTTGAAATACAAATTTTGGGCGGAGCCCAAAATGGATATGCTCCCACAGAGAGCCAAAATATTGACCTACCAACTTCCATTGAACAAACTTCAATCTTCAACACCAAGGGATGTTCCATATCAAGGCATTCTCTCTCGTGGTTCATGAGAAGAAGATTTTTAAAAATTTTTTGGCTTTTGGGGTATTTACCAGAGCCCGAAGACGGCAGCTGCTTCATTTGAACAAAATAGAAATGGTATACTCCATAGATGGTCTGTGCAATATATGTTTGAATTTGGTTTAATGGTTGTGAAGAAGACAAATTTCCAAAAGTTAATGGATGACAGACGACGGACGCCAGGTGATGGCAATAGCTCACACCAACTTGCAGTCAAGTGAGCTAAAAAAAACATCACTTTCCGTACCTCAGAACTTCATGTTCAAATTTTGCTGCTCATGTGACGATATTCAAAGCAATTGTATTTTGGCCAGACACACTGGGATGGTTTATGGGGTTATTCAACCACTTCAGAAGAAGAAAAGGCACCGATGAGACAGAAAAGGTTCAAATTTACCACACAGTGTGGGATAACTGCAGTTAGCTGCAGTTCTTCTTCTTGGTGTGGTGCAGGCATCCTTCTGGTCTGTGCTGGTGGTGATTGCAGTCATCATTGTCTTTGGCTTGCCCTCCTTCCATTTTTCAAATTGCACTTGGCAAGTTTAAATGACTCTTCTTTAAAGGTTTGGTGGTTGTCCACAAGCTGCTTCTGGAGCTCTGGTTGTGGTCGATCTGGTGGAAGGCGACAGTACAAAAACTAAGTAGCATGAGTGAGGAGTTGAACTGGGAGGGAGAAAGCAATGCCATTTACATAGGAGTCAGACACACTACTATTAACCTCTAGCACACTGATATAGCAACAGATTTTTCTCCAGTCACTCTGCTTTTCTCTTGTTTACCAATGAATTAAACCAATTGTACCTTGTATAACCCTTTACCCAACCTAACAGCCCAAATTGGCTAGCACTATTCACAAAAATCTCCAATTAATTTTCATTACTTTTTTAAAATTTTTTTGTCTCAAAAACACAGGTTATTACCCCTCTTTGGAACGAGCTTGTTGAGCTTGTTCCAAAGAGGGGTCATAACCTATGTTTTTGAGACAAAAAATGAAAAAAAATTAGTTATTCAATAATTCTGATTGCAAATGTTGTCTGCTTTTCGTGTTAGGTAAAGGGTTAATAAAGCTCACTGAACTAACTGGTTTTTCAAAGGTGATTTGAAATGCGAGTATTTTTTTCAAAGATGCCATGCAACCATCAAGGGAAGCCTTAGTTTAGCAAAATTTTGTTCATAAACAATTGTTTTGACACAATTTATTGTAGAGTGACTCTTGGCACTCTTCAATAAATTGTAACAAAACAATTTTATATAAACATTTATTTTCTACTGCTAAGAAAACAACAAGCCTATGCGAATAGTGTAAAGCCACTAAAGCGGCTTTCAGCACTTTTCAATAAGGCCATGATGGTGGCTTCTAGCACTTTACCAGTTAAATATCAAACTGCATTATGGGAAATATTTGCGGCTGAAAACTTTGCCATTTTGACATCAGAGATTTAGAGTGCAGAGTGTTAAACTACCTTTATATCAAGAATATAAAAATAAATCACGAAAAACCAACCCAAATCAAACGAAATGTGATCGGAAACACGTATATTATTATTTTTTTCGCAGAAGACAGATTAAATCACGAATCTGACAGCTTTATTGGGAAAAGACTTAAAAAGTGAAGTTAAGTCATATATCCAAGTATTTTACTTTATGGTAGATTGACTGACCAATATAATATACTAATTTCAAAACTGTCAGATAAACTGTGAAATTTTCAGAAATGACTGCTGATGTAATTAGGTACCATAGACTATTTCTAGATACCATTTTATTTGCTTGTCAAAAAATTGACAGGAATCACAGTTAACTATATACCACTTTTTGCAAAATGGACATACCAATGTGGCTCTATCAGTTTGAAAGGCAGAAGTAAATGATTTCTTTCCATCAAAATAGATCTCAAATTCAAGCAACAACTGAGTTAATGAACAGATCAATATCTGGATCATCAAATGACATACATATTAATCCTCTCAACACTGGCACCTTGAATGTTATCATCTGATGAAATAATCTTACTGCAATATGGGCAGGGTATACAGTCAAGCCAGAAAATATGCAGACTGTCATCTGCAAAATGAGGTCCCCAGAGGGTGAATTTGGTGATGCTACCCTGCATAGCAGGGTAACATCACCAAATGTATCTTCAGTGAACCTCAATCAGAGTCACTGTCTTAAACCAATTTATTTATTTATTTATTGGTGTTTAAGGTCACATACTTATGCCCAATGGCTAATCGTGACCGTGACAGTTTTATGGGTGGAGGAAGCCGGAGTACCCGGAGAGAACCAACGAGCAAGGACAAGCAACTGTCAGCTCCTCAACATACTAACTCTGTTCAAGCTCCGCTCAAGCAGGGTTAGAGCGGTTGAAGACATGCGCACCATCGACGTGCAGTACGCCTTAGTACACGGCGTCATCGTGCCCCATGTAGGCAACCAGGATAAAATGCCTTGCCCAAGGACACAAAGCGGGTCGTCCCGGATGGGGTTCGAACTCGGGACCTCTAGCGAAGAAGTCCAACAGTCTACCACTGAGCCACCGCGCTCCCCACTGTCTCAAACCAAAATGAAGAGGTACCCAGAGGATAAATTGGCCCACTGTATGGGATAGCATCAGCAAATTCACCCTCTGGGGATTGCTTATTTTCCGGCTTGTGTACAGTGGCTCATTAGAATGAGCATTGGCAAACAGGAATGTCAACCGGTACTTGCACTGGTGGTTCCCTCATGCTCTAACCGGTACCGGTAATGAAGCTTTTGTCCTGCCGGGACCAGGACAAAATTATTTTATGTAGAAATTCCTAATTGAAAGAGGGTAAACAGACTGATAATCATGTATGGCACACTTGCATGACATACTTTCAACTTATATGTGAATAAACACATCAAAACACTCTAAAGGTGCATGTTCACAATGACCTCTATAATAATAATAACACTTTGGCCAGCCGCTGATTTGTCGTGGTTCTCGGATGAGAAGACCTTGGTTACCCCTGTGCTCTAAACTGCCTCCCTATTCCCACGCTTCTTCTCTCCTCCCAACACTCAGAGACAAACTGCTTGATGACATCCCTTGCCCCATTCTTCCCATCTCTCCGATTAGCATATTAACCCTCTCCTTTGAGTCACTCTTCAAACTTCAAAAAAATGATACTCCCAGTGAATTTTATTCTTTTTGACTGGTATTTTGGGCATTCTAGAAAAAAGTGTTCAAGGGTCTCCACCACGCCTAAATTACACATCTGGCACTGCTTTTCCCAATTTTTCCCCTCAGCTCCAGGGGCCGCGACCTCAGCTTGAACAACAGTGACCCTGTAAAGGTGCTATCAAGGAACTCTTCAAAACCAGGCTTCTCTTTATCATGGAAGGCCACCCAAAGACCTCTTTGATTTGTCCCCCTCTCACCAATTAAGGTTACCATCCTCCATGACTCTTTCTCTTGATGATTTTTTTACCCTGGGTTGCCCTTACGTCTAGGTCGAGATCTCCAATGAGTAGTTCTCTATTAGCTCCCTCACTTGGACCATCCACCCTGTCTTGGAATTTGAGTTGAAAATACTCTGGAACATAACTTTACACCATCGGCTGTCAGGGAGATTTACCAAATAATTAAGATAACCAAGTTTCAATAAGTCTGTCCTGTCCTTAATCCTCATCCACCCAAGCTCACCCCTGATTGATTCTAGTGCTGCGGCATTACTCGACCCCTTTATTCATAAGGTCGACCATTTTGACTTTTCAAACGTGACATAAAAAACAATGAAAGTGTCGTCATCGGTTACTTCAAAGAAATTATTCTATGGTGACATAAAAGTAATCCTAAAGCATGATTTTCTTTATGATTACTTTGATGTCGCTGCAGAATAATTGTACGATGCTATGTTTTGTCTTCGCGATCTTGGGGACTGTATGGATCGGTTTAAATGCAAATTTCTCAAAACTGATTGTGATATGTCACCCAATTGTTGATGTGTCCCGGTACCAGTACTGGATTCGGAGGGACAGGCTCTGTCCTGTCCTGGTACCAGTTATGTTGGTACCGGCGGTACTTTGACATGCCTGTTGGCAAAAGATCAACGGTTCAATCCTAGTTTTGCCATCTGCTCTTGGGCAAGACTCCTACTCTCATTTGTACCCAAACTACAAAGACAGTGCTGAAAGCAAAATATACTTTCTTCTTGAATGTCTGCTATTTTGAAGTGAACGGTCCAATCTCCTCGGTGAACTTCACTCCATCATACCAGGCATTTATCACATGGCCAGTCAGGAATTGACAAAAATATTAATAGGTTCTTTCGATCATGACGTAATTCCTCGAGTTAAGCACTTATCAAAGAAATTTATTTGATCCGCCAGCAACTATACCCGTGAACCAAAGATCTGACTGTTTTATGCAACCCATATTCTATTACAATTCTCATGATGTTGTCCTTTAAATCGTTTATCTGTTCTGTTTTTTTATGGTGATGTATGTGTTTTTTTATGTGTTTTGTCATGCCCTTGTTTTGGGAACAAATGGCAGTAAATAAATAATAATAATAACAAGAGGCCTTCAACGCTAATCCCCCCCCCCCCACACCCCCAACTGGAGAGGGGGAGCATAAGTGGGTTTTTCCCCCACATGAAATCACTCTAAATCTGGCCAAACCCATCTTGGAGCAAAAAAAAAAAGAAGATTTTTTTGAGGTCTAACTAACTGCATGTAATGACTCTAAATCCTTCAAAATACATTTTTGAGCAAAGAAAAAAATGCCTGAGGTGGGGTGTTGGGTCATAGGAGTAAAACACACTCCAAATCCTTCAAAATGCATTTTGGACAAAAGATGAAATTGCCAAATTGGTAGGGAGTGGTGAGGGTGGTTGGGGGTGGGGGGGGGGATGGGGGGAGAAGGATATGTTATAGAAGTCAATTTTTTTTCCCGCATGTATAATCACTCTCAATCCATCAAAATGCATTTTGGTGCAGAGAAAAAAAAATTACCTAACTGAGGGGACGAGGACAATAACTGACAATTTTCATTGGATAATGTTGGTCATCGAACTTGAGGTAGACATTATTCGAAAAAGTGTTATATACCCCAAAAATTGATATTTGGTTACTAATGTGTTTAAATCATTCCATAAACAAGCATTACACAATAATTTTTAACAAAGGGCAATAACTCTCCTAATTTTCATCGAATATCACTGGTCATTGAACTTGACATAGACATTGTTGCTATAGAGACATATACCCACGAGAATTGAAATCCGTTAACAGCTGTTCAAGTTATGCTGTAAAGAAGATTTACAGAATATTTTTATAACAAAGGGCCATAATGCCCATAATTTTCATGAGATATCAATGGTCATCGAACTTGACGTAGACATTGTTGTTATAGAGACAAATACGAAAAAGAATTGAAATCCCTTAACTACTGTTCAAGTTATGCCAAAAAAAATATTCGGACGGACAGACAGAAAAACAAATGTTACATTGTGTGGCTGACAATAAGTCCAAAACACTCTGTGGCAACCATACGTAGCCACACAATGTACCTATATGTTAACAGATAGCCACATAAGGTACCTCTTGTGAGAACATGGTATCCAATACTATCCAAAACTTGTGTGTCTAATTTCAGAACATGCACTGAGAGCACATATTTAGCAACACAGAGTCTTTTTAAACATGTCTGCATGTGTGTTTAGCCACACAAGTTTTTTTGGGGAAAATTTTTTGGGGGGTCAGCTAACCCTAACCCTACCTTTTACTGACCCTAACCCGACCCACCCCTAACCCTACACTAACCCTAGCCACATAACTCTAACACCCCTTCACTGACCCCCACCCCACCCCACCCCACTCCTAAACCCCACCTTGGAATGCCCTAACCCTACTCTACATTTATCCAAACTCCCCCCCCCCTTCCCCACAATAAGAGATTCTGTTATGTGGCTAGCCACGTAACAGACTTCAACCACATAAGTATCCTGTTTTACTAACTCGTAGCCACATAAGTAATCATTTGTTAGTGCGGACAGACAGATGGACAGATGGATGGATGGACGGACAGAGCTCTATGCTATATTCCTACCCTTGTGGGGGGATAATAATTGTGCAGGTGATTGCACAGTGGCATTCGAGCTGTGAGGTTTTCATTTTTCAGATTCGGTTTCAGTTTTGGTTTGGTTTCAGGAAGAAACCTCAGTTTCAGTCCGGTTTTCAGTGTGTTAAGAACAGATAGTAATTAAATAACACTTCAGGCTCCTTAACTTGGAAAAAATCCAAAAAATTTAGTATGACACCACTCACAAGAAAATCCCAGTCTGTATTGAGTTCAGCCTAACTTCCTTCCCTATGGGTTCCAGGGGATCATTTGCTGAGCTTATTCAGTAAGAATAGGTTGAAGAAACCTATGTTTTCGGGTAACAAATGAAAAAAGTTCATCTAACCTATGGTGTGTTCTCAATGTCCCATTTTCTCCCTTACTGACTCGTCTGGTGGACGAGTCACTAAGGGAGAAAATGTGACAATGAGAAGACAATATAGCTGCCCCTTTGCCAGATATACTAACTGACGGGAGTCCATAGTGGTCGCTAGTCCAGTTCCCTATTTATTTATTTATTTATTGCATTGGTGTTTAAGGTCACATATTTCTGCACAATGTCTAATCATGACCACGATAGTTATACGGGTGGAGGAAGCCGGAGTACCCAGAGAGAACCATCGAGCAATGGCAAGCAACTGTCACCTCCCCAACATATCAACTCCACACAAGCAGGGTTAGTATAGGTTGAAGACAGGTGCACCATCGACGTGCAGTACGCCTTAGTACACAACGTCACCATGCCTACAAGCGGGCAATGGGGCTGAAGTGTCTTGCCCAAGCACACAGCGCGGTTGCTGCAGGTGGGAGCTTGAACCAAGGACCTCTCAGTCCAGTTGATCAGTTTATGTAGAAACAAGCAGGCCTGAAAATAAGCAGTCTGACATTTGCAGAATGAGGTCCCCACCAGGTGAATTTGATGATTCCATCCCATACAGTGGGCCAATTTATCCTCTTGGTACCTCTTTCTGTTTAGTTTTGAGACCCTAATTCAGCTTGAGGTTCACAGAGGGAAAATTGAGTGGGCAAAGCAGCTTCATTTGAATGAGAACAAAGTGAGCGGGTCTCACGAGAAATACCCCCTCCCCCTTTGCCTTTCCGCCATCTGAAGGTGATGTATTTCCTCCCCAGTATATCAAATTTAGTTGCAATCAATTCACCCAAACTCAAGTTAAAATTCAGACAATACAAAAAACATGTTTTCAATGTCGAAAAAGGACCATAACTTTGGTGAAAATAAACGGACCATGTCCATTTTCAAACTTAACCTGCATTCCCTCCCAAGTAAGCCGTATACCAAATTTGGTTATGATCAATTCACCCAAACTCAAGTTTCAATTTGGACACCAAAGTGTTTTGGATGGACGGATGGACAGATGGGCGAACGGATGTCTCGACGCACGGATGGGACATCTCAGATGCTTGGATATCACTCATTACTACAGTCTCCCAAAATTTATTTTCCGGGAATCAATGTTATAGGTTCGTACACAAAAGAAAACTAAAGTTATTGCACGGAAACCAAAAATCTATTTATAGTAATGGTGACCTTGACGTTTGCCCTATTGATCCCAAATGCAATCCCAATGCTCGACATCTCAAATGCAACCACAATATGAAGTTATAGCTTCGTACACAAAAGAAAACTAAAGTTATTGCACGGAAACCAAATATTCTATTTATAGTAACAGTGACCTTGACCTTTGACCTACAGATCCCAAGAGCAAGCCCAATCAGCATCCTACTACAAGCAGCCTACCTGTGAAGTATGGGTACTGTGCGACCAACGGAACAAAAGTTATTGCCAGGAAACAAATGTGACGGACGGATGGATGGACATACAAATGGATGCATGGATGCATGGACAGACAGGTGAATGGACGGAAGGGTGAATGGACAAAGTGATTACTATATACCCCTCCCCCCTTGTATAAAAGGGGGGGTATAACAAAGTAGAAAGGGTATACTCCAAAGGTAGTCGGTGTCACATATGTTTGAATTTGGCCGAGCGGTTTTAAAGAAAATGACAAGTTTCAAAAGTTAACGGATGCTGGATACTAAGTAATGGCAATCGCTCCCACTGACTTTCAGTCAGGTGAGCTAAATATTGGCAAAATCTGATTGAACTTCATACACGAAATTGCCAATCAAAGTTTTCCATTTAGACCCTCTTTTATTTCACAAACATAGCTTATGACCTTCTCTGGAACAGTTTCATCAAAAAATTGAATTTTTAAGCTGTCTAGGGAAAACAAATGATGCAAGTGACATCTTCCCAAGTCATGTTAGAAAACTGCTGGCTCTCGAGGCAATATGCTGTCTACACTCTCTTTGCACAGAAATGTAATGAAGGGGTTAAATCTGAAGCCACAACAATTTCCAACAAATATCCATCTGTTCTGACAAATTGATTCCAAAGTAGAATAGTTATCCACTAATGAGTAAACATATGCAGAAGAGGAAATTACAACTTTTAAGCCATGCTGTAAGCAATACAATTATTATGGACAAAGCAGTCAATTAACTTGTCAATCTATAAACTTGATTTGTCAAACTAATCATTCAACCTCTGCCAGAGAGCAGATGGTCAAAGTTTATTAATTATTATATATAAAAAGGAGTTGGGTTTCTTTCCTGTGGTTTGTTCTTGATGCATTTTAAATGGAAATAGGAATTTCAATTATTGTTTGCCCAGTATCAATTGTTAAAAACACACAATGCACAACTCCCTGACCTCCGGATTTTCAGATATCCAATTATACACCAGGTTTCATATTGATTGATTTGTTGTTATCAGTGAAACATGAGAATCAAAAGCCTGCAGAAATAATCAGCAGAGCATATTCCCTTTAATGTGGAAAAAAAAACCTGTTGAAAAAAAACAGTGCAGGGTTTATGATTCATGTGAGAATCAGAATTGATTCTCGCAAGGAAAATTGATGGGAATCCACTCTGATTCTTGCAAAATCTTCATTTGATTCTTATCATAGATTTTGAAAGTCTCCAGTTGTTTTTACTCACTCATAATATGTTAATGCTCTGACTTGGCAGTAGTGTCCAGTGAAGTCTTGGCTGCCTATACAGGCAGCCAAGACTTCACAAGAAACCACAGCCAAGGAACTACAGCTTCCATTGCAAGATCACCAAAAAGCAGTTGGTTGGAACATGTGTTCTGCATGTACATTAAGACAAACTAGATGCTCTGAAGTGCCTGTAACCACTCACCTGGTATAACAACATATCCCTCAATTATTCTAATCAGAATCAAAGAATGCAGCTGGCTGCCAAGCTCCTTCATCTGATCGAAAAAAAAATTAGGAATGTTTTCAGAGGACTTTCCATACATTACTTGTGCCATGTTTGGTTCACATGGAAGTTGAAAATGTAATTTCCCATAGGGTTTCCATGGTAATTATGAGCCAGCATTCTGGCCATGTTTGCAACTTGATCAACATTAATAGAGCAGTGTTGGTAGAGGGTGTCTCAGTCATCAACCATGTGAAGTTTCAAAACATTTGGCATTGTAGTTGCAGAGGAGTAGATTTTTGAAAATCGACCAATCAGAATCACAGAAATCTTCTGGTGGCCATGTTTGTCATCCGAGGAAATAAAATGAGAATCATTTGTAGAGAACCTCCCATAGACCATTCCTGCCAAGTTTGGCTCACATCAGCTGAGCAGTTCTAGAAAAGAAGATGAAAATGTGTTTTCCCAGAGGGGGAAGATGAAAATGTGAAAAGTTTACAGATTATGACGAACGACGACCGCTGCTAAGTGATGGCAATAGCTCATCAAAAATGAACTATCTCTTAAGAGTTAAACTTTATTTATTGGGGTTTAATGACACTTTTGACGACCAGGCCTGAAAATAAGCAGTCTGACATTTGCAGAATGAGGTTCCCAGAGGGTGAATTTGATGATGCTATCCCATACAGTGGGCCAATTTATCCTCTGGGTACATATTTCTGTTTAGTTTTGAGACCCTGATTCAGATTGAGGTTCACAGAGGGTAAATCTAGTGATGTTACCCTGCTGTGCAAGGTAGCATCACTAAATTCACCCTCTGGGGGCCACATTTTGCAGATGACAATCTGCTTATTTTCTGGCTTGTTAGCGACAGTTTTACAGTTGGAGGAAGCCGGAGGCCCCGCAGGGTTAAATTCTAGTAAATATATATTATGAGGTCCAATCACGGAGTATGTACTAGGTAGTTTGTTGCACTAAGAAGTGATCTCAAATACTAAATTACACAAGAAGTGAAAATTGTTTCTCACAACAGAAGTTCACACGAATCAAAACTGATTCTCGAGAATCAGGACAAATTTTAAAGGAAACAAGAACTATTGCCGAAGACATTGTTTGTTGTTGGTTAACGTCACATATTTATGCACCATGGCTAATTGTGACACAACATGGAGATGAAGTCAAGTTTAGTCAATCGTTGATCAACATGTTGCCCATTTTAGAGGACTTTCACCCCAAGCATTGGTGACTGGGTCCTATTTTACTAGTAAAGCGGAACTGGTTTACCACAGTAAACAAGTGCTGCTTACTTCCCGGGGTTCCCACGGGGAATTGCCGAAGACAGTTTATACCCCCACTGCAATGCTAGACTAATGAAGCATAAATGATTTAAAAATAAAGTAAGAACCATAACTCTGTTGAAACTAGAGTGATGTCACCCATAGATCCCAACTGTCCCAGCAATGACAATGATTAGACACAAAATAGTCTGTGCTATTTTTTGTTAACTGTTTACCTAATGAATCTGCCATATCTGCACTCGGTGAACTACAAAAATTGCTATTCAAATTTTATTTTCTCATTTTTCTATCCCAAAACATACCTCATGACCTATTAATGGAACAAGCTTAATGAGCTTATAGTCAATAACAATTTTCATTGAATAATGGTGGTCATCAAACTTGAGGTAGACAATGTTCCCAATGAGTCATGTGCCTAAAAAAATTGATATTGGGCTACTGATGTTAGTTATTACATAAACAAACATTACACGATATTTTTTAATAAAGGGCAATAACTCTCATAATTTTCAAGGAATATTGCTGGTAAATGAACTTGATGTAGACATTGTTTCTATAGAGACATATACCGAAAAGAAATGAAATCTGTTTTTTATTGTTAAAGTTATGCCATAAACAAGCATTACACTACATTTTTTATTGGACAAAGAGCAATAACTCCAATAATTTTCATCGGATATTGCTGGTCATTTAACTTCATGTAGACATTGTTTCTATAAAGACATTTCACAAAAAGAATTGAAATTTGTTAACTATTGTTCAAGTTATACCGTAAACAAGCATTACACGATATTATTTATTAAACAAAGGGCAATAACTCCCATAATTTTCAAGAGATATCGGTGGTCATCTAACTTGACTTAGACATTGTTGCAATAGAGACATATACCAAAAAGAATTAAAATCTGTTAACCATTGTTCAAGTTATGCCATAAGTAAAGTTTGGACGGACAGACAGACGGACGGTGCTCTACGCCATATCCCTCCCTTGCGGAGGGATAAAAAGTAACAAAGTATGTAGCAGAAGCATAATTTCAAAAGTTCGAAAACCATTTTGAAAAGGGTTAAATTAATGCGAATAATATTTGAAACCACTGTGTACAGGTTCAGTAGACCTTGTCCCAAATGAAAAACAACCTTGAAAAGCAAAACTTTAATCCGAAATTTAAGGTGAGTATACTGAGTAAAACTGACTGCAAAAAAATGGTGAAATATTTCCTTAAACCGTTAAAAGAAATCATTAATGTAAATGCAATCAGTAAGTTGTATTGAGCATGCAAGATTTAAAGTAACAAAGTATGTGGGAAAAGCCTAATTTTAAATACAAAGAAACTAAGTCTGAAAACATGTTTAAAAGGGGTTAAAATCATGCCAATGTTAATTAAAATCACCGTAGAAAGTAGACAGTAGACATTGTCCAAAATGAGAAACAGTGACATTCCATTGATGAATTAAAGGTGTAACTTTGTAAACAAAAAAAAACTTGAACCAAACACTTTAACCTGGAAGTTCTAAGTTAAATTGACTGCAAAATAAGGTTAAATATTTCCCAAAATAACACGGAACATAATGAGAATGATACAATCAATAGTAATTAATATTAATTAAAAAGAAAAAAAACTTTAACCTTCAGTAAAAAACTTTAATCACAAACTTTAACCAAAATTCTAAATGTGGACAGACGGACAAATGGAAGGACAAATGGTCGAAAGTCATGACAAAAGCCCTGACTTTATACAGTTAGGCTAAAAATGTGGGCAACATGTGAAGGAATGGCTTGTTGCAAGGATCCCTAATACCAAATTTCAATGAAATCCATCCATTCTATTTTCAATTAATAGCTTATTTACATTTATAACATTCTGTCAATATTTGTAGAGTATACTTCAATAAGCTTTGGGGAGTTTAAATTAAATCTATTACCCTATATAAGAGTGAGAACCCAAGACGGAACCATTAGCTAAAAAGAAAATAAAAGCATACCAAGAGTTGTTCAAAGGCATATTGGCTAAATGGTTAGAGCACTGGACTTTAGACTGAACGGAAAATGGTTTGATCCTGACCAGTGGTATTGTCTTGTGTCCTTGGACAAGATACTTTAACTGACTGAGTACAGGAAGCCACTATCAGGGTTTACTGAAAAGTGCTGAAAGCCACTATAGAGGCTTTACACTGTTTGCACTAATTTGTTGTTGGCTCAGCACTGGAAGAAAAATATTAATACATAATTGTTTTGTTACAATTTATTGGAGAGAGCCCACTGGAACTCTCCAATAAATTGCAACAAAACAGTTATTTATGAGCAACATCTTGCTAAAATAAGGCTTCTTTTGTTGAAGTGTGATATCTTTGAAAAAAATGCTTGCGTTACAAATGACCATTGGAAAGTAATTTAGTACTCTAGCAGTTAATCCTGATTGTCATGAGCAGCAGTAACTGTGTTGTGTCCTGGAAAATCCCACTTGCAGCTGTAGGAGCAAAGTGGCACTGCATGTGTACTAAGGTTTATACCATGATTACCTATTCTACTATATATAAAAAGCCTATGACATAAATTTTAGCTTCATACACCAACCATGGTGAACACGCCAGCAAAGGGATTTCAATAATAAATAAAAAGCTGCGCCATGAGCGCATGATACGCAAGAGGGAAGCACACAATATGAGTATACATGTGTACTTGTCAGGTTTTTTAGCTCATCTTGACAAAGTCAAGCTGAGCTAATCTAATCGCTTCCCGTCCGTCGTCCGTCGTCTGTCGTCCGTCAACACCATGTTTTGGTCTTCTCCTCCAAAGCCACTGGGCCAATTCAAGTGAAAGTTTGTGTGAGTGATGGTCCCAAAGGGGCATTTCATTTTTGTTCAACTCAGTATGCCCGGCCCCATAGGGAGGGAGTGGGGGAAAATGCTCCAAAATATTTTAAAAATCTTCTTCTCAAGAACCAGTGTGTGCAATGACTTGATATTTGCTATGGAGCTTCCATATGAGGTGTAGAATCAAGTTTGTTCAAACGAAGTTCGTAAAGTAATATTTGGCTTTGTAATAGGAGGGGTAAGATTTTTGGCCCCGCCCAAAATTTCTATTTTCTGAACCGATGGTCCGGTATGAACCAAATTTGGTTTGTGGTAGTATTGGGTCATAAGTACTTGACCCATGCAAAAAAAAAAAATTCCCGCATCCCCATGGGAACCCTGGGAGCTAAAAATAGAAATATTTTCAAACGCCCATATTTCCCAAACCCCACGGAACAGAGAGCTTTTATTTGGTATGAAGTATCCTTATGACCAGTAGAATTGAATGGTAAAAAAAAATTGCCATCGGTTATGTTAGGGTGTTCTGTAATGGGCATCGAAAAAATGCTGAGTCAGCATATTTGCAAAAATTAAAAAAAATCTTTTCTCCAGAACCAATCTTCAGAATCTTTTGATATTTGGTATACAGCATTCATAGGGGGGTCAGATAAAAGTTTGTTCAAATAAAGCTCATTGGTTCATATTTGGGCTCTCTACAGGAGCCCGAAGTTTTAACATAGGGTAATATGGGGAATATTCTTTAAAAATCTTCTTCTTCAGAACCACCAATCAGAATCTTTTAATATTTGGTATACATTATTGTTATGAGGGTCAGATTCTAGATTGTTCAAACCAAGTCCCTAGGTTAATATTTGGGCTTCCTATGGAAGCCCAAATTTTATCTTTGTTCAATATGGAGGGTAATTTAAAAAAATCTTCTTCTTCAGATCCATCAGTCAGAATGCTTTGATATTTGGTATGCAACATCTCTATGGGGGTCAGATTCAAGTTTGTTCAAATCAAATCCCTAGGTATATATTTGGGCTCACTATGGTAGCCCAAATTTTTACTTAGTGCAATATGAGAAAATTTCTTTAAAAATCTTCTTCTTCAGATCCACCAGTCGGAATGCTTTTATATTTGGTATACAACATCTCTAGGGGGGTCAGATTCCAGGTTGTTCAATTCGAGTGCCTAGGTTAATATTTGGGCTCCATATGGGAACATGAAATTTAACTTAGTACAATATGAGGGAATTTCTTCAAAAATCTTCTTCTTCAGATTCACTTGTCAGAATGCTTTCACATTTGGTATACAACATCTCTAGGGGGGTCAGATTCAAGTTTGTTCAAATCGGATCCATAGGTCAATATTTGGGCTCGCTATGGTAGCCCAAATTTGAACTTAGTGCAATTCGAAGAAATTTCTTTACAATTTCTCTTCTTCAGATCCACTAGTCAGAATGCTTTCATATTCGGTACACAACATCTCTAGGGAAGTCAGATTTAACTGTGTTCAAATCAAGAGCCTGGGTTAATATTTGGGCTCTCTATGGGAGCTGGAATTGGCCATTTTGCTGAAGAATTAAAAATTTTGTATTCAGTACCCTCTAGAGGTACTAAGATTAATCCACATAGGTTGTATCAAGGGGCTTCATAGGGGAGCTCTACATTTTACTTATGATCAACTGAAGAAAAGGCATGATGCCCAGATTATTTTTGTCACTCCTGAGGGACTCAAGGATTGACAGTGTAGCCTATGGAGATGGCTTGCTTAATGTAGACTCATTCTTGGACTCTGTTTAAATTGTGTTCTGTACAAGATGAGCGCTTCAGGCCCCGTGGGGCCTCTTGTTTTATATTCTTGTACAATAATCATAACCAACAACACATACTGTGTTCATTAATTTGGAAATAAATTATTTGAATTTCATGTATATATCTTATGTCTATAGAGATCATAATTTCAAGAAAAAATGGTAAATGTATTGGATACATTGTTCAACATCTGAACTTTTAAGTAGTTTATATAATAACTCTGGAATGACAAATTGGACAGCGACACAAATCGAAAGGGAGATTCCATCTATCAACATATACTTGCAACCCCAAAACCATGAAAATTACTCTAAGCATTTTCAAGTTATTGTTCGACATGTGGAAAATTGCTTATATTTTGAAGAATAAAGTCCCATAACTCTGGAATGACATATTGGACAGCGACACAAATAGAAAGGGAGATTCCTTCCATCAGCATATACTTGCCACCAAAAAATCATGAAAATTGCTCAAAGCATTTTCAAGTTATTGTCCGACATGTGGAACATTGCCTATATTCTGGCGAATAAAGTCCCATAACTCTGGAATGACAAATTGGACAGCGACACAAATCGAAAGGGAGCTCCTTCCATCAACATCTACTTTCCACCAAAAAATCACAAAAATTGCTTGAAGCGTTTTTGAGTTATTGTACGATGTGTGGATGGACGGACTAACAAATGGCTACTTATGTGGCTATTTTATGGACATATTAGGTGGCTAACCTAAAACACATGTCCAACATAATCAAACAAGTTTTTTGGGGGAAAATTTTGGGGGGGGTCAGCTAACCCTAACCCTACCCACCTCTAACCCTAACCACATAACTCTAACACCCCTTCACTGACCCCTACCCCACCCCACTCCTAAACCCCACCCTGTCCTAACCCTACATTTATCCAATCCCCCCAAATTGTAATTCCAAGTCGAAAAAGGGACATAACTCTGAAAAAAATGTGTGGATGATAACGGTTGTAAGTGGATATCCTTTCCCCATCTTGGTCCATGTGCATACCAAATATCATTAAAATCTGCCTGACAATGACTGAGATATATACACTCCAAGGCATTTCAGACAGAATTCTAAGTTGAAAAGGGGCATAACTCTGGAAAAAATACAGCGGATCAAAAAATAAAATAGGAGGTGCACAATGCCATTATGTGATAAAGAATCACTGAAAGTTTCATCAAAATCCATTCATAGGTTAAAGAGGAGTGGCGGATAAGAGACACTCCAAGGCATTTCAGACAGAATTCTAAGTGGAAAAGGGGCATAACTCTGGAAAAAATACAGCGGATCAAAAAATAAAATAGGAGGTGCACAATGCCATTTATGTGATAAAGAATCACTGAAAGTTTCATCAAAATCCATTCATAGGTTAAAGAGGAGTGGCGGATAAGAGAAAGTGTGACGCGGACGACACAAGATGACAAAAGTAATCCCTATATGTCGCTCCCCACTTCGTGGGGCAGGCGACATAATAAGTTTACCTCATAAGATACCAAAAATTAACAAATATACATTGTCTCATGTAAATAAAGCATCCATAGCTCAAAATATTATGTTATTAAAGTGAAAAAAGACCCCTTGAGTTGCGCATTTCTTTTTCCATTTCCTTTCGGCAATAAAATTGAAAGCGGAAGTACCGCCCACCGGTGCTCATGTAAACAAAAACAGATTCACACGTATGTACGTCCGCTGCTCAGTAAAATCGAGAAAAAATAATAGCGACTCTTAATAATCTGAGATCATGGTATAAATAAAATATACCCTGGTATAAATAAAATATACCATAAATGCTCACCACTCATGGTGAAGTGGTGTTAACCATGTGCCGAAGGCTCATGGTTAACACCACTTCACCAAGTGTGGTGAACATTTGGTACACCAAACTACTATGGGTATATTCTGTATGTACTGCATGCCAATGGTGCACTTGCCTTCAACTATTGTTAACTCTGTTTGTGAAGAGTTTAAATAGGCTAGAGTCTGACAGTTGCTCGTCGTTGCTCGGTGCTTCTCTCCAGGTTCCTCCACCTATAAAACTATCTGACATGAAATGTCCATGGCCTGTTTAGAGTGTTAATAAAAAAAAAAATAAACAAAAACCAATTAAAGGCATAGTATTAGATTTAGAAACTGTATAAAACTTAAATAGTCCTTGTTGTTTATATCACAATGGGCGAATGTACTTTGTGTGTACAAGGAGGCACAACAATAATTCAGCTTTTATATCAAAGCTTATCATCAGCTAGATGAACGGAAGTCTAGTAATAAGCTACAGTATTCTATATCTCATCTCATGCTTTAGGACCAACATGAAACCACATATCCGTATTGCCAGTACTTTGACAAAAATGTTCTTATGGTAGCTGCACTTGCATGAATAGTCAACTCAAAAAGTTTCCAGGACCATAATGGTATATTTGAAAGGATATCAAGGAGCTATAGAAGAGAAATTTGAGGTCTTTCAAGACATTTTGAGACAAAAGCAAGGGAGCTCCCCAGTCCAAGAGCTACATTTTGTTGCATTCAAGTAGAAATATAGCGTTTCTACTTGAACTGAATATTGAATGGAACATGCACCCGAATATATCAAATCCAACGAATATTGAAAAATGACAATGGCACATTGTTCTATTCATAACCCATGCTGCATATCGAGGCAAGGGACTTTGTGAAGATAGGGTGGGTGTGTAAGCCTGATTTGTTCTAACTAATGGTTCAAGTCCCAACTGATAAAATAATACAATTTCATCATCAAGGCATGCCTTCGTCAAAGGCATGCCTTGATGATGTAGTTGGAATATTAATCAGTTTATTGGGATTACGGTTAAAAAAAACTCCAGGCTTTCTGAAATGCTTTTGTTAGACATGTTCAAAAATTCCATGTTTGGCTCTCCAATTTCACCTTGAATATGCATTGTCAGGGCAAAGCCAGCCTAAATATAGGGGCAAGGGGCCTCATATTTAACTGGTAAAGTGCTGAGTTTTTTCTGACAACAAATCAAAGCTCATCATATATTGCTCTATTACATTTAATTGGATAATGCCTTATAGGCACTATCCAATTAAATGTCAGAGAGCAAGGTATTGTATAAAAAATATGATTCATATCAGGGACAATAAAGGCTTCCTCAGGCAGAATGTAGCTACAGACAGTTATTGCCTGCCACTTTTAGTAAAGCCCAAATATGGGCTTCCAGCACTCTATCAGTTAAAGATATTGTAAGTTCAAAAGATATTCCGCATCAAGGCGAAAAACCTACGTGAATTGCACTTCTCTGTGAAGCTGGACATGGAAAAAACACACGTGGTGTATATCCAGCTTCAGCACAGGGACCCAGGGGAGAAACGGTATGTTAGATAAGGTCTAATCTCATTTAATTTATACAGTCGTCGCGAGTCTTACGAGATGTAATCGGTTGGTGGCAGGATATCGTCACGGCCAATTGAGAAACGAGATTCTAATAGAAATGTCTGTTGTGTCGTCACCTGATCATTAGTATGGCTGAGTGGCAGAAATGAATCGGTTCTCTCGACAAGTGAAATCACCGTTAAGTCATGCGCGAGATGACTTGTATTGATTCTGCCTCGATATACGTCATCTCCCACCGTTTTGACGGATGGACAGATGAGCGTCTGTCCACCTGACAGTTTAGGGTAAAAAGTATATATACCTTGAAGAGCAGAGCATTTGACACACTTGGGGTCACACACACGTTGGTGAAGTCAAGGGCAGGCGGACTCTGTTTCATGGCATAGGGGTACCTTCGATCACAGGACCCTGAAATGGCTGGAATCACCAGAGAGGGCATTTCACGATTGATTTAGCTTAAGGTTGATATGCGGCTACAGTGCCAAATTCGTTGAGAAGGAAAACCCAAGGTGAAATGTTAAAGTTTAGATTGTCGAGTAGCAGGTATCAGCCTGCAATAGTCAGAAGTGTAGGTTAATTGTATTGTACGTATTAACCCTTTGAAGCGTCAGACTGATTGCGTTGTGAGTAGTTTGTTTTGCTGTCGAAGCATCGTAATACCGACTGGAGATCGGTGTGAGTGACAATTTCGCCCTAGCACAAAAAGGGGCATTTGTGAATCGTGAATTCAACCAGGAACAGTGAACATTTCAATAGGACTTTCACGGAGCACTTTCAAAAGGCACATAAGGTACAAGTAGACAATATCTGACCCAAATCAGAAGTACGGTGGCTTTATAGATGACAAACATTGCTGGTCGGAACCCTCTGACAGACAGAGGTACAGTTACGCGCAGACGTTGACATTTGAGCCTAAGTGGGTGAAGCTCTTATGGCGAGTTCACGGTAATAACATTTCAGATTTGTGAAGCCCTTATGGCGAGCTCACGGTAGTAACATTTCCAGTGTGTAGACTATAGTGCCAGTACAGGGCTACAGAATGACTATATAATTGTTGAGAATTATTTAACCCTAGCAACCCATTTTCTATGAAAAGAATCGAATTGGTGATTGTTCAAATATTGAAACGGCTTTATTTTTATGTGTAAATAAAAGAATCGTTGTTACTTTAAATCATTCTTTCCATTACACAGCCTGAAGTGATTAGGAATCACACCTAACGGAAATCAAACCTATTTCAGGCCAATTTGGCAGAGAAGGAATCACGGCGTCGGTCTAACTCAGCTCCCAGCGCCGAGTTTGCGACACTTGGATTCCGCCCTCCACATTGGTCTAACTTTCCCGCAATTTCATCAGTGGGACTAAATAACCCCACATCAGCCCAGGCCTTACGGGGGGCCTCAGCTGTCATGACACGCATTTCTAATCAAATTGTTTTTCAAAAGTTTAATATTTATACATAAACTGAGAATGTTTGTACTCAACATTACCAATTTCAGTCTCATACTGGAATCAAATCGCAGGGATTCTTCTGTCCTCTTTGGAAAAGGGTCCGGTGCCAATGGAAATGGGGAAAATTAATTTCACGAAGGTTGCAACTGAGAATTTGGTTGGGAGAAGAAACACACAAAGAATAAGAAATCTTACCTCAATATTGAACTGAGAACATTAATACAGAGGCTACTAGAAGTACAGTACATGTAGTAAGTTTTATAACAAACAACTGCATGAAATAATGTGCAGTCTCTGTAAAATCTCTATTAAATAAATTGTTTTTGTAGTATTATGAATGATGAAGATATCTATACTTTTTGGTACACTTTGAAAGCCTGCATTCTGTGACTCTGCAGATGTGTCTAGGCAAGTCTTGGCTGCCTATATGGGCAGCCAAGATTTGCCTAGAAACAATTGGCAAGGTTCTTGGGATGTAACTTGTAATGTATCTAAAAATCACCTGTTGAGGCACCTATTTTGTTGTAGTAAAAAGTAATGAGAGTTGAAGAAGAATTAAAATTTTATTTGTATGGGGACTGAGATTGGGAAATTTTGGGTTTGAATTAGGAATGAAAGTGTCAATGACACTGTAGCCAAACATGTTTAAGACATGTACATGTATAGTATGTGACACAGCAATGACAAACATCTAGGTAATGACCTGATAACAAAGGTACATGTAAAGTATTGTAACGGTCTGTAAATAAATGCTGACTGTAGCCTGTAACAAATATATAGGTAAAGTACTGTAAAAGTTGGGTGACAGTTAGAAGCTAAACTAGAAAGAAATCTTTTGAGTCCCAGAGTGGGTCTGGCAGAACCCAAAAATATTTGTTCTCATAGGACAGCGATAACAAAGGCACCCAAAAACACTCATTCCTGTCACAAGGTGATAACAAAGGTACCCCAAGAAGTTTTGTGAAGATCAGTTCATAAATACAGACTCTAGCCTGAGTCGTACTGACATGCGCACTTACTGTGTATAAGTAGCACTGAACAAATCAAAGTTCATGTAATTTGCATAATTTCTGCATGAGAAAAAAACCTGTATTAAATGTGATGTATTCCATGTTACTAAACATTCCTACAAAAATTTATTCAAATCAGAACTTTCATACAGAGGTTCTGTACAAAAAACTGATTGCACTAATTTTGGTACAAAAAGGCTGTTGGTGGCCATCTTGAATTTTGGACCGCACCCGAAAACACTCGTTCTCGTCCCACAGTGATAACAAAGGTACCCAAGAAGTTTCGTAATGATCGGTTCATAAATAGGGCCTCTAGCCTAAGCCGTATACAAGTTGTGTACAAAAAACTGATTGGACCTAATTTCAGTACAAAATGGCCACTGGCAGCCATTTTGAATTTTGGACTGCACCCAGAAACACTCGTTCTCATCCCAAGGTGATAACAAAGGTACCCAAGAAGTTTTGTGAAGATCAGTTCATAAATACAGCCTCTAGCCCGAGCTGTATTGACACATGCACTTACTGTGTATAAGTAGCACTGAATAAATCAAAGTTCATCTAATTTGCATAATTTCTGCTCGAGAGAAAACCCTGTATTATATGTGATGTATTCTATGTTACTAAACATTCATACAGAAATTTATTCAAATCAGAGCTTTCATACAGAAGTTCTGTACAAAAAACTGATTGCACTAATTTTGGTACAAAATGGTTGCTGGCAGCCATCTTGAATTTTGGACTGCACCGAAAAACACTCGTTCTCATCCCACGGTGATAACGAAGGTACCCAAGAAGTTTTGTAAAGATTGGTTCATAAATACAGCCTCTAGCCTGATCCGTATAGAAGTTGTGTACAAACAAGAGGCCCCAAGGGGCCTTAATCGCTCCCCTGCCAACGTGGTTCAAAGAAGTATTTGGGGTCACATTCAGTTAGACATGGTTCATCAACACTACAAAGGAATGAAGTCATTAGAGGCAAATTTTATGGAAAAACACTAAGGAATGGATTTGAACTTACATGAACCTAACATACTCCCTCTGCCACCCCACCACCACCAATAGAGAGCCCAAATATTAAGTCAGGGACTCAAACTGAAAGAATTCTGACCTGGGATCTGAAGAATGTTTTTAAATAAATGTCCTCACATTGTACTTTGGGCTCAAATGGGGAGCCAAAATATTAACCCAGGGACCCAATTTGTACAAACTTGAATCTGACCCACCTAGAGATGTTGTATACCTAATGGATTCTGATTGGTGGAGCTGAAGAAGATTTAAAAAAAATTCCCTCGTATTGCACTAAGTTAAAATTCAGGCTCCCATAAGTAGCCCAAATTAATAACCCAGGGGCTTGATTTGAACAAATTGGAATCCCACCCTCCTAAAGATGTTGTTTAGCAACTATAAAATGATTCTGACTGGTGGATCTAAGAAGTAAATTTTAAAAAAAATTTCCTCATATTGCACTAAGTTTAACTTTGGGCTCCCTATCAACCCGGGGATCCGATTTCAACAAATATGAATCTGACCCATCTAGAGATGTTGTATATCAAATATCAGATGATTCTAACTGATGGTTCTGAAGATTTTTAAAGAAATTTCCTCATATTGCACTAAGTTAAAATTTGGGCTCCCATAGGAAGCCCAAATATCAACACAGGGACCAGGTTTGGACAAACGTGAATCTGACCCTCCTAGAGATGTTGTATACCAAATATGAAAGCATTCTGACTACAGGCTACAAAGAAGATGATTCTTTTAAAATTTCTCATATTCCACTAAGTTGATATTTGGGCTCCCATAGGGTAGCCCAACTATTTACCCAGGTAACCGATTTGAACAAACCTGAAACTGCCCCACCTCCAGATGTTGTATACAAAATATGAAATGATTCTGGCAGGTGAATCTGAAGAAGAAGGTTTTAAAAGAAATTCCCTCATATTGCACTAAGCTAAAATTCAGGCTTCCATAGGGAGCCGAAATATACACCTAGGGACTTGATTTGAACAAACTTAAATCTGACCCCCCCCCCCCCTCCCCCCCCCCCCCCCCCCCCCCCCCCCCCCCCCATAGAGGTTGTATACCGAACATGAAAGGATTCTGACTCATGGATCTGAAGAAGATTTTTAAAGAAATGTCCTCAAATTGCACCAAGTTAAACTTTGGGCTCCAGTAGAGAGCCCAAATATAAACACAGGGACTCGATTTGAACAAACTTGAATCTGATCCCCCTATAGAGGTTGTATACGGTACCAGATATGAAAGCATTCTGACTGATGGATCTGAAGAAGAAGATTTTTAAAGAAATATCCTTATATTTCACTGAGTTAACATTTGCACTCCTACAGGGAGCCCAATTATTAATCCAGAGACTTGATTTGAACAAACTTGAATCTGCCCCCCTCCCCTCCCCAAGAGATGTTATATACCAAATATTAAAAGATTCTAATTGATGGTTTTGAAGAAGAAGATTTTTTGAATTTTGGAAAATAATTTATGGGTGCTATCAGAATAATGCCCCTTTTGGTGCCCCCTGTGGGCGTGGAAACTTTATTCGAACAAATTTAAATTGCCATATGATAAGGAACATGCACATCAAATTCGGTTCAATTCGGGCCTGTGGTTTATGAGGAGAAATCGATAATGTAAAGTTCACGCCGGACGGACAGACAAAAAAGTGATCACTTAAGCTCCCCTGACTTTCAGTCAGGTGAGCTAACAAGAGGCCCCAGTGGGCCTGAGGGCGTTCACCCGAACTGGTAGTCTAAATATCAAACCAGGGACTTGACTTGAATAAGCTGCATACCCCCCTCCTAAGAAAAGCATATACCAACTAGATGAAGCAGTTGGGCCCACACAATACACAGGATTTTCCTTCTATTTTCAGTTCCTGCACTTTTACGTCCCACAATTGAGACAAACGCATAAAAAAAACAGATTTATTTTTATTTTTGTTTGGAAATTTTCGAAGTCCCAAAAAAATATTTTCAGCCTAAAATTTTTTTTTCTTCTTAAAATTGACCAAAACGCATAAAAAAACAAACAACTCATTTCGGGATTTTGGTCTAAAATTTTCCAAGTCCCACCTGGCCCCCAAATTTTCTGTGTAAAAAAAATTTTTTTTTTTTGTCTTAAACATGACCAAAACACATAAACCCCCCCCAAAAAAATTTCCAGATTTTGGTCCAAAATTTTCTAATTCCCACCTGGCCCCCAACTTTTCAGTGTAAAAAAAAAGAATATTTTTCTCCTTAAAATTGACCAAAACGCATAAAAAAACAAAAAACTAATATCCGGATTTTGGTCCAAAATTTTTAAGTCTGGAATTTGACCCCAAATTTTCAGCCTAAATATGAACCCAGGGACTTGGCTTTAACAAACTTGAATCTCACTCCCCTAAGGATGCTGCACACCAAATATCAAAATATTCCAATTGCTGGATCTGAAGAAGAAAATTTTTTTTTTAAGAAAATTCCTCATTTTGAACTAAGTTACAATTCGAGATCCCACAGTGAGCCCAAATATGGACCTTGGGACATGGCTTGAACAAACCTGAATCTCACCCCCTAAGGATGCTGCATACCAAATATCAAAACATTCCGACTGCTGGATCTGAAGAAGCAGATTTTTAAAGAAAATTCCTCATTTTGAATTAAGTTATAATTCCCACAGTGACACAGTGAGCTCAAATGTGAACTCAGGGACTTGGCTTGAACAAACTTGAATCCCCCCCCCCCCCCCTGCCCTCCCCCCTAAGCATGCTGCATACCCAATATCAAAAGATTCTGCCTGCTCGATCTTGAGAAGAAGATTTTTGAAGAAATTTGCCTGAAATGCACCAAGTCCAAATTTGGGCTCCTATACTGAGCCTAAATATGAATCCAGGAGGCCAATTTGGACAATCTTGAATCAGATCCACCCCACAATGTTGCATACCAAATATCAAAAGATTCTGCCTGCTGGATCTGGAGAAGAAGATTTTTTAAGAAATTTGCCTGAAATGCACTAAGTTCGAATTTGGGCTTCTATAGTGAGCCCAAATATGAATCCAGGGGGCCAATTTGGACAATCTTGAATCAGATCCACCCCATAATGCTCTATACCAAATATCAAATGATTCTGCCAACTTGTGCTGGAGAAGAAAATTTTTTAGTAACTTCTCTAATATACATAGGGTGCTCTCGGAGTTATGCCCCCTATGGAGCCCCAAGTGGGCATGTCCATTTCATTTGAACAAACTTGAATTGACAAATGGTAATGAACATCTATACCAAGTTTCGAGCAAATCGACCTAGCAGTTTCAGAGAAGTCGTTTGAAAAATGTTCACGACGCCGGACAACGATGGATGGCAAGTGATAAGTTTAGCTCCCTTCGGTGAGCTAAAAACTGATTGGACCTAATCTTGGTACAAAATGGCCACTGGCAGCCATCTTGAATTTTGGACCGCACCCAGAAAAAACTTGTTCTCATCCCAAGGTGATAATAAAGGTACCCAAGATGTTTCATGAAGATTGGTTCATAAATACAGACTCCACCCCGAGCCGTATTGACATGTGCACTTACTGTGTATAAGTAGCACTGAATAAATCAAAGTTCATCTAATTTGCATAATTTTTACACGAGAATAAAACCTGTATTATATGTGATGTATTCCATGTTACTAAACATTCATACAAAAATTTATTCAAATCAGAACTTTCATACAGAAGTTCTGTACAAAAAACTGATTGCACTAAGTGAAGTACAAAATGGGTGCTGGTGGCCATCTTGAATTTTGGACCACACCCAAAACCACTCGTTCTCGTCCCATGGTGATAACAAAGGGGTACCCAAGAAGTTTCGTAAAGATCGGTTCAAAAATACAGCCTCTAGCCCGAGCCATATTGGCATTTGCAGTTACAGTGCTGAAAGTAACATTAAATAGATAAAATTTAGTCTAATTGGCATAATTTATGCACGAGAAAAAAACCTGTATTATATGTGATGTATCCCATGGTACTAAACATTCACACAAAAAAATTATTTAAATCAGCGCTTTCATAAATTATGGAAGTTCTGCACAAAAATCTGATTGCACCTAATTTTGTACAAAATGGCTGCCAGCAGCCATCTTGAATTTCAGACCGGACCCCAAAACACTCGTTCTCGTCCCACGGTGATAACAAAGGTACCCAAGAAGTTTTGTAAAGATCGGTTCATAAATACAGCCTCTAGCCCGAGCCGTATTACGATTTGCACTTACAGTGCTGAAAGTAACACTAAATAAATCAAAGTTAGTCTAATTTGCATAATTTACGCACGAGAAAAAACCTGTATTATATGTGATGTATCCCATGGAACTAAACATTCATACAAAAAATTATTCAAATCAGAGCTTTCACATGGAAGTTCTGCGCAAAAATGTGATTGCACCTAATTTTGTACAAAATGGCTGCCAGCGGCCCTCTTGAATTTCAGACCGGACCCAAATACACTCATTCTCGTCTCACGGTGATAACAAAGGTACCCAAGAAGTTTTGTAAAGATCGGTTCATAAATACAGCCTCTAGCCCGAGCCGTATTGGCATTTGCACTTACAGTGCTAAAAGTAACACTAAATAAATCAAAGTTAGTCTAATTTGCATAATTTATGCACGAGAAAAAACCTGTATTATATGTGATGTATCCCATGGTACTAAACATTCATACAAAAAATTATTCAAATCAGAGCTTTCACATGGAAGTTCTGCGCAAAAATCTGATTGCACCCAATTTTGTACAAAATGGCTGCCAGCGGCCCTCTTGAATTTCGGACCGGACCCAAATACACTCGTTCTCGTCTCATGGTGATAACAAAGGTACCCAAGTAGTTTCGTAAAGATCGGTTCATACATACGGACTCTAGCCCAAGACGTGTGTATGGCACGACAGACGGAGGGATGACAGGCCATGACAATATCTCAAATTTGGCTTTGCCAAAGTTGAGATAAAAATCATGCTAAAATGCCACTGGGAAAGGGTCCTATATTTGGCCCCTGTAGACACCCAAAAGAATCCCTGCATCTGCAAGGTAATGCATGATTCTAGTTCATTGGGCAGAGTCATTCTATTGGGCAATGGAGATACATTTCAACAAAATTCAGGTCAGACTCATCTAAACAATATTTGGAGTCATCCTACTAAGTTACAATGAAATCCCTTCATAAATATGACCTGTGGACTATGCTAAAGGTTTTTTGGGTTCGAACCCGTGCAGCCATCACAGTTGACCGATCGTGACCCAAATGGGATGTTCTAGACATGACCTCAAACCTGCACATGAAATTTAATGATGATCTGACAAAAACTATGGGGTGGAGCCTGTGCTAAAGAAAATGTGAACAGACTCACAGATTTACACATACATGATGGCAATAGCTAATCTTGACTTGATCAAATTAAGCTACAAAATTTTAAACAAGATATAATAGAATAAATGCTAAGTTTATCTCCAAAATACAGGAACGTGACACCTTCCGTTAATTGAAAACTCCTGTTAACTGAATAATTTTCACTGGTAAAGTTGCTATTCAATTAACAGGGTTCCACTGTATCTGCAACTTAAGAGAGTGGGGAGATTAGATTCAATTCAAACTCATTTACCTGATTCTATTCAGGATATGATTCCATCCCGAAATTTAAGATTCACAAGGCCCTATTGACAAGTTTATCAAAATAATGCTTGTTGGCATAATACAAGAGGGGATCAGTGTGGATGCTAAGGCCATTAAAAAAAAAACCTCTATGTTCTCAGTCACCGCCCGCATCATTAAATTTCTGAAGCATCAAAACCTTTTAATATCCAGTCAAAACAGAAAAAAAAAAAATCCGCCCAGTCAAAAAGAATTTCCCTGGTCAGTATTTTTAGATCGGAATTTTGAGCACCGGTACACATTTCTCTGTAGTATGTCAACTTCCTGTTCCCGTTTTCCTTCCTATTTTCATGCTTTGAACTTCTGACTATTATATAAATGTTTTCTATGTTGGAACATATAACAACTTTTGAGGAAAATGCCACTATTATCTTTTCAAATTAGTGCCGGACTGAACATAATCCTGCAATGGAGTGTTTTTGCCATGTCATCAACAGCCAAGTTGATTGAAGCATTTTGCAAACCCAGTTTGGAGTTTGTAAAAGATTTCTTCCTGAAATGTGAATATATTTTTTAGGGTATCTTTTTCAGATGTCAGAATAAAAAATAAGGAGCCGATCCATCGCCAGGGGGTGCGATACCCCCGCAATCCATTGCCAGGTGGTGTGTTACCCCCGCACCAATACCTGAGGGTGAGCAAGGTCAACAATGTGACATCTTGGTGTTCAGAAAACAATAGGCGTCACCTAATGGTGACACAAACAAATACCCCTGCCTTTCAGCTGGTAATGTTTTAAAGTGCATGATGTAAGTGAGGCATACATGTATTCTCGATATTAAGAGAATATTAGACATTGAAATCAACCAAGGCCATCACAAAAGTTTTCATATTAATTAAGAGCAGTAAATGTGTTGCTCAACTACTACGGTGGGGAATCACGTGGTTTCGAGTTGAATGGCCGAGGAGTTCAGAAACAGGAGAAGAATCGAGGAAGAAAGGTAATACACTGGATATGACATATTAAATAGTATTTTGGCAGCAATACTATTTTTCAAACAATCTGATACCTCTTATGTGTCCAAACTCACAGTAGTTTTCTATAACATTCTGATAAAAGTTGCCAGTCAGAGGATTTTCCACGATGTGTTTACTAGTGTATTCCACGAACATATTCTATTTTTATGCTTTCTCTCTACTTGGACCAAATCCTCCGACTGGCAACTTTTGTCAGAATGTTATAGAAAACTACTGTGAGTTTGGACACAAATGGGGTATCAGTTTGTTTGAAAAAGAGTATCTCATATGCTCGTCGCTGCCAAAATACTATGTAATATGTCATCTAGTATATTACCTTTTTTCTCGATTCTTCTCGCGTTTCCGAACTCCTCCGCCATACAATTCGAAACCACGTGATTCCCCACTGTGACTACACTATATAGATAAAATGACAGGTTTAGTTTAACTTTATACCATCATTGAGCTGAAATCCCCTTATCCTATCTTTGAAAAAAAAAAATAAAAATAAACAAGACTTTATACATGTTGCACATCTTCACTGTGTGTATGATCATATCCTGAAGTTTCAGCTATCTGCATTTAAAACTGTAAGAGGAGTTGATTACAGCATAAAGGTACCCTCTATTGAAAATAGCACTAAAAATGTTGTAAGTCAAGAAAGGGAAATAACTGTGGAAAAACAAAATTTTTGCAAGACTTTATACATGTTGCACATCTTCATTGTGTGTATGATCATATTCTGAAGTTTCAACTATGTGAATTGAAAAGTGGGGGAGGAGTTGATTACAGCATGACGGTACCCTCCATTAAACAATTTCATGACGGAAGGACTGATGGCCAGATGACTGACGGACACGAGGAATCCTATAGACCCCCATCTAGCGGGCGGGTATAAAAAGGAGCCAACTGGAGCCCTGATTATCAGAAAAAGAGTTGTCTAGACTGTTATAATAACCTTTTATCCAGTTGCCTTAAATTCTAAGTTGTTCAGGCTTACAAATGGCACTAACATAATCAAAGACTATTTATACCATCACATGATACCGACCAAAGCATTTGTGTCACTGGAAATATTACTCTCCACACAAACTGATCAATAGAAAACCATCTGAAAAGAGTTTATTGCTTTGTTGTTGAGTTAGAACATTAATCTCTCTTCCCAATTAATGGTTTCCTTTGCCATAACATTTATCATAAACAATATTTGTAGCATTGCTGAAATACCACAAGTGACTCTGCAACTATATAATGCAAATACATGAGATAGTATTTCATGAGGGGGGAAAGTTAAAATCTCAATCCTTACCCTATCATAACATAGAATCCACTTAATACGACATGCCAACTTGTATTTTTATAGTACAGTGGAGCCCAATTAATTGGATATCTCTTAACTGAATAACCCTGTTAATTGAATATAATTTCCCAACACAAAATCATTTACCATACCTCCAGTACAAATTTGTCCTGTTAATTGAACATAGGTTATAGAGTAAACTCCTGTTAATTGAATAGAAAATCTTTCAACCTGTCGAGAAATTACATTTACTCTCCCCACTTTTCGTTTCTTTATAGACCTATTTGGCCTCAGTACATCCAATACAGGCATTTAATCTATTATATCTTGTTTGACAGAGCTCACGGAGCTCTGTCAAACATGATATAATAGAATAAATGCTAAGTTTATCTCTAGAATACAGGAAGGTGAGCATATCCCTGTTAGTTGAATAATCCTGTTAAATGAATAATTTTCATTGACAAAGTGGCTATTCACTTAACAGGGTTCCACTGTACCAAACCCAATTGCAGTGGGATACAAACTTTATTTTTGTTTTGAGAACTTACATTTCTTTATTATTTATTAAAAACAAGCTATGAATTGAATAAAATGTTTTCATTTTTGGAATTCACAAAAAAACTAGAGTGCACTGTCACAGTGCCGAAGCTGCAACGATTCGTGCAATGCGAATGATGTTTTAAAACTCGTTGGTGACAAAAAAACTCGTTAGTGACAAGTCCATAAATGTGACAGAAATTATCCGAATGACATGCACTATTGAGAGGGTGTAGACATCATGAAGATACACTTGCATACCAAGTATTTTAGGAGTTTGGATGTTTTAAAACTCCTTGGTGACAAAAAAACTTGTTGGTGACAAACAAACTCGTTGGTGACAAGTCCATAAATTTGACAGAAAATATCCGAATGACATGCACTATTGGGAGGGTGTAGACATCATGAAGATACACTTGCATACCAAGTATGGTGTCATTCCATCAAGTATTTTAGGAGTTATGGTGTTTTTTAAACTCGTTGGCCGACCGACCGACCGACCGACAGACAGACAGACAGACAGACAGACAGACAGACAGACAGACAGACAGACAGACAGACAGACAGACAGACAGACAGACAGACAGACAGACAGACAGACAGACAGACAGACAGACAGACAGACAGACAGACAGACAGACAGACAGACAGACAGACAGACAGACAGACAGACAGACAGACAGACAGACAGACAGACAGACAGACATTGCCACATATAGAGCTGCTCGTCGCAGTTAAAAACTTTCCACAATCCATTTCAATGAGGGGTCATAAGTGGAGTTTGAAAGCTTTTTGAGCAGGCCTCAAAATAAGCAGTCTGACATTTGCAGAATGAGGTCCCCAGAGGGGGAATTTGCTGATTCTATCCCATACAGCCAATTTATCCTCTGGGTACCTCTTTCTGTTTAGTTTTGAGACCCTGATTCAGATTGAGGTTCACAGAGGGTAAATTTTGCAGGGTAGCATTTTTAAATTCACCCTCTGTGGACCTCATTTTGCAGATGACAGTCTGCTTATTTTCTGGCTTGTTTTTGAGGATAGTATTGGCTAGTTGGGTAAAAAGTTGAGATAGATGGGATTTACACTTAGGCTGTCCAATGCATTGGGTTAGTTACCCAGTTAATGATGCTTTTTTATAACCAGAAAGTGAGACTAACCCTGTGCAATTCACAGGGTTAGTCACACTTTCTGTTTATAAAAAAAATAGTAGCTGCCATATCACACACTACATGAAAACATACAATAACTGGGCTGTGCAATATACAGATTTAGTCGCCAAACAGAGATGATCTTATTTTTACCGGAAAAAGAGTGACTAATCCTGTGCTTTCCACAGAGTTAGTTGGTATCTTAACATACACTGACTAATCATAGGCATTGCACATGATTAGTTGGTAGGCTGCCATACCAAACACTACATAATATTTACATAGATTAAGGCTGTAAAAATGTACAGGATTACTTGGTTACCTAGCTGTTACACAGAGCTAATGGAAATAGGTATGATGGATTTTTTTTAAAGTGAATTCCCAAAAATGAAAACATATATTATCTTTTCAATTGGCTTGTTTTATTTGGGTTTTAATGACACTTTCAACAGCCAGGGTCATATTGTGTCACACAGTTTGCAGGTGAAGGAAAACAAAAGTACCTAAGAGTTCAACTCAGCAGTGGCAAGTAACTGTCAGATTCTCCAACTTACTAACCCCACACAATTACGCAAGGTCATTTATTTATTTATTTCTTGGGATTTAACAACACTTTTGACAGTCAGGGTCACCTCATATCGAACAGTTTTATGGGTGGAGGAAGCCAGAGTACCCTGAGAGAACCATCGAGCAATGTCTAGCAAATGTCAGACTCCCAAATGTACTAATTCCACACAAGCAAAGGTTAGCATTGGTTGAAGACAAGTGCACCATCAGCGTGCAGTATGCCTTCGTACTTGGTGTTATCAGGATGAAGTGCCTCGCCCAAGGACACAATGCAGCTACCCCTGGCGAGGATCGAGCTGTGGACCTTTCAGTTTGAAGTCCAATTCTATAACCACTGAGCCACCGCGCTCCCTGCACAAACAAAGTTAGCATAGGTTGAAGGCATGTGCATCATGGACATTGGACATGCAGTTTGCCTTAATTAGCACACTTGGTCACAGTGCTAGGACCCACTGTAGGAATTGTAATAAAGTGTCTTGTCCAAGGATAAAAAGCAGGTGATGAGTCTCCCATATTCCTTTATCTTCCAGCCACTAAAAACCACAAACACTTTATCCCTCATCTTTCTATTCCTCAATTTTCCTTCAAATTTACAAGAGACTCTGTAGGTTTAATCCATTAACAACTTTCTGCTTCACTTACCAACAACTTTGGGCACATAAAAAAGTCCTCTTTGGTCTCACTCTCCAAAGATTTCAAGTGTCTTTTCCTCTCTCCAACATTACCTATCTCTTTTTGGAATGTTAACCCTTCACCCAATGAATCTGCCCACCAAATTTACAAATTAAACCGTCAACAAATAAAAAATAAAGGTCAATAAAACCATATCAAGTGACCTCTCAATGGAACGAGCTCATCAAACTCATCCCAATGAGAGGTCACATGATACGGTTTTCGCAAAATTGTTTTTCAAAATTTAAAAAAAACAATAATTAAAGTAAAAGTGTCAATGACACTGTAGCTCAACTTGTGTAAGACATGTACATGTATAGTATGTAACACAGCAATGACACACATCTACGTAATGTCCTAATAACAAAGGTACATGCAAAGTATTGTAAAGGTCTGTACAATAAATACTGACCATAGCCTGTAACAAATGTACAGGTAAAGTATTGTAAAGTTGGGTTAGTTAGATGCCTCTAGCCAGAGCCGTATTGAAATGTGCACTTCCTGTGTATAAGTAGCACTGAATAATTCAAAGTTTTGTCTAATTAGCCACCGGCGACCATCTTGAAATTTCGGTCCGCACCCAAAAACACTCGTTCTCGTCCCAAGGTGATAACAAAGGTACCCAAGAAGTTTCGTGAAGATCGGTTCATAAATACAGCATCTAGCCTGAGTCATATTGACATGTGTACTAGCTGTGTATAATTAAGTAGCACTGAATAAATCAAAGTTCATCTAATTTGCATAACTTATGCATGAGAAAAAAACCTGTATTATATGTGATGTATTCCATGTTACTAAACATTCATACAAAAATTTATTCAAATCAGAACCTTCATATAGAAGTTCCGTACAAAAAACTGATTGCACCTAATTTCGGTATAAAATGGCTGCTGGCAGCCATCTTGAGTTTCACCCCAAAACACTCGTTCTCATCTCAAGGTGATAACAAAGGTACCCAAGAAGTTTCGTGAAGACCGGTTCATAAATAAAGCCTCTAGCCCGAGCCGTATTGACATGCGTGCTTCCTGTGTATAAGTAGCACTACTAAATAAATCAAAGTTCATCTAATTTGCCAAATTTCTGCACGAGAAAATTTTTTCTCACATTCTTGTCACAGCATTTATTCATTTTATCTCTGCTGTAAGAATCACAGGAATTGGAGCAGCACTTGTTTACTGTGGTAAAAAAGTTCTGCTTCACTCATAAAGTAGGACCTTGCACCCAGTGCCTTGGGTGGAAGTTCCCTAAAGTGGGCAGCATAGGTATAAACGATTGTCTAAATTTGACTCCATACCTATACTGCAGTCACAATATAGCCACAACGACTGATTTTGTATGTGACTCACATGAAAGTAATGATATCTCTTCCCATTAAGGTGCTATATAAGTAAAAGAGGTTTGTTTACTTTGAAATTCCCATACCTGATATTCCATAAATTCAAATTAAATATACACAAATTATACATCAAAATGAAGACTGCGATGTATGGAACATGAAAGTATATATGCAATCAACTCACAGATTTGACAGCAGACACTAATGGTTCCTGGAAGTCTCCTATTGTATTCGAACCAGAACCGATAATAAAATAATACTTCAGGCAAGCACCTCATTGCCAAATATGTGCTTCAGATATCCAAGAACAAGCTAGCCATTCAAAACACTTTAAAATGCAGTGACAGTGTTGTACTTCGGAAAAGGACCATGCTGTCTGCATTTTTCATTGAAGGTGGGTTCCATGGCGGACAGACATATGCATATCACGTGATACCACAAAATTTCAGCGAAAAACAATCATGTAATTCAAATTACTAATTCTGAGATGTTCAAAAAGGTGTCATGATACCGTGCAAGTAATATGATAACTGCAGTCTTCATAAAATAATAGTGTGTTGTATGAAGGTGATCTTTCTCATTATTTGATTTTAAGTGACATTGTATATCAATGTTTTTTGGCACAGATAACTTTGACGAAAATGTAAACAAACACACAACCTAGAGTTTTTAACTTTTCCCCCATGCTGCTCTGTCGATGCGTTTTGAAGAAGTTTTATTTCCTAGATTTGTTCTTGTATATCTGAAGCACATTTAGCTATGAATTGTTCTGAAATATTATTTTATTATCAGTTCTGATATGAATACGGTAGCAGATTTCCAAGAACCGTTGGCGCCTGGTGTCAACTCTGTGAGCTGATTGCATGTATTTTTCATGTTCTGTACATAACAACCCTCATTTTGAAGTACAGTCGAACCCTGTTAATTGAATGGCCACTTTCCAAAGAAAATTATTCAGTTAACAGGAGTATTCAATTAACAGGGATTGTGTCACTTTCCTGTATTCTAGAGATAAACATAGCATTTATTCTGTTATATCTTGTTTGACAGAGCTCCATGAGCTCTGTCAAACAAAATAATAGATTAAATGCCTGTATTGGATGTATTGAGGCCAAACATGTCTACAAGCAAAGGAAAACTGGGGAGGGACAGGGTAAATTTCCCGATAGGTTACAAGATTTTTTATTCAATTAATTAACAGGAGTTTACTCTATAACCTATATTCAATTAACAGGTCAAATTTGTACTGGAGGTATGGTAAACGGTTTTATGTTGGGAAATTATATTCAATTAACAGGGTTATTCAGTTAAGAGATATACAATTAAGTAGGCTCCACTGTATAATTTGTGTATATTGAATTTGAATTTATGAAATATCAGAGGTGGGAATTTCAAAGTAAACAAATTTCCGTCACTTATATAGCACTTTAAAAAGGTATGGTCCAAATGTGAAAAAGTTAATGGATGGACACATGGACACCTCCATAACATAATACACAGTCTGTTTTTTTTTAAAAGCTGACGTTTAAACAGCCCTATATAGAAGAAAACTTGTTGTCCTGCCAAGACAGTTGCCACTTCTAGTCTACTAGATACGCACCGTTTTGAGAGTCAAAATTTTCAAATTTACTAATTGGGTCAAATTTTTCACTTCACTGCATGGCAGGTAAAAATCTGAGGATATACATCCATGGAATTAATTCTCTACAAAAACTATCAACAGATTATGTAATGAAAATACACAAGGTAAAGGAAATTCAACAAAAAACATAGCTTATGACCTCTCATTGGAATGAGCCCAAACAGTTCATTCCAATGAGGAATTATACACTATGTTTCTGAGACAATAAATGAGAAAATAATGAAATCTGAAAGCAAGTTTTGCATATAGCTTCAGCCGGCTTAAGAATTTGGTAGGTGAAGGGTTAATCAAAACACTAAAAGAACATGGATGATCTCATAGATAGCAATTATGTTGTCAACAATTTAGTATCTTTCTATTTCTGAATATTTATGGTGATTTTCTGGAAATTAAACTTCCCATTACTGTCCAATTGTACATAATTTATTCCTTTAACTAATGTCAGTTATTTGTAATTATCATACTGGTTTTTCATATCCAGTAAGAAATACCAGAGAAATGACAAAGATACCTGCTATTCAGAAAGGCAAAACACAGAACGACACGCGGGTGAATGGGTTGCCAATGCAGAAGGATAGAACGAGAGGCTGCACTATCCTTCTGCATTGGCACTCGCGCCACATCGATTAACCCATTCACATGTGTGTCATTCAGTGTTTATTACATGCCTTCACATCTATAAAAACAATTATTAGAAGGACACTCGGCAATTCATTTGACAACTATCAACAAAAAGAACACATTTTATCACCAACCAAATTTACGTGGGAATCCTGTGTTACTGTTTCGTCCCCTGAGTTCCAATGCATTCTATGTGCCTACTGGCCTGCAGCCTCTCGTTCTATCCTTCCGCGTTGGCACAAGTGCCATATCGATTAACCCATTCGCACATGTGTGTCGTTCTGTGTTTATTACATGCCTTCCTGTCTATAAAAACAATTATTAGAAGGACACTCAGCAATTCATTTGACAACTATCAACAAAAAGAACACATTTTATTGCCAACCAAATTTGCATGGGGATCCTGTGTTACTGTTTCATCCCCTGAGTTCCAATGTGTTCTATGTGCCTACTGCCACATAGAACACACTGCAACTCCGGGGACAATTTTTAGCTATCGCTAGCGATTCAAATTGTAATTGCATTGCATGATTTGTAGAAAATTCCAGTGAAATTTAGCTTCTATTTAAAAATAGTCTGTCAATGAATTCTGTTCTGTGCGGAACAGATTTTCATTTTCTGCATGGCGTAGTGTTGCTGGAGATGGGGATTACATAGAACAGGCATGTAATAAAAGGGGGTATACAGTACAGTTGCCGTGGATAGGTTAAAATCCATGTGTGGGCAGTGATGTTCATGCAAAAGTTTACCAGGTAATAATGAAAATGTCAATGACACTGCAGCTTAACTTGACCGTGTGTTGTGTTTAATGATAAGGATAACATTCAATGTTTATGAAAGGATTATGAAATATGACGAGAATTGTGATAACTGAGAATATGTTAATTTCTGTTCCATGTAAATAAAAATAATTTGCGGCGTAGACTTACTAAAGAACTGAGGGGTAGGTTAATGTGGCCTTCACAGTTAATGTATGTCAACCAAAGTTACCAAGTTACAGAAAAATTATTCCAAAACAAGTCATCCAATCAAGTTATAATGAAATCCCTTCATAAATACGGCTTGTAGACTGTGCTAAAGGCTTTCGGGCTTGTGTGCCATCACTGTTGATCGATCACAACCAAAAGGGGACATCTCATCTAGACATTATACTGAGTCATCCTACCAAGATACAATGAAATCCCTTCATAAATACAACATCTAGTCTATGCTAAAGGTTTTGGGGTTTTGGGCTCAGGCAGGCGTCACGGTTGAATGATTGCTACCAAACGCGGATGTTCTCATCTGGACATTATCAGGAATCGTCCTACCAAGTTACTATGAAATCCCTTCATAAATACGACCTGCAGACTGTGCTAAAGGTTTTCGGGCTTTGGGCATGTGTGCCATCATGGTTGATCGATTCCAACCAAAAGGGGACGTCCCCATCTAGACATTGTATGGAGTCATCCTTCCAAAATACAATGAAATTCCTGTAGTCTATGCCAAAGGTTTTGGGGTTTTGGGCTCGGGCAGCTGTCATGGTTGAATGATCACTACCAAAAGGGGATGTTCTCATCTAGACATTATCAGGAATGAACCTACCAAGTTACTATGACATACCTTCATAAATACGACCTGCAGACTGTGCTAAAGGTTTTCGGGCTTCGGGCCCCTGTATCCATCACAGTTGACCAATAGTGACCAAAAGGGGACGTTCTCATCTAGATATTATATGGAGTCATCCTACCAAGTTACAATGAAATCCCTTCATAAATAAGACCAGGAGTCTATGCTAAAGGTTTTGGGGATTTGGGATCGGGCAGACATCACGGCTGAATGAGCGCAACCAAATGGGAACATTCTCATTTAGACATTATCTGGAATCATCCTATCAAGTTTCTATGAAATCCTTTCATAAATATGACCTGTAGACTGTGCTAAACGTTTTGGGGCTTTGTGGCTCCTGTAGCCGCCACAGTTGACCAATCGCCATCAAAAGGGGATGTTCTCATGTGGACATTATATGGAGTCATCCTACCAAGTTACAATGAAATCCCACCATAAATATGACCTGTAGACTGTGATAAAGGTTTTCGGGTTTGGGGCTCAGGCAGCCATCATGGCTGACAGATCGTGGCCAAATGGGGAAGTTTTTATCTGGACATCATACAGAGTCATCCTACCAAGTTACAATGAAATCCCTCCATATTAAATACAACCTGCAGACTGTGCTAAAAGTTTTTAGGTTTCGGGCTTGGGCAGCTGTCATTGTTGACAGGGCATGACCAAAAGGGGAAGTTCTCATCTAGACATTATACAGAGTCATCCTACCAAGTTACAATGAAATCCCTTCATAAATCTGACCTGTACACTGTGCAAAAGGTTTTTGGGTTTTGGGGTTGGGCAGCCATCGCGGTTGACAGATTGTGACCAAAAGGGGTCGTTCTCATCTAGACATGATCTCAAACTTGCACATGAAATTTTGTGACGATTAGACAAGAACTATGGGGTGTAGCCTGTGCTAAAGGAAAATGTGAACAGACTCACAGACTAACAGACTTCCGCACGCATGATGGCAATTTAAAATTCAGACTCACATAAAAAGGCCAAATATTAACTCAGTGACTCGATTTGAACAAACTTAAATCTTGCCCCTCCCGTTACAAAAGCAACTATTGATCCACAAACTTCGTTTGAAAGAATTTGATTCTACACCTCAAAAAGAAACTCCAAACCAAATATCAAGTCACTGTACACACTGGTTCATGAGAAGATTTTTTAAGAATTTTGGTGAATTTTTCCCCACCCCCACTCTCTATGAGGCTGGCAAGTTGATCTGAAAGAAAAACCCAAAATGCGATGTTAGAACAAGCAATCACCTCAAATATAACTAAAATTGGTTCAGCGGTTTAGGAGGAGCAGGTGCAAACACCATGTTCACGGACGCCGAACCTTTCAGTCAGGTGAGCTTATGAAGCACCAGATTGTACCCGGTGCTTCATTATTTTAAATTTTTTATGATTATTCCCATAATTAGTGTTTGCAATCTAAAAGTATTGCATCTGGGGAAATACTGCCCACCCGTGGAAAGTGACCAGTCCATGGAGGCCGTACTGTAACCCAACAAATTTTAATTTCACAAATTATAAATATCATTCAAATTTTTTCTCAAATTATAATATGATCGAAATAATCCAATATTTGGCAATGGACTAAATTACGGAAACTGTGATGATGTGACTGGCTGGTAGGACTTTATGAAGAAAACCAAATTTGAGTGATTTTTGGAAATCAACCCACATTCTGACTTTCATGATCAGCTGAGATTCTGGGATAAATATACAAATTTCAGCCACCCAGTTCTACTCGGGCATTCATCAGCAAAAATTTGTATGTTTATACTTTTGTTCTTCCTTCAGAACTATAACACCTTGTCATCAAAAAGCTCATTCAAATGCATCCTCATCGCTAGTTTGCACACTCTAATTTGAAGAGATCTGTTCATTCTTGACTTAAAAGTACCCAAGTATATATATATGTCCAAAATATAATTATATTTATTGCGAGCTCAACAATACTTTCGTCAGAGTACCTGGAGAGAACAATTGAGTAGCAGCAAACAACAGCCAGACTCCCAACATACTAATTCCGAACAACCAGGTTAGCATTGGTTGAAGACAAGTGGACCATCGACGTGGAGTATGCCTTATTACACCGTGCCACCAAGCCCCCCACTGTCGAAAGAATATGATTGAATATATGTCCAATGTATATATAAATACCACCATGTGCGTTTCTGAGATGGTATGTACTGAAGTCGAGACATCGTCTCTGGTCATATACTGACGAGTCTGTTTGGCTGAGTCAATACAAGACCCAGAGATGAGATTGAGACTTCATCGCTCAGTACAGATTTTATTTTATCTGGATGTTTTTACTTGTACAGGGGGAAATACATTCTTCTTGTAAGTTAAATGAACATACATCAATATAATTTAATTTTCTTCAATGAGATCTGTTTTGCTAACATACAATATGGTCATGTTTTGTTTTTTTATCACTTGAATATTTTTCCTATCACGTCAGACAAGCTATTAATTGAAAATAGAATATCATTTTTGGAATTCACTTTGAAACAATTTCCACAATTCAGTATAATTATTTAAAATAGTTCCTTGAACCCTCTGCCGTATGTAACGAAATGTAACCAATTAACCCTGTGTATTTTAACAGCCTCAGTCAGTGTATATTTTCATGTTATGTGTGATATGGCAGTTACCAATATTTTTATAACCAAAAAGTGTGACTAACCCTGTGCAATGCACAGGGTTAGTCACACTTTCTGGTTATAAAAAAACTTTATCAACTGAGTATATCTAACCTTGTGCACTGTACAGTCAAAGTGTAAATCTCATCTCTGTCAACTCTTTACCCAAAGTAATGGCCAAAACCGGCCAGTAATATTCAAACTCAGCTTTAGACCTCTCATTGTTTTTTTTAAAGTGAATTCCAAAAATTAAAACATATTCTATTTTCAATTAATAGCTTGTTATGAATGGTTTTGCTTTCCCACCATCCATGTCTTGAAACTTGTGGCTATGTCTAAATGTTCAATTAAACTGCACTATCTTTGGGGAGGGGTGAGGGGGTAAGAAGTCACTGAATATCATTCACCTGTTACCCTAAAACAATCATTCGTAACTAGCCACTGAGAAGTGGATTGGTGTTCAAACTGAGCAAGGCGAGGGTGCGGTGGCATTGTGTTAACCAGTTCTCGTCAGATCACTGAAGTTAAGCAATGTCGAGCCCGGTTAATCATTGGATGGGTGACCATTTGAGTGATCAATTTGGACTCCCGCATTGTGTCCTTGGGCAAGGCACTTAACCCTGATTGTCTACATGGGGGTACGATGATGCTGTGTACTAGCACGTACTGCACGTCTATGGTATGCATGTCTTCAACCAATCTAACCCTGCCTTGCTGCAGTGCGGAGTTAGGATGTTGGAGAGCTGACAGCTGCTCGTTGTTGCTCGTGGTTCTCTCCGGGTTCTCCGGCTTCCTCCACCCGTAAAACTGTCACGGTCATGATTAGCCATTGTGCATAAGTATATGACCTTAAACACCAATAAATAAATAAATACATAAATAACTGAGCAACGCAACATTTATTATAATACTGATAAACTGAGTGCCTACAGGCACTCTTCCAAAAATTATAACAAGACAAGTCCCTAAAGACTATATATAACTTCACTTCGAAGATGAAAGTGTCAATGACACTGTAGCTCAACTTGTTAAGACATGTACATGTATAGTATGTGACACAGCAATGACAAACATCTAGGTAATGATCTGATAACAAAGGTACATGTAAAATATTGTAACGGTCTGTACATAAATGCTGACCGTAGCCTGTAACGAATGTGTAGGTTAAGTATTGTGAAGGTGGACGACAGTTAGATGCTAAACTAGAAAAAAAATCTTTGAGTCCCAGAGTGGGTCTGACTGAACCCAAAAATATTTGTTCTCATAAAACAAGGATAACAAAGGCACCCAAAAACACTTGTTCCTGTCACAAGGTGATAACAAAGATATCCCAAGAAGTTTCGTGAACATCAGTTCATAAATGCAGATTCTAGCCCGAGCCGTATTGACATGTGCACCTACTGTGTATAAGTAGCACTGAACAAATCAAAGTTCATCTAATTTGCATAATTTCTGCACGAGAAAAAAACCTGTATTATATGTGATGTATCCCATGGTACTAAACATTCACACAAAAAATTATTCAAATCAGACCTTTCATGTGGAAGTTCTGTGCAAAAATCTGATTGCCCCTAATTTTGAACAAAATGGCTGCCAGTGGCCATCTTGAATTTCGGACCACACCCAAAAACACTAGTTCTCCTCCCACGGTTATACCAAAGGTACCCAAGAAGTCTAGCCCGAGCCGTATTGAATTGTTGACGGACAGACGGACGACTGGCCATGGCATAAGCTCAAATTTGGCTTCGCCAAAGTTGAGCTAAAAATGAAAACATATTCTATTTTCCATTAATGGGGTGTTTTTAATACTTAACCCTTTACCTAGCATTACACTTATCCCACGAATGATATTCACAAAAATCGGCATTTGAATGTTATTATTCTTATTTCATTTTAGCCTCTAAAACATAACTTAGGAGTGCAGTGGCTCAGTGATTACAGCATTGTACATCAAACCAAAAGGTCAGGGTTCGATTCCCACCAGGAGTAACTGCGTTGTGTCCTTCAGCAAGGCACTTAATCTCACTTGCCTATGTGAGGGCACTTTGGAACTGTGTACTAAGGCGTACGGCATGTCCATGGTACACTTGTCTTTAACCTATGCTAACCCTTCTTGTGTGGAGTTAGTTTGTTGGAGAGTGTGACAGTTGCTCGCCACTCCTCATGGTTCTCTCTGGGTACAAAACTTCCTCCATCCACAAAATTGTCCAACACAAGGTGGCTCTGGCTGTTGATAGTGTCATTAAACCCCAATAAATAAAAATAACCCCCCAAAACCCACAGCATATGAGCCATCACCGGAACAAGTTCAACAAGCTTGTTTCAATGAGGGATCATAAGTTATGCTATTGCGGCAGAAAGTAAAAATTAAACGGTGAAATCAATATTTTCATTCTTTTTCACATTTTCAGTCATTAAAAAATTTTTTTTGTCATGTGTCATCTGCTATTGAGTGACATTTTAGGTAAAATTAAACAATGTATGTAATGTTGATGGTAGAAATATTAGCCCAGTTCACATAAATACTCCCATTTGCAATGATATATATAGAATGCCAAATTCTATTTCAGTTTTTATTTGACAAATTGGCTATAATGACTGCTTCATCTCTATCCATATCCACAGGTTGTGCCACCACTTTAATTTTCAAGAAAAAACAAGGTGTAAAAGGCATAATATTCACTCAAACTGATGACTGACAATTATGGTCAGTGTAACTGGACCACTGTGAATGCAAAATGACTTAACAGAACATTGATTTTCCAACAAAACTATCACTTGTGAAACAGCCAACTCTAACATACCCCTATATTTATGCTATTGGTCCATTGTATTGACCCTTTGACCTAATATATGGACAAAAATGGTCAGTGATTTATTCATTTATTATTTATTATTTATTTTCGGGGGTTTAAGGATACTTTTGACAGCCAGGGTCACCTCATGTTGGGCAGTTTTACGGGTGGAGGAAGCCGGAGTAGAGAACCACTGAGCAATGACAAGTAACTGTCAGACATGGTCAGGGGTATTCACATTCAATCTTTTTTCAAACACATAGCTAATGACCCCTCCCCCACCCCAATGGAAAAAGCTCAAACTGGTCGTTCCAATGAAGGGGTCATGTGCTATTTTTTTTAGGCAAAAATGAAAATTTTACTTGTTAACTGGTAGAGGTGAGGACTAGATTATTTTTGGTGGTCTGAATTTGTTCATCAAAATATTTTATTACAAATTATTGGAGAGTGTCTGTGGGCACTCTCCAATAACTTGTAATAAAACAAATTCATAATAAACAAAATATTATGTGCATTTGACTGAATACGAAACATGAGCAAGGAAAATGTTGGCTTTTTATCTTGTACCCTCATTTTTTTTAAAGCCCTGATAATGACTTCTAGCACTCGACCAGTTAAGAAGTTTTTGTGCTCGTATTGTCTGCTATTCAGGTTGGTTAACTTGGTTAATGGGTGCAAGCTGTGGTCTATCATACAAGTATTTTTGTTAGAAGGTGTGAATGAAATAGAATCAATGAGTGACCCTTGCAGTTTTCTGTAAATTTCATTGCAAATTAATCTCAAACTTTATTAAGAATTTTTCTGTAAAGTGTCATCTTCTGTTTGTGTTAGTCAAAGGGTTAAAACAGCCCAGTCCATATTTTCCTGCTTTCTGTCTTCACTGTTTTTTGTCAGGAAACTCAATATTGATGTGAAATACATGTGGGCGAGCAAGGTTTAACCCTTTACCTAATGAAGCATACACACATCCGCCTGCGTAATTTACAAATTAAGTAGTTAAAAAAAAATTTTCTTCAAAAAATTTCAACAAAACCATATCATCTGACCCCTATTTGGAATGAGCTTGTTGAGCTTGTTCCAATGAGGGGCTTCATTGAAATTTTTCGAAAAATTTGAAAAAAACAAATATTAAAATAATAAATTTTGATATCGTCTGTGTTGGGTAAAGGGTTAAAACACCCTTTATGAAATGAAATTGTTAGTGAAAATAGCTGTCTGTTGTATAAGTGGTGACTTTTTATTCAACTCATCCTGTAAAAGTATCAGTGTATGAATACAGAAAAGGACAGTGAGAATTTCAAGTGTATAGACCAGTTCTTCAGAAAATTTCCAATTAGAATTTAGAGTGATCACAGTCTGAATCCTTTATTCACCAACAAAAAAGCAAATTAAGGCAAATCACTTTCGAGCTGCCAGACAATTAGGAACAAGATCAAAGTGATTCTGGAATCTGAGTAATCCTAACATAAACAACATGAAAAAGTCCAATAAAAAACCGAGGAGTTTCAGAAATTTTTCCATGCTGTGTATGCATGGCCAGATTCAGAAAGTAGCAGAGTTGACAGCCAACCAGGAAGGTGATATCAGAAGACTATTTGTTACATGCCTATTACTTTTCCTCCAGTTCTTTTTTACAAATCCATATGGAACACATATAAGAACTCAACTGAAACCATTTTCATAATCAGCCAATCAAAACATCGCAAAACATTCTCAGGATGCCCGAAAACCTACTGAGATAATTACTTGGAGTCAACATTTTGAAACATTCCCCCCCCCCACCCCCCAGGGGGTGAGCACTGGTAAATGTGTGTGTGTGTGGTGGGGGGCCTTTAAGTATCTATCCCTTGTTGGAAGTTTCATAGAGCTACATCCTCCCTTGAAAACCTCCTAGCTATGTCCCTCACTCCGAACACTACTTATCAACACATTTCAAAGAAAATGTCGAATTGTGAAATGCCTTGATGAGAATGGTTTCATTTTGGCACAAAGGCCAATACAAACCCATTGTAATAAGGCCTGATGGGAGAAAAAATCACCAGAATTTTTGCCTTTATTTTTGATACTTTTCCTTCTTTTTCATCTAGAAATATTGATTACATCATTTTTATTTGGAGTTTCCATGTTAATCTTGATCTTTTCCTGTCATTGAATGTTTATGATAAGGTTTCGCTGTTTTCTCGCGCCACCATAAATGATTCATGAGATTTGTTAACAAATAACATTGGTATGCAGTACAGCTGCTGTGGACCGGCCGCATTCCATGCATGGGTAGTGATGTCCACACATGCATTTACCAGATAATAAAAATCATCATCAGCAAAATTTTAATTCATGAAGCACCAGGTTGTACCCATCCGTGGAAATATTGCCCACATGTAGAAAGTGACCAGGAGCCAATACTATAAAACTTTTACAAGTGTATTTTCTAGAATTGTATTTTCTAGTTATGACTTCAAATGGATTAAAATGAACCACCAGCATTTTCAAAGATCTGGCAATTTGCCACCTGGCAAATTGCCATATCTTTTAAAATGCTAATGATTCATTTTAGTTAGGTGTATTAATAAGTAGAAAATACAATTCTAAAAAACACAATTGTCAAAAGTTTTATAGTATTGGCTCCAGGTTAGAATTCAAGCTTTGGATGACATGCTCAAACAGCTAGGGTGAAAAGCAATCCGCTGCAACAAGTGATGTGCATGATACTGTCCATACAAGGTAATTTTGCTGCCAAAGTCTGTGATTATTTAAACTTACATATCAGTTATACTATTTTGTTTTGACAGGTATTGACCCTAAGCTATATTGCGTGCTATACGAAAAATGTTCAAACTATGGGAGAAACACTGCAAAACTTAGAAAAATGATTTAAACCCTTTAATTAACCCTTTACCCAACATGAAAAGCAGACACTTGCAAAAAAATTCTTGAACTAAGTTTTTTCATTTTTTGTCTCAAAAAACATGGGTTATGACCTCTCATTGGAACGAGCTCGATGAGCTCGTTCCAACAAGGGGTCATAACCTATGTTTTTGAGACAAAAAATGAAGAAACATAATGAAAATGAATTGGCAATTTTTTAGAATGGCGCTGGACGGTTTTGACCGATATGTTGGGTAAAGGGTTAACTAATCTGCCGCATCCACCTGCATGTTATTTCAAATTCAGCAGTTGAAAAAGAAACTTCTGCAAATTTATACAAAACCATATCATATGACCCCTCACTGGAAAAAGCTCATCAAGCTTATTCCAATGAGGAGGTCATATGGTATGGTTTTCTTGAAACTTTGTGAACTATTTGAAAAAAACTCCAATCTTTGATATTGTGTACATTGGGTAAAACTACAGCTTATCATAGGGCACAATTAAACTCTTTGAATGCTGCTGGCAGATATTCCTGCCCAGCACAGGGCTTCTCTTGTCATTTAAATCAATATAATTTGGGCACATTTAATCACATTTCTTCTCTGTAAATTAAATGGTTTTTCTCACCAATGATTTCTTTCATTATAAGATTAATTTTTCATCAAATCTAGTCATGGCTGCTTCATAGCAGCCATGACTTGATTTGATGAAACATGTATTGAAAATACTCAGCAGTTAAGAGTTAACAAATATCTGGACATCGCATTTACCACTAATTTGTGGGAATTTAAATTCACCCAACTTCAAGTATGAGCACGAAAAAAATGAATGTTGACATTTGAAACATTTGAGAGAGTCTTAAGCCGATGTCTCCAATGTAAATAGACATGACAATTCACAATCAGATGGTCCAGACCATTCTCTCAAGCCAATCAAACCCAGTAAAATGAGACATAAGACATAAAGTGTTGAGCAAATAACACAATGGCACAAGATAAAACAATATCGATTAAAAATGATGGATTTCCAATGCTCCGGAAATGTTTGTTGTTAGTTCTGTCCATCAGATGGGAGATTCTTGAATGATATATTGCTCACAACTCACATTTATTGTGCTCATGTGACAATGGTGCCAAATATATTGATGACTGACAAATAAATCATTTTTCCCATTCCACAGAAAACATAAGGACAGATTGGAGTGATCAGCTATTTCACTGCTAGAAGATAAAAGACCCAATGTATCAGAATACCTTCACCCATGTATATTCCTGGAGGAGTGGGAGATGATACAAGTTCTCCCCATTCACTCAACCGACCAACATTCTTGGCATTTTGAATAATTCAAGATGGCCAAAAAATCACTCTCCTGGAAGCTACTTAGGCGAGAAAATTGCTCTCATGAACTATTTTTCATTGTTTTGATTCACAAACATCCTCTAAATCCCTAGTTCTCCATGGAATGCATTCATGCCAATCGATGTCAATAAACTGTTGTTGAACTTGTGTTCATTTTTAACAAACCCCTCTACCCATGTATGGGCCAATTCCATATATGGATTCCAGGATGAACGTCTGGCTCAATCAGGCAATACTGAGGTAGAGAGGTTTTTAAAAATTTCAAACAATTCTCCTACTGAGAACAGATACTGATGCATGCAAGACTAAAATAACATTATTTTAGAAAATATAACAATTTATAACAGGATTTTGGAGAAAACTGGTTTATTGATGGCCAAACACAAATTATTATCAGCCTGACTCTTCACGGACTGATCAGAAATAGTCAGGCCCATGGCGACAGGGGATGGGGGGGGAGGGGGTGGGGGGTGGGGGGGGGGGGGTATGTGGGCTCCCCCAATCCTGGCCAAAATGTCCTTTAGTTGGAAATTTGGAGGGCAAGTCGTGAGTAGTTGGAAATTCCATCTATCTGGATTTTAGAGCTTCTTTGGCGATGCTGATGTCTCCATAACTTCCCAAAATTCCAACTCGGTTTCAAATCGGCAAAATGTCTGTTATTATTTACAACTACAGTGTATGCAATATTGAGCTTCATAAGTATGCATGATGCCAATCGGTACAAGATTTCTATAGTACGTTTACTTATCGTAATAAAAAAATCCTCGAAATGCATTTCAAGAAAATCACATCATGTAAAATCGTTATCCTGAGTTAATTCCATCATTCACAGTTATAAAATGATGAAACATCGAAAACTGGTCATTCCTGCATAAGATCTGATTTAATGTTAGGACAATGTGAATTGCTCGAAGTTCTCAGCCTGAGAATTTGTTTAGTAGGTATTCAATTCCCAGAAGAATACCAAATAATAATAACCTGATAATTCTATCACAAATGTTCGGCATTTTAGTTACTAGAATCAATTTTATGCCCCCTTTCATGGCTTCATTTTCAAAATCTTTCTCGGTAGTGAATTTCCAACTATGGGGAGGGACCTGGAGGGGGGTTTTCCCCACCCAGTCCCTCCCCTAGTTGGAAATTCACTACCATACACCCCCCACCCCCAATTGGAAACCTCCAGCCACATCCTTGGAAATAGTAAATTTATTTTTCTGAGGGTTCAAAATCAATGGCAGGTTTAATGCCACTTTTGTTTTACCTTTCAAGAAGGGAGCTATCTATTTATTTATTTATTGGTGTTTAAGGTCACATATTTCTGCACAATGGCTAATCATGACCGTGACAGTTTTATGGGTGGAGGAAGCTGGAGTACCCAGAGAGAACCACCGAGCAACAGTGAGCAACTGTCAGCTCCCCAACATACTAACTCCACACAAGCAGCGTTAGCATTGGTTGAAGACAAGTGAACAATCGACGTGCAGTACGCCTTAGTACACAGCGCCACTGTGCCCCCACGTGGGCAATGGGGGTGAAGTGTCTTGCCCAAGGACACAACATGGTTGCCGCAGGTGGGAGGTAGCTATCTGAGCATCCGGCAAATGAGTAGGGTTGAAAACAACTGAAGCTAGGCAGAAAAAAATGCATAATTGGGATTAAAAATGCACGAGTGGTTGGCACACAAACAAATTTGCCTGCATCAGATTTCCATTACTGAAACTAACAAGTTTTAAGACTTATTTTCATCATGATTAATGATCTAAAGCAAGTTTTAAACTAGAGAAAGGGGTTAAAGCATCAGAAATAAACAAAATAGAAGAGAATTTATGGAAGCTTATTTTTGGGGGTGCAATATTTTTAAAGAAATCAGAAATAGGTTTACGTTAACAGTATTTAAAGATATTCATACATGAATCAGATAAATTTTTCCATGAAACCACAAAAAAAATATGTGCATATATGTGCACAGTATTAAAAGAGTTCGATCAAGGAATCAGAAATGGACATTTTATCATTATGTGAATGATGTTTCGATCAGTAATGTGAGTATGGAAAGGGTTAACATTATTCTCACGGAATTAAAATCTTTGGCACCCACATTTAAGTCTTGAGAGGGTTAAAAGCATTGAACTGAATAATTTATACTTTATTTCCTTGCAATGCAAAGGGTTTCTCTCAATTTAGTTTGAGGAACTGATTATAATAGCAAGACAACATTTAATGTTTGACAGCTAACTCCACTGATGTTTACATTGTCTCCAGTGTAAACTAGAGGTACTGTGAGCAAGCTCACAAAGTGATACCCCCCATGCCTGAAATGTATAAGTTAGATTATCTCCCCTTGGAAATGTCAGAATGGAATTATATTGCTTCATGCACATCTTCATATGGAGTTCTTCCATTGTGTAAAGTTTCATGAAAATTCTTCAAACGGTTTAGGAGGAGTTGCGCTTATAAGGATGGACATTCGGACAGACGGATGGATGGACGGACGGACAGGATGATTCCTATATACCCCCCCAAACTTTGTTTGCGGGGGGTATAATAACATAACAAAGTATTGCTTGGGGAGAATTAACTGTTACAGGAAATTAGAGGCTTTGAAAACCCTGTGGCCGACTGGGCCATACTCAAGGGCTCTAGCGACCTGAAAAACATAGGGTGCCGCGGAATTGTGCCTGTCCGTCCATATGCCAAAAATCAGCGAGATAGGACAGTTAATTTTTGAGTTATCATGCGGACAAGGAAGTGCATAGAAAACAGAAGACAGGAGAATAAGAAAAAGAAGAAGAGGGAAGAAGAAAAAGAAAAAAAAGAAAAGAAAACGAAACTGTACAAAAACAATAGTCTGTGTGTTTCACACAGACTAATGATAAAAAAAAAGGTAGAGCATTTTTTAAAATTTGTGTTTCATTCCCATCTTACTACAACTTCACTTAACTTGGGAGTAATTAATCAAGTAATTACTTTGACCCTTGTTACAGTCATAATGCACCTAGGACTTTAGCCATTTCAGTCTCATTTGTCAGAGCTCACTGCTCTTGACAAATGAGAGTGAAATGGTTAAATTCCTAGTTGCATTATGGGAACTAGATAAATCGTCATCTTAGGATGACACAAAAAGATACCCCACCCATCAAATCAATCAGATTAAACTTTTGAGACTTGTTTCTGATACAGAGTCCTAATAGACTTGTTCAAAAATCTAGTTGCAGATAAAAGTTCAAGAAAGACTTGTTCCATAATCTAACCGAAAAAAGGCAATAACTCTTGAAAAATAAGGTGCAGCAACATGGTGTAACATTATGCTCAAGTTCATAAATGGTTATTCATCATACAAAATAACAAAAATAACATAAATGAAAGTGTCAATGACACTGTAGCTCAACTTGACAAACTTGAACTTGGTAAGTTATAAATGAGATGGCAAAATAAAGATCATTGGGACCAATGTCAGTTTTTTTGCCAGTGGCAACACTTTTTGACAGAAACCGAAGAAAATCGATAGCTCCCATCTAGAGGCCTCCCCAAACAAGCATTCCAGGTTTCAAAGCAATCCGATCATAAATGTGCCCTGTAGGGTGTACAAAAGGGAAATATTGTGGTCTGACTAGACTAAATTCTAAGAACATTGGCCATGGCAACATTTTTTTACGGAAATGGAAGAAAATCGATAGTTCCCATCTAGAGGTCACCGTAAATAAGCATACCAGGTTTCAAAGCAATCTAATCATAAATGAGCCCTGTAGGGTGAGCCAAAGGGAAATATTGTGGTCTGACTGAACGAAGTTCTAAGAATGTTGGCTGCGGAAACATTTTTTGATGGAAATTGAAGAAAATCAATAGCTCCCATCTAGAGGTCACCCCAAACAAGCAAGAAAGGTTTCAAAGCAATCTGATCATAAATGTGCCCTGTAGGGTGTGCCAAAGGGAAATATCGAGTCTTCTGACTAAACCAAGTTCTAAGAACGTTGGCCGCGGCAACATTTTTTGATGGAAATTGAAGAAAATCGATAGCTCCCATCTAGAGGTCTCCCCAAACAAGCATACCAGGTTTCAAAGCAATCAAATCATAAATGTTCCCTGTAGGGTGTGCCAAAGGGAAATATTGTGGTCTGACTAAACTGAGTTCTAAAAACGTTGGCCGCGGCAACATTTTTTGACGGAAATTGAAGAAAATCGATAGCTCCCATCTAGATGTCACCCCAAACAAGCATGCCAGGTTTCAAAGCAATCCGATCATAAATGTACCCTGTAGGGTGTGCCAAAGGGAAATATTGAGTCTTCTGACTAAACTAAGTTCTAAGAACGTTGGCCGCGGCAACATATTTTGACAGAAATTGAAGAAAATAGATAGCTCCCATCTAAAGGTCTCCCCAAACAAGCATACCAGGTTTCAAAGCAACCTGATCATAAATGGGCCCTGTAGGGTGTGCCAAAGGGAAATATTGAGGTCTGACTGAACTAAGTTCTACGAACGTTGGCCGTGGCAACATTTTTTGCCGGAAATTGAAGAAAATCAATAGCTCCCATCTAGAGGTCACTCTAAATAAGCATACCGGGTTTCAAAGCAATCAAATCATAAATGTGCCCTGTAGGGTGTGCCAAAGGGAAATATTGTGATTTGACTAAACTAAGTTCTAAGAACGTTGGCCGCGGCAACATTTTTTGACAGAAATTGAAGAAAATCGATAGCTCCCATCTAGAGGTCACCCCAAACAAGCATACCAGGTTTCAAAGCACTCCGATCATAAATGTGCCCTGTAGGGTGTGCCAAAGGGAAATATTGAGTCTTCTAACTAAACTAAGTTCTAAGAACGTTGGCCACAGCAACATTTTTTGACAGAAATTGAAGAAAATCGATAGCTCCCATCTAGAGGTCTCCCCAAACAAGCATACCAGGTTTTAAAGCAATCTGATCGTAAATGTACCCTGTAGGGTGTGCCAAAGGGAAATATTGAGGTCTGACTAAACTAAGTTCTACGAACGTTGGCCGTGGCAACATTTTTTGCCGGAAATTGAAGAAAATCGATAGCTCCCATCTAGAGGTCACCCTAAATAAGCGTATCAGGTTTCAAAGCAATCAAATCATAAATGTGCCCTGTAGGGTGTGCCAAAGGGAAATATTGTGGTTTGACTAAACTAAGTTCTAAGAACGTTGGCCGCGGCAACATTGTTTGACGGAAATTGAAGAAAATCGATAGCTCCCATCTAGAGGTCACCCCAAACAAGCATAAGAAGTTTCAAAGTAATCTGATCATAAATGCGACCTGTGAGGTGTGCCAAAGGAAATTGTGGACGTACGTACTAACGTACGTACGTACGTACCCGACGGACGAGAAGTGATGGCAATAGCTCAGCTTGACTTTGTCAAGTTGAGCTAAAAAAGAGAACTATCTTCAAACTCTTTGACAAAAAAGAAATTGTTCAATATTTATTTATTGGTGTTTAAGGTCACATACTTCGGCACAATTGGCTAATCATGACCGCAACATGGAGGTAAAGTCAAGTCCAACCAATCATTTATACCCATGTTGCCCATTTTAGAGGACTTTCACCACAGGCATTGGTGACCGGGTCCTATTTTACCAGTAAAACAGAGCTTGTTGACCACTGTAAACAAGCACTGCTTCACTTCCCAGAGTTCCCATGGGAACACTTGTTCAATAACCTAAGGGAAAAAGGGCAATAAATCTTTATAAATAAGGTGTATCAACATGGCATAACGAAATGTGCAAGTTCATATCACAGTTATTCATCACACAAAGTAAAACAAAATATCCAACGTAAAGTGGGAGACAACTAGAGAAACAGAATTTACTGCATTCAGAAAAGGGTTAAAGTATCAGGAAAAACTATACAGAAAGACAATTAATGGAGGCTTATTTTCAGGAGTAAAATATTTCTAAACAAATCAGAAATGGATTTTCCTTAACAGTATTTACAGATATTCAAACAGGAATCAGAACAATTTTTCTAAGAAACCAGAAAAGGCATATATGTGCACAGCATTCAAAGGGTTCGATCAAGGGAATGCATTAGGGGTCCAAAATGTGACTTCCAGCAATTCTGAAGAACGCACTCAATGATCCCGGGTGACCTCAGTGACCTTGAACCATATTTTGAACCTCCATTGAGTGTCGACTCATTTGGTATTGGTCCAAGGTCCATACATCATACCATGCTCGAGATATGAGTGTGACCCACTTATAAATTTTTTGGCCACGCCCACTTTTTCCCATGTAAAAATGCATGTATGATCTTTAGGAAAGCATTAGGGGTAAGAAAATGTGATTTTCAGCAATTCTGAAAAATGCACTCAAATGGGTGACATCAGTGACCTTGATCCAGATTTTGAACCTTCATCGAGTGTCGACATATTTGGTCTTGGTCCCAGGTCCATATATCATACCATGCTTGAGATATCAGTGTGACCCAGTTTCAAAATTTTGGCCAAGCCCACTTTTTTTTCGTGAAAAAATACTTGTATGAACTTCGGGAATGCATTATGGAGTCAAAAAATGTAATTTCCAGCAATTCTGAAAAATGAACTCAATGACCCCTGTGTGACCTCAGTGACCTTGACCCATATTTTGAATCTCCATCAAGTTTTGACTCACTCAGTGTTAGTCCCAGATCCATACATCATACTATGCCTGAGATATGGACGTGCCCCACTTTCAAAGCACCCCTACAGACACTCCCAAAGCCCCAGGAATCTGAGAAACAAAGGTAGCTGAGAACTTGTGACTGTCTATCAGTATGCCAAAAATCAGCAAGATAGGACAATTCGTTTTTGAGTTATCGTGCAGACAAGGAAGCACATAGATGACAGAAGACAGGAGAATAAGAAGAAGACAATAAAGAAAAAAAAGAAAAAGAAACCATACAAAAACAATAGTCTGTGTGTATCACACAGACTAATTAAGTTGTGGATAAATTTTGAGATGGACTCATTCAATAATCTAAGAGAAAACGGGCAAATTTTTCAGTCTGTGCAGCTTTGCCTTGTCACAATTTAAGGAAGAGTGCTTACAAACAATTAAGTAAGCAAATTTTGATGACACAAAATTATTCAGCACTCGACCAGTTAACCCTTTACCTAACATGAAATGCAGACGACACCTGCAAACAAAATTCTTGAGTAACTAAATTTTTTCATTTTCTGTTTCAATTACATAGCTTATGACCCCTCATTGGAATGAGCTCATTTCAATTAGGGGTCATAAGCTGTGTTTTTGAGACAAATAATGCAAAAATAATAAAATTGAATGATGATTTTTATGAATAGCACTGGCCAGTTTTGGCCATCACATCGGGTAAAGGGTTAAAAACAAGAGGCCCCAAGGGGCCTGAGGGCGCTCACCTGACATGGTAGCCTAAATATCAACCCAGAGAATTGATTTCAACAAGTTGCATCTGCTCCTCCTAAGAAAAACTTATACCAAATATCCAAAGATTCTGACCAGTGGATCTAAAAAAAAAAGATTTTTAAAGAATATTCCTCATACTGAACTAAGCTATAATTCAGGCTCCCACAAGGAGCCGATATATGAACTCAGGGACTTGGCTTTAACAAACTTTAATCTCAACCCACTAAGGATGCTGCACACCAAATATCAAAACATTCGGACTGCTGGATCTGAAGAAGAAGATTTTTAAAGAAAATTCCTCATTTTGAACTAAGTTATAATTCGAGCTCCCACAGTGAGTCCAAATATGGATCCAGGGACATGGCTTAAACAAACTTGAATCTCACCCCTCCCCCCCTAAGCATGGTGCATACCCAATATCAAAACATTCTGCCTGCTGGATCTGGAGAAGAAGATTTTTGAAGAAATTTGCCTGAAATGCACTAAGTTCGAATTCAGGCTTCTATAGTGAGCCCAAATATGAATCCAGGGGGCCGATTGGAACAAACTTGAATCAAATCCACCCCACAATGTTGCATACCAAATATGAAAAGATTCTGCCTGCTGGATCTGGAGAAGAAGATTTTTGAAGAGAATTACCTGAAATGCGCTAAGTTCGAATTCAAGCTTCTACAGTGAGCCCAAATATGAATCTAGGGAGCCGATTTGAACAAACTTGAATCAGATCCACCCCACAATGTTGCATAACAAATATGAAAAGATTCTGCCTGTTGGATCTGGAGAAGAAGATTTTTGAAGAAATTTGCCTGAAATGCACTAAATTCGAATTCGTGCTTCTATAGAGAGCCTAAATATGAATCTAGGGAGCCGATTTGAACAAACTTGAATCAGATCCACCCCACAATGTTGCATACCAAATATCAAAAGATTCTGCCTGTTGGATATGGAGAAGAAGATTTTTTAAGAAATTCGCCTGAAATGCACTAAGTTCGAATTCGGGCTTCTATACTGAGCCTAAATATGAATCCAGGGGGCTGATTTGAACAAACTTGAATCAGATCCACCCCACAATGTTGCATACCAAATATGAAAAGATTCTGCCTGCTGGATCTGGAGAAGAAGATTTTTGAAGAAATTTGCCTGAAATGCACTAAGTTCGAATTCGAGCTTCTGTAGTGAGCCCAGATATGAATCTAGGGAGCCGATTTGAACAAACTTGAATCAGATCCACCCCACAATGTTGCATACCAAATATCAAAAGATTCTGCGTGCTGGATCTGGAGAAAAAGATTTTTTAAGAAATTTGCCTGAAATGCACTAAGTTCGAAATCGGGCTCCTATACTGAGCCCAAATATGAACCCAGGGGGCCGATTTGAACAAACTTGAATCAGATCCACCCTACAATGTTGCATACCAAATATCAAAAGATTCTGCCTGCTGGATCTGGAGAAGAAGATTTTTTAATGTTTTTCCCATTGCCTACTACAGTGTTAAAAAGTGCTGACTCAGCACTTTTTCAAAGTCCTGAAAAAAGTACCTTGTGATCAAACCGATAGGGATTTTTTTTAACCATTCTATTCTACTGGATAAAAGTAAGCTTTATACAAAATAAGAATTCTCTGTGTCGTGTAGTTTTGGAGATATGGCAGTTTTAAGGTTTTTCCTATTTTTAGCTCCCGAGGTTCCTACAGGGCAATGAGAAAATTTTTTTTGCATCAATCAACTACTTATGACCCATTATCATCGCTTATCAAATTTGGTTCAAATCGACCTCACGGTTCAGAAAATAGAAATTTTAGGCGTGGCCAAAATTTTTGCCCCTCCCATAACAAAGGCAAATAATGCCCGACAAACTTCTCTTGAACAAACTTGATTCTAAACCTCAAAAGGACTCTGTATACCACATATCAAGTCTCTGCTACTGGTGGTTCATTAGAAGAAGATTTTCAAAAAATTTGGCCATTTTTTCCCCACACCTCTGCTCAATAAGAGCCGAAACCTAATTTGGATAAAAATCAAAATGCCCCTGTATAACCACTACTTACATGAAATTTAAATAAAATGTGGCCAGTGGTTTAGGAGAAAGAGGCTCAAACACCACCTTCACGCAGGACGACGGACAACAGACGACGGACGACGGACGAAGAGTGATAAGAAAAGCTCACCCTGACTTTCAGTCAGGTGAGCTAAAAACTCCCACTTACAAAAGAGAGGGCAGTGGGATTGGGGTTATCTTGACTCAAAAGGGCTAGGCACATTTTAGGGCATAACCTTTGTAGGGTTATCTTAAATTTTCAATTGCACATCACTGGAGAGACAGAGGCCTGAAAATAAGCAGGCTGACATTTGCAAAATTAGGTCCCCAGAGGGTGACTTTGATGATGCTTTTCCATACAGTGGGCCAATTTATCTCCTGGGTGCCTCTTTCTGTTTAGTTTTGAGACCCTGATTCAGATTAAGGTTCACAGAGGGTGAATTTAGTAATGCTACCCTGCTGTGCAGGGTAGCATTACTAAATTCACCCTCTGCAGACAGATGACATTCTGCTTATTTTCTGGCTTGTTTTTGAGGATAGTACTGGCTGGTTGGGTAAAAAGTTGAGACAGATGGGGACCTAATTTTGCTGATGACAGTCTTGTTATTTTCTGGCTTGGAGAGACATGGTTCAGAAGCACTGTTATCCATTCTAACATTTTTCAATGGAGTACTTTATTTTCTACCAGATCTATACATACTTTTTCATTATGTGAATAAAATCTGAAAATGATCTGAAACATTAGCTAATAGAAAACTCTTTTAACATGACAGCTGATAAACCATCGGGGATAAATTTCGTATCCAAATTTCATCAAGACTATATCAAAATGGAGATCATCATCACTTATAAAGCGTTACAAAGACACTTGGCGTGAATTCTAAACAGACAATCTATTTGGAATCAAGAATGTATTAGGCAAACAAAACAGCTTAATTCTATGGAATAGTCAATAACTGTAATGGAGCCAGAAGGAACCTAATGTGATGACTTCATTCATTAGGAAGGCGATAGATCCATGGAATACATGTCCTGGCAACTAATGTGCCCATAATGGATAAGAATGGCTAATTGCATGCCATTTCCATATTTTACCAATAATGACTTTTTTACTGGAAGAACCACTTAATACTTGGTTCTCTGGTGATTCCAAAGATCATCAGAGCAAACTGATGTTTTAATCTCCAATACTCAAAAAGATGACACTCTGAATGCAAAAGTGGTTATTTATGGTCAAATATTTCCAATCAGGACTGTGCAACTGCTGTGATTTATTTATTTATAGGGGCTTAATGACACTTTTGACAGCCATGGCCATCTTGTGTTAGACAGTTTTACAGGTGGGGAAAGCCGGAGCACCCGGTGAGAACCATTGAACAATGGTGAGCAACTGTCAGACTCCCCAACATACTAACCCCACACCAGTAGGGTTAGCATTGGTTGAAGACAAGTGCACCATCAACGTGCAGTACACCTTAATACACAGCAGCACCGTATGCCCATATGGGCAATCGAGATGAAGCACCTTGCCCAAAGACACAATACAGATACCCCTGACAGGGATCAAATTGGGGAACTTTTGGTTTGAAGTCCAATGCCCTAACCTCTGAGTCACCACACTCCCAACTGCTGTGATTAACAGTTTCTAGGAGCAAACAAATTCCATAAATCAAAGAATTAATGGAGTGTCAAGCTTTTGGTAAAAAACTAATGACATCACTTTTGCTTCATATGAACATCTGAGACAACATATATATACCATAAATGTTACAAAATATCAGTAGACCTCAATCCTGAAATTTTTACTAGAGATGGGCAATATACCGAAAAACCGAACCGATACCGATATCATGGGGATACCGAAAAACGAACCAAACCAATCTTTAAATACCAAAACCATCGGTATTTTCAATTTTCCCTACATTCGCTATTTATAAGGCCTTGTTAAGGATTGATAGCAGTTGAATTTTCATGAAAGAAGTGACTGATTTTCTTTTTCAGTTTTGTTAAGCCTTAAGGGCCTAGGCAGTTGTACTGAATTCTCAAAAGACCTGTACATGTCCAGTTGCTTAGTAGTGATTTCTAGCCAAGTCTTGGCTACCTTAACAGGCAGCCAAGACTTGGTTAGAAATCAATAACCAGACGATTTTTCTACTATTATCAAGTCCACCTGAAGATGACATCTTCAGGACACACATTCTAAGATTACAGACGCTGTAAGTAGGCCCTGAAAGATTAAGGCGTGTTTAGAGCAAGTCACCAAATTACTGTAGATATGATTTGTGTTGGCAAAAGCATGACAATGTTGAGCTCATTAGCAGTGGCATGTGTAGCACTGTGATAAAATGATACAAGAATATTCTGTATTTTTCTGGCATGGATTCCCCTTTGGTACTATCAGTGAATCTCAAGTCACAAACCGAATACAGAACCGATACAGCGGTATGCTCACATAAATACCGAAACCGATACCGAACTCAAAATTCCAATACCACCCATCTCTAATGTTTACACACCAAATCTTTGCTTTATACCAACACCTTCAAGAATCAAAGCTTGGTTACCTATCTGCACACTGATGTCAAAATACTGAAACTTTAAGCAAAATAATTTTTGACCAATAATATGATTAGGAATTGAACCAATTCAATCTTGTTTGACTGAGCTCACAGTGCTCATTGATGTAAAGACTTTCATTGTACCTCTGTGACCCACTAGCTACCCACCTCTGTCTGCCTCCTCTATCTTGGTACATATTAGAAACAATCTGTTTAACCCTTTACCAAATGAAACGGCTGCAACCACCTGCGTAATTTACAAATTAAGCAGTTGAAAAAAAATTCAACAAAACCTTATCATGTGACCTCTCATAGGAATGAGCTCAATAGTTCATTCCAATGAGTGGGTCACATGATATGGTTTTGTTGAAGTGTTTTGAAATGAAAGTGTCAATGACACTGCTGCCAGCTTAACTTGACTGTGTGTAGAGTTTGATGAAAGGATGATGTTCAATGTTTATGAAAGGAGTTTAAAGTAAGACAAGAATTGTGATAATTGAAAAGATGTTAAGTTCTGTACCCTACATGCTATGTTTTCAACAAGAATAATTTGAGGTGTAGACTGTACTCAAGAATTGACACCTGGGTTGTTGTGGCCCTCACAGTTAAGGTATGTCAACCAACGTTACCAAATTACAGCAAAATCATTCCAAAATGAGTCATTGTACCAAGTTACAATGAAATCCCTTCATAAATATGACTCATGGTCTTTGCTAAAGGAATCTAGGTCACGTACCGGTCCGGCCTTCACAGTTGTCAGATCGTGACCAAAATAAGATTTTAGATATTATACTGAGTTATCCTACCAAGTTACAATGAAATCACTTCATAAATATGAACTGTACACTGCGCTAAACAAATCTAGGTCATGTGCCTGTGCGGCCATCACGGTTGACTGATCACAGCCAATATACGACATTGTCATCTAGACATTATACTGATTCATCCTACCAATTTACAATGAAATCCCTTCATAAATGTGACCTGTGGACTGTGCTAAAGGAATCTAGGTAACATGCCCCTGTAGCCATCACGGTTGACTGAACCCGACCAAAATAGGACATTCTCATCTAGACGTTATACAGCGTCATCCTATGAAGTTACAATGAAATCCCTTCATAAATACAACCTGTAGATCGACTGTGCTAAAGGTTTTCAGTCACAGGGCCATCACGGCTGACTGATCGCGACCAAATGGGATGTTCTCATATAGACTTAAAACTAGCATAAAGAATTTTGTGATGATTGGTCAAGAACTTCAGGGTGTAGACTGTGGTAAAGAAAATGTGAACAGACTAACAGACTCACAGACTTCCCCATGCGTGATCGCAATAGCTTATCTGGACTTTGTCAAGTTAAGCTAAAAATTGAAAAAACAATATATCATTATAATGAACAAGAGCTATGCCTGGCATTGCATAATATGCCCGGTAGACTTTTTCGAATTGTATATAACCCCTGTTTTCATCCTCAAGGCCTACATTTCGATGTGCAGTCCCCAGTCCTCCACAGCAAAAAACAATGTTATCATATGGAAAAAAAAAGTTTACAGACAAACGGACAGATGGATGAACAGACATTGTTTTACTCGAGAAATGCTCTTAATTGAAAATGCTCTAAGTTGGAGCATGTTCTAAGTCAGAAAAGGTTCATACCTCATGCAAAATGTGTACTGAACTCCAAATCAAACCTGATCTGTAGTTTGGTATAATTGAGTTTGGTTCAGATCAAATACGCAGAACTAAAGTTATCGTTCGGTAACCAGAATGTTGATGGAAGTAAGCAATTTCCAAGTCAAAAACGCCCATAACTCTTGTCAAAATCATTGGATTTCCCTAATTCAAACTTAACCTTTATTGTGGTATACAGAGGCACAAACCAGGTTTGGTCCTGATCTATAAATTGAAACTCAAGTTAATTAGCATTGGCTTTCAGCTCAGCCAAGGCAAATGCCGATGCAAAAAATTATCATCAGCTAATTATTCATCAGCTAAAAAAAAAGCAGAGACAAATTTTCAAAACTACCGAATAATTTTTATCACGGGTGTACAGAACCTGTGCAATTATAAATGCGGTCAGACGTTTTTATCATTTGGAACTCATTCTTGGTAATAGATCAAATCTCTATTTGTTTCGTAACTGCTACATATACTGCATCTACGAATGTGTACAGTATACTGTCATGTGATATTGATTTTGCTTTAAAAATATCTGGGTAACGGAACGCCTTGAGGATGATGCGTCCACATCATGGCCTAGGCTTTTAGCCGAGACCACTAATTTGGCCTAGGCAAAATTTTAGTCAAGGCAAATTTTCTTAATTACCACCCCAGCAAGTTAACCCTGCAATTTATCATCCAGAAACGTTAAAGTTCACTATTAATATATTTCTTCTTTTTGCACCCAGTCAGTCTTATTCAATGAGACTGAATTTTTGGACTTTCTAAGTGAAACTATATTCCAGGGTCACCTATTTCACAAGTTATACATTTGGAACTATTTATCCCCATATCTTCCCACATGTCCCTAAGCTCCATCAACCTCTTCCCCCATCCTTCAATTTGCCACGTACAGTATGTGGAGAGTGTATTATTACTAAATCACCCGCAGAGTGGAGATTTCACCCAAGCAATAACTGCAAATTTGTTGCAAAGCATAACAAGCACAAGCAAAGTTCCAGCCAATGGACCTCCGCGTTAAACCCGGAGGTCCATTGGCTGAAACATTGTATGTGATTTTTGTCCATATGTACAGAATTTGAAAGTGATACTTTGGGTGATAATTCCACTCTGCAGGTGGTTTAGTCACAATCCACTCTCCACGTACTGTCGATTCTTTCTAAAAAACTAGAGGGTACTGAATACAAAATTTTTAATTCTTCAGCAAAATGGCCAATTCCGGCTCCCATAGAGCGCCCAAATATTAACCCAGGCTCTTGATTTGAACACAGTTAAATCTGACTTCCATAGAGATGTTGTGTACCGAATGTGAAAGCATTCTGACCGTTGGATCTGAAGAAGAGAAATTGTAAAGAAATTTCTTCGAATTGCACTAAGTTCAAATTTGGGCTACCATAGCGAGCCCAAATATTGACCTATGGATCCGATTTGAACAAACTTGAATCTGACCCCCCTAGAGATGTTGTATACCAAATGTGAAAGCATTCTGACAAGTGAATCTGAAGAAGAAGATTTTTGAAGAAATTCCCTCATATTGTACTAAGTTAAATTTCATGTTCCCATATGGAGCCCAAGTATTTACCTAGGCACTCGAATTGAACAACCTGGAATCTGACCCCCCTAGAGATGTTGTATACCAAATATAAAAGCATTCCGACTGGTGGATCTGAAGAAGAAGATTTTTAAAGAAATTTTCTCATATTGCACTAAGTAAAAATTTGGGCTACCATAGTGAGCCCAAATATATACCTAGGGATCTGATTTGAACAAACTTGAATCTGACCCCCATAGAGATGTTGCATACCAAATATCAAAGCATTCTGACTGATGGATCTGAAGAAGAAGATTTTTTTAAATTACCCTCCATATTGAACAAAGATAAAATTTGGGCTTCCATAGGAAGCCCAAATATTACCCTAGGGACTTGGTTTGAACAATCTAGAATCTGACCCTCATAACAATGAAGTATACCAAATATTAAAAGATTCCGACTGGTGGTTCTGAAGAAGAAGATTTTTAAAGAATATTCCCCATATTACCCTATGTTAAAAACTTTGGGCTCCTGTAGAGAGCCCAAATATGAACCAATGAGCTTTATTTGAACAAACTTTTATCTGACCCCCCTATGAATGCTGTATACCAAATATCAAAAGATTCTGATGATTGGTTCTGGAGAAAAGATTTTTTAAAATTTTTGCAAATATGCTGACTCAGCATTTTTTCGATGCCCATTACAGAACACCCTAACATAACCGATAGCAATTTTTTTTACCATTCAATTCTACTGGTCATAAGGATACTTCATACCAAATAAAAGCTCTCTGTTCCGTGGGGTTTGGGAAATATGGGCGTTTGAAAATATTTCTATTTTTAGCTCCCAGGGTTCCCATGGGGATGCGGGAATTTTTTTTTGTGCATGGGTCAAGTACTTATGACCCAATACTACCACAAACCAAATCTGGTTCACACCGGACCATCGGTTCAGAAAATAGAAATTTTGGGCGGGGCCAAAAATCTTACCCCTCCTATTACAAAGCCAAATATTACTTCACGAACTTCGTTTGAACAAACAAACTTGATTCTACACCTCATATGGAAGCTCCATAGCATATATCAAGTCATTGTACACACTGGTTCTTGAGAAGAAGATTTTTAAAATATTTTGGAGCATTTTCCCCCACTCCCTCCCTATGGGGCTGGGCATGCTGAGTTGAACAAAAATTAAATGCCCCTTTGGGACCATCACTCACACAAACTTTCACTTGAATTGGCCCAGTGGCTTTGGAGGAGAAGACCAAAACATGGTGTTGACGGACGATGGACGACGGACGGGAAGCGATGAGATTAGCTCAGCTTGACTTTGTCAAGATGAGCTAAAAATGGCTTATGTTGTCTATCCTGCCTGAATATAAAAGTACTAAATATTGTAAAACATTAATTTGCACCAGGTGCTCTTTGGGGGATTTGTCAAACAGTTCATGTAACGTTTTATACTCGTGGACTTATTCACCCAAGCTGCCCCCCACTCACTCCCAACTGCTTCTAATGCTGCAAAAATGCTCATCCTGTATCTGGCTGCATCTTGATCCTGGATTTCCTGAGTCTTTATACCAGTGTTTCTCCAAGGACTACAATGAGATTATGCCTGTTAAAGCCAATTAATTGATGTTCTGTAAATGTGACACTCTGAGGTTAGAAGTGTGGCTCAATCATCATTACTTCAAAGACCTAATTTTTTTTGTTATCCAGTTTCAAAGACACAAACAGAAATTACTTGTACACAGAAGTAGGTGACATATTAATGGTGATTGAAGTTGGAATTTAAATGCTTCTCTCTGTGTTAACTGGTAGAGTGCTGGAAGCCCATATTTGGACTTGATTCTGAAGTGCAGGTATTCCAACTTGATGGCTTATTAGTCTGTGGATGCACTCTATTTTATCTTTGAATTGAAACTATTTTGTCAGTACAGTGGCACCCACTTAATTGAATCTCTCTTAATTGTATATACCTGTTAACTGAATATAATTTCCAAACACAAAACCATTTGCCATACCTTCAGTACAGACTTGACCTGTTAATTGCACATGCATTATAGAGTATACTCCTGTTAATTGAATAAATAAAGCTGCGATATATCAAGAAATTACCCTGACAATCACCAAAGACCTCTTGTTTATAAATCAATTTTGCCTCAGTAAATCAAATACTGGTATTTAATCTAATATGTCTGGTTTGACAGAGCTCCTTGAGCTCTGTCATACCAGATACAATAGAATAAAAGTTCAGTTTGTCTCTAAAATATAGAAATTTAAATTTCATAGTAAATTTCCTTTCTTATTTATAACGCACCTCGTGGGCAGAAATACAATTGGTAATACAATCGCCAGTCGCTAGACGAGCGTAAGCCGCGCGAATAGCAAGACAAATCCATCAAGAAATGGATTGAGGAGAGATCTTGTCGACCAGGAATAAGAGACAGAAAAAATCGTTTCCTGCCTTTCCTAATAAACTGCATCCGATTGAGATAAATGCGAATTGCATGAACCGGACAGAGCAAAAGGTGGTTACCCTCAACAGAAGGAAGAGCCCTGATACAGATAGGAGGTGGAGTAGTTTCTGGTATCTGATTCTTGGCCAGAAAGGAGCAATCAGTGGTAAACATAACACTGTTGGGAGAGCTCCTGAAAAAGGCCAGGTCAACCGAGAGGGCGTGAAGCTCACTAACCGGTCTAGCTGAGGCAAAAGCCATCAGAAAAGCCATCTTGTATGTGAGAAAACGCATATCCACCTGGGATAAAGGTTCGAACGGCAACATCCCCCCCCCCTAAGCAGAGCAGCACCCAAGAAAGATTCCATCTTGGGGTAAGCTGCAAAGTCCTAGGCCTTTTCAAGGATAAGTGCTGAAATAGCTTGGAGAGGTATGATGGGTTAGTGCCGATACAACGTTGTCCCACATACGAAAAGGTCTCCGAAAGAATGAACCCGTACCCTTTTATGGTAACAGGCTGGAGACCCTGAGAATCAAACAGATATAACAGAAACTCACCATCGACAGAAGACCTTCCACTTAGCCGCATAGGCTAAACCAGTGGAGTGCCTCCTTGAAGAAATGTACTCCACTGCTCGTCTCGAAAAACCTCTACAGAGGAGACAGGACCTGACAAAAGATATGCGTGAAGGCACAATGAAGTCAGGTCGATGTGAGACCTCCTAGTGTGACCTTGGCAAAGAAGGTCGCGACGTAGAGGGAGACGTGCCCAAACCACCACCAACAGAGAGCTGATTGATCCACACCCGCTGAGGCGACAGGGGAGCGATCAGAATGATTCAACAACTGCATGTTTGTATCTTGGCTAGAACCTGAGGCAGAATTGGAACCGGCAGGAAGGCGTAGCCGACCAGACTGTTCCAATCGAGTGACAGAGCGTCCACGGCAAAAGCCAGAGGATCTGGACACGGGGACATGAAAGTGTCCACCTGATGGTTCCAATGAGTCGCAAAGAGATCGATGTGGGGACGGCCCCAGAGATAGCAAAGTGACTGGAACACCATCCTGTGGAGCATCCACTTGGTGGAAATGAGCCTGCCCCGTCGGGACAGGGAGTCAGCTAGGACATTCAGATGACCAGGAATGTGACGAACCCCCACCCTGGCATTGACATCCTGAACGAGCAGTAGAAGATCCCGAGCCAATTCGTACATGGGAACCGAGTGCATGCTGCCCTGGTTCCGAATGTAAGCAACCACTGTCAAATTGTCAGACAACAGAAGGACCTGGCGATTAGAAAGGTGGGGGATCCACTCCCGGAAACTCAGAAGAAGAGCAAGAAGCTCCTTCTGGTTGATGTGAAGAGCTGCTTGATCCCGGTCCCATGCCATGTAAAGGGAAATACCTGGAGGATCCAATGTCGCACCCCATCCAAGATCGCTGGCATCTGCAGTCAGAACACGATTGGACCTGGATAAGTCCAACGGAACCTCCTGCGTATTCCACTGAACATCCATCCAGGGGAGAAGGTGAGGATGAAGAGATTCTGGTAACTGATGCACCAGATCCACAGGATCGACATTCGGCCTTCAACGACTGAGCAGAAAGTGTTGGAAAGGTCTGAAATCCAGCCGACCTAGAGGAATGAGATCTGTCACCGAACGGCAGCGACCGAGCAGCCGGAGTATACTCCGAGCTGTCGTGGACAAGAACTGGGACAGAGTCAGGGCAAAAGCTGAGAGAATCACAGCCCTTGCCCGGGGAACCGCTACCGTATTGAACTGAGTACGGAAGTCCATCCCCAGATGACAAAACGATTGAGAAGGGACCAGGTCCGACTTCTCCTTGTTGACTCTGAACCCTAGCGACGTGAGCAGACTCAACAGTGTGTCGACATCCGACTCCAGAAAGGCAACATTGGAATGCCTCTGGAGGATATTGTCTAGATGTGTCAAAGTAGTCACCCTGGACTGTGTGCGATGGAAGGTTATCACATGCGACATCAGTCGAGTGAAGGCCCAAGGAGCCAGTTTGAGGCTGAGAGGCATGGCCTTGAGCTGGTAAACTCGTCCCAGAAAAGGAAACCTGAGATACTTTCGCGATGTCCAACGAATCGGGACGTGGAAGTAAGCGTCTCGCAGGTCGATGCTGGAAGCAAAATCTCCCTGGTGAATGGAACTGCGAACCGACCTGAAAGTCTCCATGCTGAACTTGGAAGCAATGATAGGCTGGTTCAGGATACTCAAATCGATAACCGGTCGGAGTCGGTCGTCCTTCTTCGGCACCAAGAACAGGCAGGAAAAAAATCGCACTGACTGAATGTTCTTGACGACCTCGATCGCCCCCTTTGCCAGGAGATTGTCTATCTCCATGGTCAAAAGCTCCCGACGTGAAACGTCTGAAGGAACTGGAGTTGGAAGAGGCACTCTTGACAGAGTGGGGTGCCTCCGGAAGGATATTCGCAGCCCGGACTGCTCAACATCTAACACCCAAGGATCAGATGTGATGGTGGCCCAATGGTCTGCGAACTCTGATATCCTTCCTCCAACCTGGGACGAATCGAGGTGAGGACCTTCATTTGGAGCCTTGGCAAGGTCCGCGAGAAGAGAAACCACCTCCTCTGCTATATGAAGAATCCTGAGTCCTCCCTCTAGCCTGCCGACGCTTACCCTTACCCCGTGAGTAAGAAGTAGAAGTGGTGGCAGGAGGAGCAGCCCTTTGCTTTGCAGTGGAAGCAGAATGGTGCTTGTTAGGCTTTGGACGGCCCCTGCCTCCAACAGAAGGCTGATCAAGCTGACGAAGCAGCAGCTGATCTTTGGAATGACGTAGGAACGTCATCCTGGACCATCGCCACAGAACCATGGAACAGCTGCGGACCTGCCAAAGAAACAGATCGAAGAGCAGCGCTCTGCCCCTCAGGAAGGGAACGGCTTGTGTCCAGCACAGCATCCCTGCGAACTAATTCCAAGTTAGCCGTGATACAGGCATGCGTGTGAGTAAGATGCATGAGCGCCTTGGACAGCACATGCAAAGGAGCCTGTACGTCGTCAAACTTACCTGGGGGCAGCTAAAGCAGAGACAACGTGATCTGAGAGAGAAAGCATGCCCAGCATCTCTCTCGATAAGCCCAACACAGACTCCAGAGTCGCCATAGGAATAACGGCCGACTTGGCCTTAGAAAGCCCGAGGGAGTTGGAGTCCTGATCCAAGACCGTCAAAGTCTGACAGATTGGTGGAATCGTAGGAACGATAATGCTGGAGGCAAAAAAGTGTCAACCTGGTGAAGAACGATGTCTTCATTGCCTTGGAACTCGGCTTAGAGTCCAAAGCTGTAAATGCTTCAACCACCTGTACTGACTGGTGCCCAGAAGCAGGTTGCTCCACAGGCTGTAGGGGCACGACCGATGATCGGGGCTGGGCTGACACTGTCGGCTGATTTGACGGTTTGAGATCTGGAAGGAACCCAAACACAAAGCTAAGAGCTGCCCCCAAGTCAGAAAACTGTTGGCTCTCGACGTCAGGTATGTCAGACTTATCTCCTGAGTTGGAAGACACATAGCCCATCATGGGCAAACTAGCCGATGCCTCCCATGGTGTAGGCACACCAGGGGGATCAGAAAGCAGCCTGTTTCCAATCCTGAGAGGCGGTGCCACAGGGGGAGCCTGGAAACCACTCGTAGCCTCGCTGGAAGCAACGGGAAGGCTCTTGGACAGAACCTAAGTGAGCAAGGAGAGGGCCTCCCTAAGCTCACTGCCCGTGTCGGCCGATTCGACGTGGGATTGAACCGGCAAAGTGGCTTCACTCCTGACCTTTTTATCCAGCGAAGGGTCACGATCCTCAAATACACCCGAAGTGGGGCAACAGGCGGCAGCTGAAATATCTGAAGGCAGATGTGCATAGGGGTATGCCATACCCCGAGGATCTACAGAGCAGAAACTCTGGAGAATCGCCGCGGACCTCTGAGAGACAGAAGGTCCAGGCTGCACAAAAGGCATTGGTCCCGCAAAACTGGCCATGTGACCTGAGTGTGTGGACGGAAACGCCACGGAGTTCATAGTGGCCCCACCATGAACATTTAAATCCAATGAAAAAACTGCAGTGCTTGACGGCGGAGAGACCACAGTAGAGGGTTCGGCCGGCAGCCACTTCCGACTTCGCCGAGTTGAAGTCAGGGAAGGCTCAGGCCCATATCCCATGTCCACACTATCAGACTCTCTGAAGACCCCTGCAGGGATGAAACTGCTGTGCTCGACGGCTGAGAGGCCACAGCAGAGGGTTCGGTCGGCAGCCCCTTCCAACTTCGCCGAGTTGAAGTCAGGAAGGCTGAGGCCGATACCCCACAACACACTACCAGACATCGATGCAGACCCTGCAGGGACAAGCCGAGGCCGGCTGAAACGGTGACCGAAGACGTTGCAGATGGAACAGCAGTAACAGCAGATACGACGGGAGCTGTTGAAACTGGTGGAAAAGGGGAGAGAGCAATCGAGCTCGGCCTCCAAAGGAGGCGTCACAACCCTAGTGACAGCCTCAGATGTCGACTGGAGAGGGACCATAGTCCCAGAACAGGCATCTCTTCACCAGACAACTCAATAGCTCCCACAGTATCCACCACGGTTAAAGACGGCACATTCCCCAAGGAGGGGGTATAACTCTCACCAGATGTGATCGTGTCGTGAGGCCCCGAACAACAGCCCCCCTCCCCCCCCTCCCCAAGAGGACCGGCGGGAACACAACTGAACCCTGACGGCCGACAGGGACGCAAAACACAGAAATTCTGCGCTCAACAGAAAGAAGAAATCCTGTCCATACAGCCCCCTATTGATACCTAACTCCCAATAATAATAATGAAAGTGTCAATGACACTGTAGCTCAACTTGTCAAGACAAAGACATGTACATGTATAGTATGTGACACAGCAATGACAAACATCTAGGTAATGACCTGATAACAAAGGTACATATAAAGTATTGTAATGGTCTGTACATAAATACTGACCGTTGCCTGTAACAAATGTATAGGTAAAGTATTGTAAAGGTGGGTGACAGTCAGATGCTGAACTAGAAAAAAACCCAAAATATTTGTTCTCATAGCACAGTGATAACAAAGGCACCCCAAAACACACTCGTTCCTGTCCCAAGGTGAAAACAAAAGTACTCAAGAAGTTTTGTGAAGATCAGTTCATAAATACGAGCTGTATAGAACTTGTGACAAAAAACTGATTGGACCTAATTTCGGTACAAAATGGCCACTGGCAGCCATCTTGAATTTTGGACCGTACCCAGAAACACTCATTCTCATCCCAAAGGCGATAACAAAGGTACCCAAGAAGTTTTGTGAAGATCGGTTCATAAATACAGCCTCTACCCTGAGCCGTATTGACATGTGTGCTTACATTGTGTAAGTAGCACTGAATAAATCAAAGTTCATCTAATTTGCATAATTTCTGCACGAAAAAAAACCCCTTACAATATGTGATGTATTCCATGTTACTAAACATTCATACAAAAATTTATTAAAATCAGAACTTTCATACAGAAGTTCTATACAAAAGACTGATTGCACTAATTTTGGTACAAAATGGCTGCTGGTGGCCATCTTGAATTTCGGACCACACCCAAAAGCACTCGCTCTCATCCCACGGTGATAACAAAGGTACCCAAGAAGTTTCATAAAGATTGGTTCATGAATATGGCCTCTAGTCTGAGCTGTATAGAAGTTGTGTACAAAAAACTGATTAGACCTAATTTTGGTACAAAATGGCCACTAGCAGCCATCTTGAATTTTAGACCGCACCCAGAAACACTCGTTCTCGTCCCAAGGTGATAACAAAGGTACCCAAGACATTTCGTGAAGATCAGTTCATAAATACAGACTCTAGTCTGAGCCGTATTGACATGTGTACTTACTGTGTGTAAGTCGCACTGAAAAAATCAAAGTTCATCTAATTTGCATAATTTCTGCACGAGAAAAAAACCCATATTATATGTGATGCATCCCATGGTACTAAACATTCACACAAAAAAATTATTCAAATCAGGGCTTTCATATGGAAGTTCTGTGCAAAAATCTGATTGCACCTAATTTTGTACAAAATGGCTGCCATCGGCCATCTTGAATTTCGGACCGGACCCCAAAACACTCGTTCTCGTCCCACGGTGATACCAAAGGTACCCAGGAAGTTTCGTAAAGATCGGTTCATAAATACGGCCTCTAGCCCGAGCCGTATTGGCATTTGCACTTACAGTGCTGAAAGTAACCCCAAAAAACATCAAAATTAGTCTAATTTGCACAATTTACGTACGAGAAAAAAACCCGTATTATATGTGATGTATCCCATGGTACTAAACATTCAAACAAAAAATTATTCAAATCAGAGCTTTCATATGGAAGTTCTGTACAAAAACCAGATTTCTGCATCGTCGGTACAAAATGGCAGCTGGCAGCCATCTTGAATTTCGGACCGCACCCAAAAACACTCGTTCTCGTCCCACGGTCATAACAAAGGTACCCAAGAAGTTTTGTAAAGATCGGTTCATAAATATGGCCTCTAGCCCGAGCCATAGCAGCTTGGCACTTACAGCTCTGAAAGTAACACTAAATAAATCAAAGTCAGTCTAATTTGCATAATTTACGCAAAAAACCCGTATTATATGTGATGTATCCCCTGGTACTAAACATTTATACAAAACTTTATTCAAATCAGAACTTTCATACAGAAGTTCTGTACAAAAAACTGATTTTTGCATCATCGGTACAAAATGGCCACTGGCAGCCATCTTGAATTTCGGACCACACCTAAAAACACTCGTTCCCGTCCCAGGGTCATAACAAAGGTACACAAGAAGTTTCGTAAAGATCAGTTCATAAATACGACCTCTAGCCCGAGCCATAGCCAATTGTTGACGTACGGACAGACGGACAGATGGACAGATGGACGGACAAACAGACGGACGACGGGCCATGACAATAGCTCAAATTTGACTTCGTCAGAGTTGAGCTAAAAATGGTGTTGACGCACGGCGGACGACGGACAGAGAGGGATGAAATTAGCTCAGCTTGACTTTGTCAAGATGAGCTAATAAGAGAGGTTAGACGGACAAACAATATACCCTATATGCAGAAAGATAGAGGGAAAGACAGAGGTAAAACAATATGGCCCCTGACTATTCGTTGTGGGCATAACAAGGACATACGTCAATTGTAACCAGACCGTCCAAGGCAGCCACTTGAAATTCTGAGAATGTGTTCTATCCCCGCTCGACAGTTTAGTATCTTTTTTGAGTCCTGTGGCCGGGTGAAAACCCCGTGGATGTACCCATAAGGGAAGTATCAAATCTGCCAAGGGTTAAACGTTTGTTAATAATAACAAGATATAAAATTAGAAGGGTGGTTGGTACTGCCGGCAGGACATAAAAAGTTTACACTCCATTACATATACAGTAGATTGTGTAGAGAGTTTTTGGAGTAGCGACTCGAAATTTTCAACGTTCGTTCTAGAAGATCTGCCCAACTCAACCTGTGCCTGAAAAATCCAACAACCGAGTGCATAGCCCGTGGGAGCCTCACGCGCATGCGCATACGCTCTTTTCGAATTGGACTTGAGGAAATGCGCAATTCGTGTCGCCTTTCCAGGCATCCGATGGAGCATCTATTCGTGAATGCTGAGTGAAAATTTCGTGGAAATCCGCGGAGAACTCGCTGACATATAGCGTTTTTGAAGAGAGGAGGTAATTTTCTGAATTTGGTCTTTTTCAAGTCGGAGCGAAAGAAGAGGGCGGGAATGGGCACAGTCTCTCGTGGTGCCCCCTCTCTGGTGTAGGTCCACTTAAAAGTTACAATAGAGTGTGACTGACGGAGAGATGGCTGTAAATCAAAGTAGTTTCTTTAAGAACAGCACCCAGGGATCCCATCGCAACATTGAAGCCTTTGAGAATCGTCGGAAGTTAAAAGTGAAAAGAAACAGCGGTGAGTTGGTTTTGGCGGGAAAAGATTAATGAGAATTTGCACAAAAGACATTAAAATAGCACTATCGGACATACGCTCACTGTGTCCAGACCGCTGAAGGCAGCGACTTGCAATTTTCAGAACTTGTTCTACGTAGCCTGGCTGACATTTGGGCATAAAATCGAGTGTTCTGACCGCGTGGAAAACACCACGCCTCGTGTGGAAACCGTGGGGATGGTTCGTTGCCACTTTATTTTCAATGCAATGAAATTTCCATTCATTATTTACCCGTCAATGGCAGAGTTTGGCATTATTTCTGTCTGATGAACTGTACAACTTTAACTATTTGCACCTTTATATAGGACCGAAAGATCACTGCATGCTTACCAATATTCAGGTACTGATTTTACGAAAATAACAATTATTTCAACAGGACGCACTTGGGAACTCTCATATCTGCCAAGGATCAAACTTTTAATGATAACATGTAAAACAAAAGTTGTCATACTTTGCTAGCCGCATGCACCCATAGACAACATTCAGCACTCAATCAATTAGGGATGGAGTAAATTGCGACTTAAACTTACCAAATTCTGAAAAATGGAGTTATTTTCGACGGCACCTATCTTTATGCATCCGAAACAGGGATTGGGTTAAACTTTACAGCTACCTTATCAAGGAAAATCTTCTTGGACTTGAACTGTAAATCTGAATGTCAACAGAATTTTCAGATATTACGAAAATCACAATTATTCAGACAGTACCCATATGGGAGTCTCAAATCTGCTAAGGGTTAAACTTTTAATACTCACATATTTATTTATTTATTGGTGTTTAAGGTCACATACTTATGCACAATGGCTAATCGTGACCGTGACAGTTTTACGGGTGGAGGAAGCCGGAGTACCCGGAGAGAACCACCGAGCAATGACGAGCAGCTGTCAGCTCTCCAACATCGTAACTCTGAACTCTGCACCGCAGCACAGGCAGGGTTAGATTGGTTGAAGACACGCGCACCATCGACGTGCAGTACGTCTCAGTACACAGCGTCATCGTGCCCCCATGTAGGCAATCGGGGTGAAGTGTCTTGCCCAAGGACACAACGCGGTTGCCGCAGGTGGGATTCGAACCGAGGACCTCTCGGCTTGCAGCCTGCACCTCTACCAACTGAGCCACCGCACCCCCTAATACTCACATATAGAACAAAAGTTTTCATACTATGACTGCTGCATGCAGCTATTGAAAACATTCAGCACTCAATCAATTAGGAATGGAGTAAATTGTCACTTAATCGTACCAAATTCTGAAAAAGCGCGAGTTTTTTGGACAGCATCTATCTTTATGCAAATAAAATGGGCATATGGTTAAACTTTACAACCAAACATACAACAGAAAATATGCTCGATAGGTAATTGTGAATACGAACATGTGCATCACTTTTTGATATACCATTCGTAAATGGAAGAAAAATGAACTAAAAGTGAGCCATGTTTATGAACGAGTTAAGGGTACTTGAATTCAAGGCTCGAAAACGAGTTTAAGGTTAAAACTTTGAATAAAATATATAATAGCCAAATTATTCTTGGATGAATGCTCAAACTTCTCATAGGAAACGCTTTGAAAAAATGTGGCCGCAGAGCTGAGAAATTGCATGTGAAAATTGACCAGTTTTTCCAAAATTGCACTTTGCTCGGAATTTTGAGGTCAAAAGGGAGCAAAGTGGGTAATACAGCTTATGTAGTCATGGGTAGTAAGTCATGCTACAAATATAATGACAGCTCCAGCCAAATCGTCCTGGGTCTTGTTTGAGAATTGTGACAAAACGTAACATTGTGACAACATTTTGCACGGTTTTGGCAGAAAAAGAAAAACTTCAGAAATGCCATGATCCAGATGAGAAACTTTTAATGAAACTCTATATATGTGCCAAATTTCAGTAGAATAGTAAACAATCCATCAGACAAAAATCATTGAAATAGAAAATAATGTTAATACTAGAAAAATAGAATTTACTGCATCCAGTAAATTCAAGCTTGTAAGAAAAGAGTTAAAATATCTATTGGGAAAAAACTATATAGAAAGAGAATTTATGGAGGGTTATTTTTGGGACTAACATATTTTTAAACAAATCTGGAATGGATTTTCTTAAACAGTATTACAGATATTCATAACGGAATCAGAACAATTCTTCTAAGAAACCAGAAAAGGAATATATGTGCGCAGCATTCAAAAGGTTTGTCAAGAGAATGCATTAGGTGTCCAAAAATGCGATTCCCAGCAATACTAAAAAATGCATTCAGTTATCCCTGGGCGACCTCAGTGACCTTGTTCATATTGTGAACCTCTATGGAGTGTTGATTCATTTGGTGTTGGTCCCCATGTCTGTGTGTCATACCATCCTTGAGATATGAGCGTGGCCCACTTTCAAAAATTTTGGCCACGCCCACATTTTTACGTCAAAATGCATGTGTGTATGCCAATAATGCTTCAGGGGGTCAAAAATGTGATTTCCAGCAATTCTGAAAAATGCACTCATTGACCCCTAGGTGACCTCGGTGACCTTGACCCATATTTTGAATCTCCATCGAGTGTCGACTCATTTGGTGTTGGTCCTCCGTGACCTTGATCCATATTTTTGAACCTCCATTGAGAGTCGACTCATTTAGTGTTGGCTCCAGGTCACACCATGCTTGAGATATGAGCGTGACCCACTTTCAAAAATGTTGGCCACGCCCACTTTTTTCATGAAAAAATGCACGTATGAATTTTGGGGAAGCATTTGGAGGTCAAAAAATGTGATTTCCAGCAATTATGAAAAATGCACTCATTGACCCCTGGGTGACCTCGGTGACCTTGACCCAAATTTTGAATCTCCATCGAGTGGCGACTCATTTGGTGTTGATCCCAGGTCCATATGTCATACCATGCTTGAAATATGAGCGTGACCCACTTTAAAAAAATTTGGCCACGCCCACTTTTTTTTTATGTCAAAATGCATGTGTGTATGTCAGGAATGCTTTAGGGGGTCAAAAAATGTGATTTCCAGCAATTATGAAAAATGCACTCATTGAACCCTGGGTGACCTCGGTGACCTTGACCCAAATTTTGAATCTCCGTCAAGTGTTGACTCATTTGGTGTTGGTTCCAGGTCCATACGTCATACCATGCTTGAGATATGAGCATGACCCACTTTCAAAAATTTGGCCACGCCCACTTTTTTTACGTCAAAATGCATGTGTGTATGCCAGGAATGCTTTAGGGGGTCAAAAAATGTGATTTCCAGCAATTATGAAAAATGCACTTAATGACCCCTAGGTGACCTCCGTGACCTTGACCAATATTTTGAATCTCCATCGAGTGTCGACTCATTTGGTGTTGGTCCCAGGTCCATACGTCATACCATGCTTGAGATATGAGCATGACCCACTTTCAAAAATTTTGGCCACGCCCACTTTTTTACGTCAAAATGCATGTGTGTATGCCAGGAATGCTTTAGGGGATCAAAAAATGTGATTTCCAGCAGTCATGAAAAATGCACTTAATGACCCCTAGGTGACCTCCGTGACCTTGACCCATATTTTGAATCTCCATCGAGTGTCGACTCGTTTGGTGTTGGTCCCAGGTCCATACGTCATACCATGCTTGAGATATGAGCTTGACCCACTTTCAAAAATTTTGGCCGCGCCCACTTTTTTTTACAGAAGACAGGAGAAAAAGAAAAAGAAGAAGAAAAAAAAGAAAAAAAAAAAAAAGAAAAAGAAACCGTGCAAAAACAATAGTCTGTGTGTTTCACACAGACTAATCAGAACTTTCATACAGAAGTTCTGCACAAAAGACTGATTGCACTAATTTTGGTACAAAATGGCTGCTGGTGGCCATCTTGAATTTTGGACCACACCCAAAAACACTCGTTCTCATCCCACGGTGATAACAAAGGTACCCAAGAAGTTTCGTAAAGATCGGTTCATAAATACGGCCTCTAGCCTGAGCCGTATATAGAAGTTGTGTACAAAAAACTGATTAGACCTAATTTCGGTACAAAATGGCCACTGGCAGCCATCTTGAATTTTGGACCGCACCCAGAAACACTCGTTCTCGTCCCAAGGTGATAACAAAGGTACCCAAGACGTTTCGTGAAGATCGGTTCATAAATACAGACTCCAGCCCGAGCCGTATTGACATGTGTACTTACTGTGTGTAAGTAGCACTGAAAAAATCAAAGTTCATTTAATTTGCATAATTTCTGCACGAGAAAAAAACCCGTACTATATGTGATGTATCCCATGGTACTAAACATTCACACAAAAAATTATTCAAATCAGCACTTTCATATGGAAGTTCTGTGCAAAAATCTGATTGCACCAAATTTTGTACAAAATGGCTGCCATAGGCCATCTTGAATTTCGGACCAGACCCCAAAACACTCGTTCTCGTCCCACGGTGATAACAAAAGTACCCAAGGAATTTCGTAAAGATCGGTTCATAAATACGGCCTCTAGCACGAGCCGCATTGGCATTTGCACTTACAGTGCTGAAAGTAACACCAAAAAACATCAAAGTTAGTCTAATTTGCATAATTTACGCACGAGAAAAAAACCCGTATTATATGTGATGTATCCCATGGTACTAAACATTCATACAAAAAATTATTCAAATCATAGCTTTCATATGGAAGTTCTGTACAAAAAACAGATTTCTGCATTGTCGGTACAAAATGGCGGCTGGCAGCCATCTTGAATTTCGGACCAAACCCAAAAACACTCGTTCTCGTCCCACGGTCATAACAAAGGTACCCAAGAAGTTTCGTAAAGATCGGTTCATAAATACGGCCTCTAGCCCGAGCCGTATCCAATTGTTGACAGACAGACGGACAGACGGACGACGGGCCATGGCATAAGCTCAAATTTGGCTTCGCCAAAGTTGAGCTAATAAATTTCTCAACTGAAAATTTTTATATCCGAACCGCATGGTACGCGAAAGTCGCGCGCGACACGAAAAATATATAAAATACAATGAAAATGTGGTTGAAAATAATAACGAGAATATATAAAACACAGTCCTGTTATTATAAGATCCTCAGATCCATAATTCCAGTCACAGGTAACCATCATCAACGAGTTGGTGTTTCTCAATTGCAAATGGATGTCCGACCACATGGGCAGACGAAAAAAGAATGATTCATTAGTTACTGCTTGTGCACTGGTTCCGGAAGTCGTGGAGTTGTACTAATAGAAGAGCAACCCCTACTGGGTATGTGCTGATGGCGCTCGACCCAGTTTTGGCTTATTTTTTCTTGGTGCTTTTGCACCACTTTTCTTTCCCAAATCGCTTGGGAAAGATCAAAATGGAGAGTATATTTTCCGAGTTAGGGTCTTCTACTGTAGTGCAAGCCTGTAGTAAACAATTGTAAGGTAGGTTGATAAGAAATATGACTAATCCCTGTTAACTGAATACTCCTGTTAATGGAATAATTTTTACTGGCAAAGAGCTTATTCAATTAACAGGGCTCCACTGTATAGATTTTCTTTGTTAAAATTTATGGGAGAGTTTCAAGCCAGCATACGTTTTTAGGAAAAGACAAATTTATTATTCGAGTGTGAAATGACACAATTAATAAATGAAAGTGTCAATGAGACACTACAGAAAAAAAACATCACACCAAAGCTACATATGAAATCTGAAAAAGATTGGATGAGAGATGCGGCCTGTAGAGTGTGCTAATGGAATTGTTACAATTTATATGACAAATCCAAGATGGCTGCAGGCTGCCGTGTTTTTTAACAAAATTCAGAAAAATTTGATAGCTTCCATCTAGACATCACACCAAAGGTACATATAAAATCTGAAACAAATTGGGTGTGAGATGCATTCTGTAGAGTGTGCTAATGGAATTGTTGACAATTTATTTGCCAAATCTAAGATGGCCATAGCCGACCATGTTTTTCAATGAAATTTGGAAAAATTTGATTGCTCCCATCTAGACATTAAAGCCAAGTTTGAAATATGAAACTGACCAGGTGAGAGATACAGCCTACGTAGGGTGTGCTAAAGGAATTGTGGATGGGCTGAGGGGCTGAGGTACAAAGGTACAGACTATGGATCGCAACCCATCCCAATAGATCATACTTGATGTTGTCAAGTTGAGCTGAAAAATATGCAGATTGAAATTTTGTTATTTCGACATCAGTGTGCAGAGGGTTAAATAAAGCAAGGTTCTGTTCTACATGTAGGGAGACCCAAGGGTACTATATTATTTTCAAAATAACCAGAAGTGTCAGAGTTCTGATTGAACATAACAACATATTCTCAACAGATTACCCAATGTCTGTCTCGTGCATGAAGCCTTAGAACTAAGCCGACAGTCTTGTTTCACGTTGACAGTTCGGCATCGCAATTACTTATACTCTTAGAAGTCTCAGGAGTATCTTGTTGATGTGAATTGTTCATTCTAAAGTGCTCATTAGGCTGCAAAATCCATTAACAAGCTAACAGCTGTGTAGGAACAAGGTCATGCAATCTTGTTAAATTTCTTTGTTATTGATTAAGAGTCTAATAAACTATGTATAGGGGTTGCATCTTAATTACATCAACTGATGTTCCAATAGACTAGTGTATGATATTCTGCCACACTTTCAATCTCAGACACTAAAACATAAAATTTTCCATTTCTGTAGTTTTGAAAATAACAAGAGGGCAAAAAGTAAGCCTGAAAATAAGAAGACTGTCATCTGCAAAATGAGGTCCCCAGAGGGTGAATTTGGTGATGCTACACTGCACAGCAGGGTAGCATCACTAAATGCACCATCTGTGAACCTCACTCTGAATCAAGGTCTCAAGCCTAAGCAGAAAGATGTACCCAGAAGGTAAATTGGCACACTGTGTGGGATAGCATCAGCAAATTCACCCTCTGGGGACCTCATTCTGCAAATGAGAGACTGCTTATATTCAGGCTTGGCAAAAAGGTCATCCTGGAATAGAGAATGGAGTGATTGCTGCAACAGTTACTTGCGCATTCTTTTCATTATGATGGGAAAACCTGTAATACAGTCGAACCCTATTAATGGAATAGACACTTTACCAATGAAAATTATTCAATAAACAGGAGTATTTAATTAACATGGATTTGGTCACTTTGATCTATTCTAGAGATTCATTCATTTCATTAATTAACCCTTTGAACCCTAGCGGCTGCTTTTCCATCCAGGAACATGATACATTACAACGACATTATATAGGATGGCCATTCAGTAAATGTGTGGGGTAGACCAATCAATATTGTCAACGTGCAGCCCCGAGGCTGCAGGTTGACAATATTGATTGGTCTACCCCAAACCATGAATATGGACTCTCCTATTGCTGTCATTGAACTGGCATGGAAGACATCACTAGAGTTCAAAGGGTTAAGGTCACATATTTCTACACAATGGCTAATTATGACCACAACAGTTTTATGGGTGCAGGTAGCCTGAGTACCTGGAGAGAACCACCAAGAAATGGCAAGCAACTGTCAGCTCCCCAACATACTAACTCCACACAAGCAAGGTTAACATTGGTTGAAGACAGGTACACCATCAACGTGCAGTACACCTTGGACACAGTGCCACTGAGCCCCCATATGGACAAAGGGGTTGAAGTGTCTGACCCAAGGACACAATGCAGTTGCCGCTGGTGGGGTTCGAACCGAGGACCTCTCGGCTTGCAGCCTGCACCCAGGCACGTAGCTATGGGGGTGCACAGGGTGGGGGGTGGGGGTGGGGTGGGGGGCAACTGCCCCCCCCCCCCCCCCAAAAAAAAAAACTCAGTCTTGCCCCCCCCCAAAAATATTCTTTATGCAAGATTTTCAGGACCACTTATTCTAGTGAAGATTCTGTGAACAAACACTCATGGTAAATTTACGGGACACATACATTAGTTACAGTTTATAAAACGCGATATTGTTATAAACTTTGGCCAATAACTCGAGCTTCAGTGATAAGGAGCCAATCTGTAAGTGTAAGGTCACTAAGCCGAGTAAGGTGACTGATTTACGAGCTGACAGTGACACCTGTCCTGGGTAATCAAACCTTTATCATGTGCATTTTTGTTTTAACAAGCTTCCACCCAGCATGGTGCCAATTAAAGTTATATTAAAGTGGAACATTATCAGAGTTCAGAGAAAGGGTTCTCTCATCAAGTTCCATATGGTATCACCACAGCGGAACTATAAAAATTATTGGTTTATAGCAAGAAGCACCCTTTGACATAATAACTGTTCTAGTGGATCGATATATGGGACCTCGTGCAGAGGGATTATCAAATCAGGTTGTATGTTTTCTCGGTTGTCTTGGGGCAATCACCACATTCACCAGAGAGCATTTTGTTTACATTGCAATAGGTTCTATGAGGAAATGTTTTAGTTACGTCATTAGTACTCATTACGTCATTGTGTCATTACGTGAATCATTGAATGTAGCTAGTGAACTTCATTTGTCTTGATGCCAATTGTTTACGATCGCATGTGCCCAGTGTCAAGACCAGTATTCCAGGGTGAGTAAAAGAAAGCTTCCATTCCAAAAAAGTCAGAGTATTACATCTTTCTTCAACAAAAACTCAAAACAGCCATGTGTCTCTGAAGATTCTGGATGTTCTGAAGCTGCTGCTACTGTGAGTGTGCAACAACCTCCTGACAATGGCTCACAATCGCCTAGTTCAGCACATGGGAATGATTGTCATTCGTCTTCTACAGAGCAGCAAAATGAGTTATCAGATTTGTCAAAGAAAGGAGAAAAACCCAAGCAACTTGACATAGACTTCCCACAGACAGGGAACAGAAAATTCTCAAGCCACTGGTATAAACACTATGAATGGATAGAGTACAGCATCGATAAGGATAAAATCTTCTGTCAGCCATGCCGATTTTTTGCTACAGATGCGAAATCGGAAGATACATTCAGGTCAACTGGCTTCTGCAATTGGAAAAAAATTGGCGACAAATGTAAGAAACACCAAGAAAGCACAACACACAAGACTGCAGCCGAAAAGATGCAACTATGGTATGCCACACAAAAAACTGGCAGGATCGACCAGCAGTTAGATTCCTTTTTCCGTGATGAAAAGCTTGTTGACCAGCACAGGGAGCACCTGTTGACTGTGCTGGATACAATTTTATTTTGTGCGAAGCAGGAATTACCCTTGCGTGGAGATGATGAAAGTGGACAGTCGTTGAATCGAGGAAACTTCCTGGAACGTGTGGATTTCGTATCGAAATATGACCCGAAAGTCAGAGAACGTCTTGACAATTTGCCCGGTAACGCGAAAATGCTAAGCCCCGAAATCCAGAATGATCTACTTGAAGCATCAAAGCGAGTTCTGTTGAATAAGATCAAATCAGAAGTTAAAGCCGCAGAATATTACTCAATTCTAGGTGATGAAGTGAAGGATACTTCTAAGAAAGAGTTACTGGGAGTTTCGTTAAGATATGTGAAGGCTGACGGATCATTGAGGGAATGTGCTGTAGGCTTTATCGAGTTGGAGGATCTAACAGCGCGAACAATAAGTGAACAACTGATTAAACAATTGGAGCCATTTGACTTATCAAAGGAACGTTGTGTGGGCCAAGGATATGACGGCGCAAGTGTAATGTCTGGAATAAAGGGTGGTGTTCAAGCCCTCATAAGAAAAGCTGGATACAAGTATGCGTTATATTTCCATTGTGCTTCTCACAAACTGAATCTAGCTCTTGCCTCGGTCGCAGAGATGGATCCAACTGTGAAGACTTTCTTTCAGTTATTGGACTCAACTTACACATTCATGACTGGCACAAAACGGCATGCAGCTTTTCTTGAGGTCCAACGATTGCATTACCCTGACGCTCAACTTGAACTTTCTAAATCATGCGACACTAGGTGGTCATCTAGATCAATACAGATAGAGAAATTCTTGCGTCGATTTGATTGCATCCTGGACACTCTGGTGATCTTCCAGAATGATGCTGATACAGAAATGAGGACAGCCGCATTATCTCTGCAGAAATCGATCCAAACGAAGAAGTTCATTCTCCTTCTAGTTTTCTTTGGACGGTTGTATGATTATAGTGATTTCAGTACAAAAGGACTACAAAATCAGTCAACGAATGTGCATACAACCATCACCCTAATAAACGAGCTCAAGGTGAGAATATCAGTTTTTGATGTCGAACATGTTGTACAATATGGTTTAGACCTCGCTGATAAATTCGAAATTGATAGCTTCGATGTTAGAAGTTCCAGTAGGCAGCATCGGCTCCCCGAACGACTGCGCCAGTCGGCCCAGTCTATATTAACATCATCTACTGGCCAAAATAGGATAAGTTCTAAGGATGAGTTGGTTGCATTGTTCCAACGAATATTAGGACATATTTCAGGAGAGCTCAATAGCAGGTTTTCTGACGACCGGTATGGTGTTATGAAGATGACAGAAGCATCCTTACCGACAAGTCAAAACTTCTTTGACAGAGAATTACTTGCTAATTTCGCCTCTCTGTATGACATTAAAATTCCAGATGCTGAGTCTGAGGTTTTTGAGAAATCCGCCAAGCGCCGGGTATCGGATCATGAAAACTTATCTCTCATGGACATGCTCCAAATAGCTGACAGTGATATCTTCCCTAGCATTAACAAGCTATATAGAATCATATTAACAATTCCACAAACTTCTGTTACGGTAGAAAGGTTATTCTCATCCGTCAAGAGGATTAAAACACGCATCCGTTCAAGAATGACCGTAGATAGGTTATCATCACTGTCCTTGATATCTTTCGAGAGAGACATGATGGAAACTGTGGACAGGGCTGACATTATCAGTGAATTCAACCATGAAAAATCGGAGACTTCTGTGAGTTGTTCACTATGTGAGTAAAATTAAACTGATTAATACAACTCTTATATATACTACAGTTGTCCTCACAATACTGTGTTGTTAACTCGTTATACGCACTTATATGCATATGAATAGAATTCCTTCCGCTCCAGACACTGGCTGGCATCCCCTTCCGCTCTACTTACCTCTTACTCTTAGTATAGTGACGTCCTGGGCCCCAGTACATGAGCACTGGCTGACCCCCCACCCTCTCTGTGGGCCTGGGTGGTGGTATAGATTATAGTATAGTCTATACCACCACCCAGGCCCACAGAGAGGGGGGGGGTCACCCGGTGCTCATGTACCGGGGCCCAGGACAAATAGGGTGCCCATCATGGTGGGAGAATGTTCAGTTTGTTGGGTTCTATAATTCCAGAATTCTTTTTCATTCTATCAGTGGGGGAAGGGGAAAATTTCAGGGCTTGTTACAAGAGAAATGACTTATTTTGCCATTGGGAATGGGGTCATATTCCTTCGGAAATGTGAGTCGAAATTTACCACAGGAGCCAGGAAATCGCATCTGAGACATTCTAAAATCCAAAATTTTCCCAGACCCCCACCTACGGGAGGGGGCGACCCCCTCCCGTGCCTTCCCCCACACTCGGGCCTTCGGCCCTCGGGAGATGCCTTCGGCATCTCGTCCTGGGCTCGCCCTCCCACAATTCTCCTTTGCCCCCAAAAAATTCGGATCCTAGCTACGTGCCTGCCTGCACCTCTACCTATTGAGCCACCGCACCCCCTTATTCTAGAGATAAAATGAGTATTTATTATATCTTGTTTGACAGAGCTCATGGAGCCCTGTCAAACAAGTTTATTTATTTGTGTTTAGCAACACTTTGGGTGGACAGGGTCGGCCAGTGTTGAACAGTTTCATGAGTGGAGGAATTACGCCAGAGTACCCAGAGAGAACCGCAGAACAACTATCAGATGTCAAACAAGACATATAAGAGTAAATGCCTATATTTATGTATTCAAATAGCTCTATAAACTAGGGGATCTCCTGGCACATGATTTTTTTTATTCAATTAACAGGAGTTTGCTTGGTATCCTAGATGCAATTAACAGCTAAAATTTGTACTGAAGGCAGGGGGGGGGGGGGGGGGGGGTTGGAAAAAATTTGCAAAACACTGATGCCGGGGTGGGTGGGTGGTCAAGGAGGACAAAAAAAAAAAATTTCCGATGCTTGCAAATTTTTTCCTCAGACACTTTTGGGCAAAATTGTATACCATAATCAGTGAAGTATCATTCAAGAACCAATAAAAAGACACTCAAGTTATCAGGGGGTACCTACCATGGGTTATATACGATTATAAAACTGTTATTGCGGCTGAGCTATGATTCGGCTTATAGTGATACAATGTATGACATATTGAATAATGCAAGTTAAAATGCATCACTAATTGCAATTATCAAACACTGCACTGTAAGGATAAGTTATCTTGAGGGCGTTCCGTTTGATTAAATTTCTAATATGTTCACCCTGGTGAGATCAGCTGGCTTAGATGAGGAGCAAAGACAATTATGTGAAGTCAGGAACAGTTACAGATTTCAGCTGCATGAACAATTCTGTACAACGATGTATCCAGACCTATTACGAAAACACCAATGACTCTTATTGTCATTGGAGGAAGTATGTAACGCAAAAACTCCTAAACATTGAACCTGATTGAACTGCTAATTTATTTCAAACACATCTGAGAACACAGGTGTCAACAAAATCATGTACCAGACCACCTGTCTTGAAAGACCACTTTTGTCTGGCCGAAATGGTATGTTGTCCTGTGTTGTCCACATAAAACACGCTCTAGCACAAAAGAGGTGATTCCTCAAAAAGGTGGTCTCTCAAGAGAAGTTCCACTGTATATATGAATGGAGAACGCAATGGATTCTGATGGGTTGAGTAATTTATGATATTTAACCCTTTACCTAACATTGTTTTCTAAAATACAAAAAAAATTAAAATTCTCATATAACCATTGCTGTTCAATAAGGTTACTTGAAATAAACACATGTATGGCTAACATTAGAACTGGCTCGAAGAGTCAGTGCTAATGTTATCCATATTTGTGTGGCTTTATTGTGGGATATATTTGGATACATAATCCACTTTGAATGTTGTTGGTTTATTAGGTTTAAGAGACCACGTTGGTCTGATAAAATGGATGTTCTTTCAAGACCTGTCCTACTGTACAAGGTCAATCACTCAATACTGTATGATAAAATTGGTTATGGTGCAGTGTGGTGGGAAGGATGATGCAAAAGCATGTATTTAGTGGGGGTGGGTGGTTCAGATAACCCCGGAAAAAAATTGTAAAACTGGAAAAAAATTACATGGGGTGGGTGGGTGGGTCCTCCGACCGGTCAAAAACAAAAAATCGGCATTGGTGTCTGCAAATTTTTTCCTAACCCCCCCCCCCCCCCCCCCTTGCTGAAGGTATGGTAAATGGTTCATGTTTGGAATTTATATTCAATTAACAGGGTTATTCTACTAAGAGATATCCAATTATGTGGGCTCCTGTGTGCAGAATGCAGTGACACAAAATCTGCCGGGGGAATAAGGATTGTCCTTGACCCCAAGATCCTAAAGCTATGCATGTAGATGTCAAGTATCATATTAGCAATTAGTGTGTGAGCTGCTCATAGACCTTGTTCCCCCCACACACACCTGCCCCCCCCCCCCTCCCATATTAGACAATTTTGAAGGTTATGATTTTCTGAAAGCTTATTCAAAATGCTACAATTTGCACCAATGTTTGTCTTTAGCGGGTGGGGCATGACCTTGCGTAAACAAATTTACCTGTGTCAGTAATAAATCTGACCTTGGTTTGTGTATGAATTATGGGTGTTTCACCATGACACTACAACATTGTGCTACTGGGTCATGTGATATGATGTTACATGAGATCTATCAGATGAGATCCATAAGATGGGGGGGTTTAGGGGTTGGAGTCCAGGTACATGATATATTATTTTTTTCCATATAATATGGCCTATTAAAATTTCATTTCAACCCTTCTTATGGATCTCATGTGGTGGATCTCATGTGATCTCATAGTCAAGTGACCTAGTGGCACCATGTTTGGCCCCGTGAGTGACCATTTTGTAACATAATTACCATAGTGATACATGGTCTCCGTGCGCATGTGCAGCATGTTGTTAGGGTGTTAGGTATTCCCTTCATGCATTTTGTATTTTGGAGGAAACCATTTTAGTTTCTATTGCAGCACATGGATGCTATGTGACCCAAAATCCTCTAATAGCAAAGGAGGTGTGTTTAGAGGTTGTGTTCAATTTAATAGGAGTAAATCTAATTACCCACATAGACCTGACTCTCTCTCCAATTCACCAAAATCAACCCAAATCACTTTATTTGATAATGATTCCCCCAGAATCCTCTTTTTTCAATAACAGGTGTGTTCCTTTGTATAAGAGTCAATCTAATTACCCAGAATCCCCTGTTGGAATTATCACAAACAACCCGACAAGTTGTATCAGTTCAGATTCCTTGAGAATCCTTATTTTAATAGGAGCACCTAGTGTTTTTGCACCATTAAAGGCTTCTAGTGCACAATATGTGCGCATCACATGCAGAACATAGGCAAATACAGGTATTTGAGGATACTTTTGACATAGTGATAAACTATTTGAGGATACCTGTTGAAGATACCTTTTGAAGATACCTTCTGCAGGATATTTATCTGAAGACAGCTATGGCTCCTAACCCTGTTCAGCTCCTGACATCTAATCCACCCCATACCCTTCATAGCTTCAAGACTACCGCTGTCGATTTGTCCAGTCACCACCATCTGTTCTATGTTCAGTATGGCAATGTATTCGCCTTTAGTATGGTGTTCTACCAGCCTTGCAGCCTCGTACCATGGTTGCCTTGTATCATTACTATTGGCTACCACAATGCTGTCCTGAGCTAGAGTGTCTCGACCATTACCAACTTGTGGTACTACTTCGGCTCTTAGTACACTACTGCTGCTAAGGGTCCCAATTCATATCACAATGAAAGTTCTATTCCACTACTGCGTGCTCGATCGACTCGAAATCTTGAGTTGCTTGAACAAGTGACTCCTCATACTGCTCTTTGACTCATTTCAATAAAAAGGGTTCCAATGGGGATTCTGGAGAAAGAACTGCAGAAGCAGAATTCCATAAGTTCGATTCCAAGTTCCTATACAGCTTCAGGTAGTCTTACCATCAGATTCTATCTTGTCTTCAAGTATCTGTCTTCTGTTGTAGTCACCCAATACAATAGTCTTCTGTTGTAGTCACGGCAATACAATAGATGGCACTTGCAAAAGAGAAATTCTTGAATAACTAATTTTTTTTAATTTTTTGTCTCAAAAACATAGGTTATGACCACCTCATTAGAACAAGCTCGTCGAGCTCGTTCCAATGAGGGGTCAAACCTAAGTTTTTTGAGACAAAAAATTTCAAAAATGAGTTATTCAAGAATTTTCTTTTTGCAAGGTGTCGACTGTTTTCCTGTTTGGTAAAGGTCTAACAGGCACAGTCAGATTGCTCCATTATCTTGGTCTTATCAGTGTCTACAATGTCTGGATCTCGTGAAAGCAAGGGTACCTTACACATAAAAAACTGTATTTTGATCATGCTGAGATGTGCTTAAGTGTTAACACACATTGTGTCTTCATTGCATTCAGCACACTGGTACACATTGGATGTGCCAATTTGTACTTTTTTGCTTATGTACACAAAACATGCCGCATATAGGCACATATGATGAAAAAGGGATTCTAGAAGGACAGTCGGATACTAGAAAGGGATTCCTCCGGAATATGGGTCTGTTGGTTGATTGAATGTGCTTATGAGCTAGTGCACAATGTGTCACAATGTGTACACACATCACATGCTGGATGAGCCAATATGTACACACAACACATGCAGCCCATACAACAAAAATGGGATGCTGTATGGAGTGGGATAGATCGTGTTTGGGTGGGTGGGTGTGGGTGTTTGTGGGGTGTTTTTGCAGTGGTTGAGGTTTGAGAAGGTAGTATTGGGCTCTAAAAAAAATAGTGGCCTATAGCCTTGATGATATGGTCAATTTTAACTAATTCAAAATCCGTCAGCTTGCTTATAAAGCTCTGTACACAATTTTTTAAAAACAATGTACATGAGGTTTTATAATTAAGCCAACAAAATGCTTGGAAGTTATAAAAAGCTGCGGTCACCTGCTGGAAAATGATGTTTTAAACTGGTTGAATGCAGGAAGCCACTATCCGGGCATTCAAAATGAAAGTGTCAATGACACTGTAGCTTAACTTGTCTGTGTGTTGTGTTTGATGAAAAGAATAATGTTCAATGTTTATGAAAGGATTATGAAATAAGACAAGAATTGTGATAATTGGGAATATGTTAATTTCTGTTCCCTGTATGCTATGTTTTTAATAAAAAATAATATGAGGTGTAGACTGTACTGAAGAACTGAGGGGTGGGTTAATGTGGCCTTCACAGTTAACGTATGTGGCCCTTACAGTTAATGTATGTCAACAAAAGTTACCAAGTTACAGTGAAATTATTCCAAAACGAGTCATCCTATCAAGTTATAATGAAATCCCTTCATAAATATGGCCTGTAGACTGTGCTAAAGGTTTTTGGGCTTCAGGCCTGTGTAGCCATCACAGTTGACCGATTGCAACTAAAAAGGGACGTCCTAATCTCAACATTATACTGAGTCATTCTACCAAGTTACAATGAAATCACTCCACAAATACGACCTGTAGTCTGTACTAAAGTTTTTCGGGGTTTGGGCTCGGGACAGCCATCATGGTTGAATGATCACGACCAAAAGGGGACGTTCTCATCTGGGCATTATCTGGAGTGATCCTACGAAGTTACAATGAAATCCCTTCATAAAAATGACCTGTAAACTGTCCTGAAGGTTTTCGGGTTTTGAGCTCGGGCAGTCGTCATGGCTGACAGATCGCGACCAAATGGGGAAGTTCTCATCTAGACATCATACAGAGTCATCCTACCAAGTTACAATGAAATCCCTCCATATTAAATATGACCTGCAGACTGTGCTAAAGGGTTTGGGATTTCGGGCTCGGGCAGCCATCACAGATGACAGATCATGACCAAAAGGGGACATTCTCATCTAGACATTATACAGAGGCATCCTACCAAATTACAATGAAAAATCCCTTCATAAATACGACCTGTAGACTTTGCAAATGGTTTTCGGGTTTTGGGCTCAGGCAGCCATACCGGTTGACCGATCGCGACCAAATGGGGATGTTCTCATCTAGACCCCAAACCTGCATATGAAATTTCATGATGATCAGACAAGAACTACGGGGTGTAGCCTGTGCTAAAGGAAAATGTGAACAGACTCACAGACTTCTGCATGTGTGATGGCAATAGCTTATCTTAACTTTGTCAAGTTAAGCTAAAAATTAGGGTGCCAGAGCAAGAGCCAATATTTTCCATGCTCATGTTTCATATTCAGTCAAATTCACCTATATTTTGTTTATATAAAGTTGTTTTATTCCAATTTATTTAAGAGTGCCTTTGGGCACTCTCCAATAATTTATAATAGTATAAATTTCGAATAAAAAATTCAGACCATCAAAAATTATCTAGCCCTCAACCAGTTAAAACATTTGAATGTTGGACTTTCAAAATACATAATTTTTCAAAATTTGTTAATGTTGCTGTTGTGGGGGTGGGGTGGGGTAGTGTTGGGTGCAGTGAGATGTGGGCTGGGCGGAATGAGTTGTAAGGTTGGCGTGTCTATATACTGATTCATAGCCAAGACAATCTGGTCAATTATGTGTGGTGACATCTTTCAAATTTTAGGCCTGTTTATGAAACCTCGAATGCAATTTCGTTAAATATTCTACACAAGCTTCTATAAGCTGATACATCCAATGCCTGTAGTTGCCAGATGGCATGCAACTTTTGGTTTTTGCCACAAACCAAAAAACCAAACTGACAGGCACCGAACCCCCCCCCCCCCCCCCCCCCCCCGGCTTAAACTTCGAAATTTACAATGACCCCCTCATAATCTCATTTTAAAAATGGCAGTGAATGCCAGCAGAATGAGCAAATCCAAAAGCGATTATTTCCGTATATGTCTGTGTATAAGTTGCTTCCATGTATACATTACACTCAATATTTTTAGCCAAAATACATCCCCTGCGACTTTTACCTTTGTATAAGTCACACCCCGACTGTGAGAATAGCCAGTGGGGCCTACACAAGAATGACTATGGCCAGTGAGTGTTGGCTTTTGCTGCATGAAATTAGGTTAGTTTCAGAACATGTTAACAGTTTTTTTGTTTGTTTATTTTTTCATTTCAGTCATATTTATCTCATATTAAAGGCATGAAATAAAATAATAATAAAAATTATATAGTGTTATTTACTTTGACCATTAATTCCCCATGTGATACTCCATTTTATTTTGCACATAACATGAGGGAGAGATCATACTCAGTACTTCGAGAGGAGGGCGAGAGGAGGGGGGGTTCAGTGAGGGATCAAGGAACAGGACAGTGAATGGAAATGGGTGTCACTGTATTATGGCGATGTTTAAACATAACAGAAAAGTTTACAAGTCCAAATTATTTATTTTATTAAATTAAAACAGAACACAAAATAACAAAAGAGGTATTTAATGTATTGTTGTATAGCAGTGGCGGCACCAGGGATTTTAATTTGGGGGGGGGGGGGGGAAGGCTAAAATAAGATGTGGGGGGGGTCCAAGGTCAAGATGCCTTCAGCATCTCCCAAAGGTCGAAGGCCTGAGCCAGGGGTATGGTACTGGGTATGGGAGGTTGTGTCCGCCATGTGTTAGTTTGGGATCTGTGGGCTCTGCCCCAGAACAAAATTTCATATTTGGATAATTTTGGATGCACTGGGGTGATATCTGAGCATTTAACGTCTGATGTGGTCTTTCAAAGGTACCCAGATTGTGTCAGATAGCAATTTGAAGTTTGGTTTTGGGGGGGCCCAAAGGAAAAGAGGGGCTGGGGGGCTATGGTGCTGCCAATGATGTATAGCACTTACCAAATAGAACATATACAACAAGAACATAAACAAAAGACCTACAATCTTCCCCAAATTCATATTAACACTTCATCAACTGAGTGCTAGTGATTTAGATTAATTGAAGGGGCCTAGAAATAATAACGAAAAACCGAACTGAAACAGAGATTTTAAAAAAAATAAAACCAAAACCGAACCTGGAAAAAATACCTCCATGCACTAGCCACAGATAGGTATCCAGGTACCTTTCACAGAAATTATCTTTTATACAATAGCACAAACACCTGTTGCAACATGCTTGAATGAGATCAGAACAGAGTAATAAATTAAAAATTATAAGAGCAATTTTCTTATGAAAATTGCTCTTATAATTTTTTATTTATTATCTCTGGGCAGATTATTACATCAATTTATTAGGTGTGTTGTGGAGTAAAAATAACAATAATGGTAACAGAAAGAAATTTGAGAATCAACAACAATAACTGCAATTGAACTATTCTGTAATTTAATAAAAAAAATAATATGAAAAGAAAATGATAAAATATCTTTCACACTGTATGGTTTACAGAAAAGTAAAACAGAAATACTTATCAATTTGTCCAAAATAAAGTTCAATAAAATCCAGTTATCCAGTGATGAAGAAACTTTCCAGCTGGTATTGTAATGTCTAAAAATGTGCCTGTAGAAACAGTTTCCAATAAACTGTAATGAAATGTTCACTCAAAAATTCAGCAGTCCCCAATAAATTCCAGTAAGTACTTAGCTAAATACAAATGGAATTAATATCCAACAAGTATTTGCTGTAAGGATCACAAAATAATATTCCGTAGAGTATATATAATAGACTCAGCTGCCATCTAAAATAATGCACTGTCCTGTTACAATAATCTCCAATGTTCAATGAATGCTGAATGTATAAACAAATGACTTCTCAATACTGTGTATATGAACAGAATGAGTAAGAATGAGTTTGATGAAAAGGATAATGTTCAATGTTTATGAAAGGATTATGAAATAAGACAAGAATTGTGATAATTGGGAATATGTTCTAGAATGAAAAATGTCTCCAATGTTCTTTAAATCACCTTATTAAGTTTCTAGATGATTTTGTCTTATTTTAGGTAAATAGGTGCGACCCAAATAAACAATCAGTGGGCTAAAAATAGATTCTGTGTAACAGTATCTATAAACATGCTGATAGGTACATTTGAAGGTCACTCAGTGCAAATAAGTGATCACACATGCCAAAGTCTGCTTATTCTAATTAAAAAATAATTTCAGAACATATTAATTATTTATAATTATTAACTAAGGACATATCATTATAATAAGGAGCCATAACAGGTGAAGGGTTAAACGTTATTCTCTATTAATTTTGCACCCAACCAGGAACCCGAAAAAATTCCTGTCATAAACATCAACATGTTACATGAATAAATGTGCAAATGTGCTGTCAGCTGGTGTTTCTTTTGATAACATCATAATGTTACACAAGCTTAGTAAAGGTCAGAATATGTGAGAATAATATAGGACTACAGAGTGGGAACATATGTTGCATTGAACATATTATATTCTTCAAAAATCAAATTCTGCATTATAGAAGTAAAGAATTGATTTTACATGACACAAGAATTGTAAAAACAAGCTATTAATAGAAAATAGAATACGTTTTCATTTTTGGAATTCACTTTAAAAACATTTCCTCAATCCAGTATAAGTATTTCCATTACTTTCTTGAATTCTGCACCCTTTGTAACATTTAAAAACTAACCTTGTGCATGCTTACTGTAAGCCTGAGTCAGTGTATATTTTATTTTCATGTAGTGTGTGATATGGCAGTTACCATATTTTATAACTAGAAAGTGTGACTAACCTTGTGCATTGCACAGGGTTAGTCACACTTACTGGTAATAAAACATCTTCATTATTAACTGAGTAACTAACCCTGTTCACTGTACAGCCTTATTATAAATCTCCAGGGTTCTTAGAGTCAGGGACCAAAAAAAATTCAAGGACTTTTCAAGGACATATCAGCATTTTCCAAGGATGTTTTTTTAAAATGTACATTTGGAATATAACCATTTTTATAAGCCTTACCTACTTTAACCCTTTATCTTACATGAAAAGCAGACGGCAAAAAAATTCTTGAATAACTATTTTTTTGTCTCAAAAACATAGGTTATGACCCCTCATTGGAACGAGCTCGATGAGCTCATTCCAACGAGGGGTCATAACCTATGTTTTTGAGACAAAAATGAAAAAAATATTTGAAATTAATTGGCCATTTTTGAGAATAGTGGTGGCCGGTTTTGGCCCTACACTGGGTAAAGGGTTAAAAATGTCTTCTACCTCATCCTTCTAAATTGCAGGAAAACGGTGCTTCAAAATGCTCTGCAACAAAATTTTGGTACTTACAGAATGACATCCAGATAAATAATGCCTGAACTTTAATTCCTCATTTATCGATTATCAATTATTTATGTTCGTTTTTCAACTAAAACAAGTGCAAAAGAGATGTTTCAATTGTCCACTGTTACACAGGTAAAAATGATATAGGGCAAAATTCAAGGACTTTCAAGGAGTCTGATGGATTTTCAAGTACTTTTCAAGGACATTTTCTGAATTTTCAAAATTCAAGGAGTAAGAATGAAATTCAAGGATTTTTCAAGGATGTGCACACCTTGCCATCAATATCAACTCTTCACCTAAAGTAAAGTAATGGCCGAAACTATTCTCAAAAAGTGTTCCACCTCAACTTATGAACCCTCATTGGAATGGATTGTGGAAAGTTTTCTAAAAATGAAAACACATTCTATTTTCATTTAAAAGACTGTTTGAAATGCTTATACCTAAATGTTTGAAACTTAATCTCAGAAAGTCAGAAGTTTTTCCAACCCACAGGTTCAACAAACCTGATGTTTTTATTTTGGAAAAACATGTTTTTTTTTAAATTTTAGTAGCCAGGAAATACATGACCTTGAAATTTAATAAAAAAAAAAAAACCTGGATTTGGAATGGAATCAATATTTTTTAAATAAAAGGTTTCTAACTTTCTTTGAACAAGGTCAATGGAATAATCGTGGCCAAGAACAATTTCATCTTGAACATGTAACACAGAGAATCTCAGAAAATCAAGAAAGCTGTCCAAGTGCTATGTAGACTTCCATGAGAACCATGGAAATTTCAGAGCAGAAGGCACATACATGCAGCTATCGGTATAATATACTAGCTACCTAGCTGGGCCGAATTAAGCTGGAAAGTTTGAATTCTAAACAACTTGCAAACTTAGAACTGCATTCATTGTGTTCATGCTGGAGAGATTTTGTGAACAAAAATGTAAACGAAAGTGTCAATGACACTGTAGCTCAACTTGTTTAAGACATGTACATGTATAGTATGTGACACAGCAATGACAAACATCTAGGTAATGCCCTGATAACAAAGGTAAAGGTACATGTAAAGTATTGTATTGTATTGTATTGTATTGTATTGTATAACGGTCTGTACATAAATGCTGACCGTAGCCTGTAACAATTTATTTATTATTTATTGGTGTTTAAGGTCATATACTTATGCACAATGGCTAATCATGACCGAGACAGTTTTACGGGTGGAGGAAGCCGGAGTACCCGGAGAGAACCACCGAGCAACGACGAGCAGCTGCCAGCTCCCCAACATCGTAACTCTGCACTGCAGCACAGGCGGGGTTAGATTGGTTGAAGACATGTGTACCATCGACGTGCAGTACGCCCTAGTACACGGCGTCATCGTGTCCCCATGTGGGAAATCGGGGTTTAGTGCCTTGCCCAAGGGCACAACGCGGGAGTCCGAATTGATCGCTCAGACGGTCACCCATCCAATGATTAACCGGGCTCGACATTGCTTAACTTCGGTGATCTGACGAGAACCGGTTACCGCAACGCCACCGCGCCCCAGGCTGTAACAAATATAGAGGTAAAGTATTGTAAAAGTGGGGTGACAGTTAGATGCTAAACTAGAAAAGAAATCTTTGAGTCCCAGAGTGGGTCTGACTGAACCCAAAAATATTTGTTCACATAGCATAGTGATAAGAAAGGCACCCGAAAACACTCGTTCCTGTCACAAGGTGATAACAAAGGTACCCCAAGAAGTTTCATGAAGATCAGTTCATAAATACAGATTCTAGCCCGAGACGTAATGACATGTGCACTTATTGTGTATAAGTAGCACTGAATAAATCAAAGTTCATCTAATTTGCATAATTTCTGCACGAGAAAAAAACCTGTATCATATGTGATGTATTCCACGTTACTAAACATTCCTACAAAAATTTATTCAAATCAGAACTTTCATACAGAAGTTCTGTACAAAAAACTGATTGCACTAATTTTGGTACAAAAAGGCTGCTGGCAGCCATCCTGAATTTTGGATCACACCCAAAAACACTCGTTCTCGACCCACGGTGATAACAAAGGTACCCAAGAAGTTTCGTAAAGAGCAGTTCATAAATACGGCCTCTAGCCTGAGCCAAATAGAAGTTGTGTACAAAAAACTGATTGGACCTAATTTCGGTACAAACTGGCCACTGGCAGCCATTTTGAATTTTGGACCACACCCAGAAACACTTGTTCTCATCCTAAGGTGATAACAAAGGTACCCAAGAAGTTTCGTGAAGATCGGTACATAAATACAGCCCCAAGCCCGAGCCGTATTCACATGTGTATTTACTGTGTGTAAGTAGCACTGAAAAAATCAAAGTTAATCTAATTTGCAGAATTTCTGCACGAGAAAAAAACTGTATTATATGTGATGTATTCCATGTTACTAAATATTCAGACAAAAATTTATTTGAATCAGAACTTTCATACAGAAGTTCTGTACAAAAAACTGATTACACTAACTAAGGTACAAAATGGCTGCTGGTGGCCATCTTGAATTTTGGACCGCACCCCAAAACACTCGTTCTCGTCCCACAGTGATAACAAAGGTACTCAAGAAGTTTCGTAAAGATCGGATCATAAATACGGTCTCTTGCCCGAGCCGTATTGAATTGTTGACGGACAGAAGGACGACGGACCATGACATAATTCAAATTTGACAAACATCAAAGTTGTGCTAAAAATTTGACTTACGTCAAAGTTGAGCTAAAAATTTGACTTATGTCAAAGTTGAGCTAAAAACGCCTGCCCACATGTAATTTTACAAAAAAGGCCTGAAAAGCAGAAGATCTACTTTGTGGGGCCTTATCTATCAAGTTTTATGAGAAAGACTTGACAATCTTTTGGAACTCTCTCGACTCAAAAGTTGCGTATTACATCCACATATGAATAGAATAGCATGGGGTTTCCTTCTCAAAAGCATTTCCACCAAAATAAATAGCAACAACTAATTTGTGATCTCTCTGGCGAATCACATGTCAGTTGTTGACATTTCTTTAGGAGGAAATCCTGTTATGACATAAACAAGAGGCCCCAGGGAGTGTGAGGCGCTCACTTGACTTGGTAGCCTAAATATCAACCCAGAGAATTTATTTCAACAAGTTGCATCTGCTCCTCCTAAGAAAAGCTTATACCAAATATCCAAAGATTCTGTCTGACCAGCGGATCTAAGAAAAAAGGTTTTCAAAGAATATTCCTCATATTGAACTAAGTTATGTATGAACCCAGGGACTTGGCTTTAACAAACTTGAATCTCCCCCCCCCCCCCCCCCCCCCCAAGGATGCTGCACACCAAATATCAAAACATTCTGACTGCTGGATCTGAAGAAGATTTTTAAAGAAAATTCTTCATTTTGAACTAAGTTATCATTCAGGCTCCCACAGTGAGCCCAAATATGGACCTAGGGACATGACTTGAACAAACTTGAATCTCACCCCCTGAAGGATGCTGCATACCAAATATCAAAACATTCCGACTGCTGGATCTGAAGAAGATTTTTAAAGAAAATTCCTATTTTGAACTAAGTTATAATTCGGGCTACCACAGTAAGCTCAAATATGAACCCAGGGATATGTCTTGAACAAACTTTAATCTCCCCTCCCCACCCCTAAGCATGCTGCATACCCAATATCAAAAGATTCTGCCTGCTGTATTTGGAGAAGAAGATTTTCAAAGAAATTTGCCTGAAATGCACTAAGTTCAAATTTGGGCTCCTATACTGAGCCCAAATATGAACCCAGGGGGCCGATTTGAACAAACTTGAATCAGATCCACACCGCAATGTTGCATACCAAATATCAAAAGATTCTGCCTGCTGGATCTGGAGAAGAATATTTTTTAAGAAATTTGCCTGAAATGCACTAAGTTCGAATTCGGGCTTCTATAGTGAGCCCAAATATGAATCCAGGGGGGCGATTTGAACAAACTTGAATCAGATCCACCCCACAATGTTGCATACCAAATATCAAAAGATTCTGCCTGCTGGATCTGGAGAAGAAGACTTTTAAAGAAATTTGCCTGAAAAGCACTAAGTTTGAATTCGGGCTCCTATACTGAGCCCAAATATAAACCCAGGGGGCCAATTTGAACAAACTTGAATCAGACCCACCCTACAATGTTGCGTACCAAATATCAAAAGATTCTGCCTGCTGGATCTGGAGAAGAAGATTTTTTAATGTTTTTCCCATTGCCTACAAGTGTTAAAAGTGCTGACTCAGCACTTTTTCAAAAGTCCCGAAACTGTACCCTATGATAAAACCGATGGCAATTTTTTTTAATCAATCCTTTCTGTTGGTCCTATGGAAGCTTCAAACCAAATGAAAAAAATTCTCAGTGCCGTGCAGTTTTGGAGATATGGGCATTTTAATTTTTTTCTATTTTTAGCTCCTGCGGTTCCCATGTGACTACGGGAAAAAAAAAATCGGCATAAATTAGGTACTTATGACCCAATAAGCCCTCACATAAAATTTGGTTCGGAAAATAGAAATTTCGGGGGCGGGCCAAAAAGTTTGCGCCTCCCATAACGATGCCAAATATAGCCCTTCAAACTTCTCTTGAACAAATCTGAGTCTACACCTTAAAAGGAAGCTGCATACCATATAGCAAGTCTCTGCTACTGTTGGTTCATGAGAAGAAGATTTTCAAACATTTTGGTGCCCCTTGGGGGGCATGGCACCACCCAGGAGGAGGGGCAACTTCATTTGAACAAATCTGAATTGGCATTAGGTAATAAACATTTACCCAACATTCGAATAAAATTGGGCTAGTGTTTTCAAGAAGTCAATAATGTAAAGTTAACGCCGGACGATGACTGACGACGGACAGAATGTGATCAGTAAAGCTCCCACTGAGCTTTGCTCAGGTGAGCTTAAAAAGAATGACTGGAGAAGTAAAAACAGAATGTTGGGGAGTCTGACAGTTGTTCGCAGCTGCTCGGTGATTCTCTTCTGGTACTCAGGCTTCCTCCACCAGTAAAACTGTCTGATATGAGGTGACTCTGGGTGTTGAAAATGTCATTAAAACCAAATAAGAAAAAAAATTTCAAATGCAGTAAAAACAGGAGGCAGAAAAGCATCACAACATGGGTTATGCTATATATAATTCCTTTATTTCTAGGCTTGTGTATGTCTCTCAACTGAGTAATAGGATACTCCATGCTATTTGAAATGACATTCATATCTTCACAACTTTCAAGTTATTTTGAAGGGTAAAGTTGTGAATAAATATGGCGTTATCCAAGCAGACAAACTAGCGATTATTTGGTGACCTTTATTGCATGCCTTTTGTCCAACAGACTGAAAAAGAAGACAAAGTGAATTGTGAAAGTGGAGCTGCTGACATTATCAATGCCAATGCACACACCACAAACAACGAAAGTGAAATCAACAGTTCTGCAGGGTTCAACATTTCTGGTCTTATTGGAAAAAATGTTTCGATGAAGTAAAATGCAAACTTCTGACATAGGATGTTGCGCTACCAACAGCATTTAAATTTCCATCGAATGTTTATAGAGATAATCGAGAGTGCAGTGGCTCAGTGGTTATGGCATTAAACTTCAAACCAAAAGGTCCATGGTTCGATCCTTGCCAGAGGTAAATGTGTTGTGTCCTTTGGCATGGTACTTCATCACGATTGCCTGTGTGGAGGCAAGGTGGTATTGTGTACTGAGGCATACAGCACTTTGGTGGTGTACTTGTCTTCAATCAATGCTAACCCTGCTTATGTGGAGTTAGTATGTTGGGAATTCTTGACAGCTGCTCGCCAGTGCTTGGTGGTTCTCCCCAGCTTCCTCTACCTATACAACTGTCCGACATGAGGTGACCCCAGTTGTCAAAAGTGTTGTTAAACCATGATAAATAAATAAATAAATAAATAAATAAATAATCGGAAAGATATTTTCAATGGCAGGACATTGGTTAAATGGGCAGTATGAAGGACTGGTGTACTTGAAAAAGCAGGATGTTGCATTTTGTCGATATTGGTTGCTCTTTCCTGAAAGTAGCCTTGGTCAGTTATTGTCAAGTGCATTTTACACTTTCCATAAAACGACACAATGAAAAAGTCAGTGAACGGCAGTGAACACTAGAGGCTCAAGTGAGCCTAAAATGCTCACCTGGCTCAAGTTGTCAAAAGAGATGATGCTTCAAATCAGCCTATTGGTTCTAGAAATAGCAATTTTGGGTGGAGCCCAAAATGGACATCCTCCCACGGGGAGCCCTTATATAGGCTACTGAGTTCCTCTGAAAAAACTTTAATCTGCATCACTCAAGTAAGTTCCATATCAGAAATCTAAGCATTATTGTGAGTGGTTTATGAGGTGTTGATTTTTAAAGCATTTTAGGCATTTGGGGCATTAACCCCTGTCCCAAGAGGAGCAGCAACTTTTTGGGGAAAAAACTCAGACTAGTATACTCCACCAAGATTCAGACGAGTATACTCCACCAAGATGCTTTGTACCAACTAAGTTTATACTTGACCAAAAGGTTCTAAAGAAAAATACTTTGCAAACAGTGTTAAAATGGGCATCCCCTTACGGCACCCCATGACAAAACCAGTCGCAGTTTTTTGGGGTCCATCTCATTCTACTGTACATAAGGAAGATGCATACCAAAAAACAATATTCAGGTAGTCCACTTTTTTAAATATGAAAGTATGAATCTTTTTCTATTTTTAACTCCTGCGGTTCCTAGAGGGTTGCTAAAAAAAAAAAATTCTGGGCATCAATCAAGTACTTATGACTCAATTAAACAATATGCAAAATTTGGTTCAAATCAGCCCATCCGTTCTTTAAACAGAAATTTTGGATGGAGCCAAAAATGAGCATGCCCAAATATTGACCTACAAACTTTAATCTTTAACATCAAAAGAAGTTCCATACCAAATATCAAAGCATTCTTTATGGTAATTCATGAGAAGAAGATTTTTAGGTGGTATATTAACCCCAGCCCGAAGATGGCAGCAGCTTCATTTGTTTAAAGTAGAAAGGGTAATCTCCAAAGATGGTCTGTGCCATATATGTTTGAATTTGGTCCAGTGGTTTTGAAGAAGACAAGTTTCAAAAGTTAACGGTTGATAGGTGCCAAGTGATGGCAATATAGCTCCCAATGACTTTCAGTCAGGTGAAAATGGTGCCAAAGATTCTCATAAAAATGCAGCTGTCAAAGCTCAAGTGTTTCATAGTGTCCAAGAAAATAAGGCAACAGCAATTTATATTTTGATGAAATTTAAAAAAGAAAATCAAATTGAAAGTAATCAGAACATTTTAGTGGGAATTGTGGAGGTGGGGAGATTTTGTGAGAAAACAAAATATACCAGTGCACGGGCATACAGACAACTCTAGGCATATCAACAACAGAGTTAAATTTCCAAGCTCTCCTGAATTTCAGTGTGAAGTCTGGGGATTTGGCACTGAAAAAACATTTCAAGACTGCTTCAAAAAATACAATGTATCGGTTAAAGACAAAATACAAAATGATCAAATCCAGTGTTTCAAATCAGTTACCCAGGGGAGATGAATTGTCGAAATCAAGACAGCTGAGTTTTGAAGTGTTTCCTCCCCACTTTCAAACTCGTATTTGTATCCAAAAATCATTGGTTGTAATTTTCAGTCAAATACAGTTCTCAACATATGAATGGGAATTTTAACCAAGCCTGATTCAACAGCAAATATCCTCTACTCTTTGACGTTTAACCAGGTCAGCTGAAAAAGCAATGCATCAATAATGTTAACCATAAGAAGGTTAGGACATGTTACATGCAGAATGGAATTGAACGCTGACCCCAGAGTACACTAAAACTATTGGACCAGTACCAGTATACTTTATTACAGGGAGGTAGTTTCTGATGAAATCCCATATTCACCTTCAGTCTGCATTTTAAAGCCGTCTTCGCTTCAAAACTTTATGATTTGATTAAACATGGCATTTCAATTTAATAGTGTTTCCATATTCTGTCATAATCTTTTTCTTTCAGAGTTTACAAGTGGCATATTTGTTTTTTTAATTGCTTACATCCGTATAGGACTTTTATCATCATTTCCAGCGTGTTGTGTTTCATCAATGTTAGGTATTTATTTATTGGTGTTTAAGGTCACAAATTTCTACACAATGACTAATTATGACCACTACATGGATATAAAGACAAGTCCAGCCAATTGTTTATACACATGTTGCCCATTTTAGAGGACTTCCACTCCAGGCATTGGTTACCAGGTCCAGTTTTACCAGAAAAACAGCACTTGTTTAACACAGTAAACAAGTACTGCTTCCCTACCCAGGTCATTGATAGGTAGAGCTTTCACAGCTTAGACCAAAAATTACACAGTTTTCTCCAACAACCAACACTGAGTAGATTTTTTTGTTAATCAGACAAAGCTAGCTAAACTGCCATGATGTGATACACTCTGAGCACTTTCCAACACTGTATTACATCACAGCGTATCACTGGACTTCTGAACAAAACAAGTAACTTGACCGTTGTATTATGAATTCCAAAAATCATTCTCTGCACTTTGGCATCTACAGCAAGAAGCAACAATCAACCAATGGTTTAAACAGCCCTACTCAATGAACTGTACTTTTCCACCCTCACAAAAAATGTAACTGCTCAAGGGAGACAATACTCATAAGCACAAGCTTACTGGCGAATCCTGTCATACATTTTTTTTTCTCATTCCAAGTTATATTATATACTGTTTGGTGTACATTACCGATGTGAATAGCTTGTTTGATGTATATAATTAACGCAGTTATTGATGAATAAATATTGTTTAAACCAAAACTGATGAAATGTTTATCCCTTAACTGACAGAGTGCTGGAAGCCCATTTTGGAGCTTTATTCTGAAGTGCAGGTGCTTCAACTTAAAAGCATAATTTTTGGTGGATGAGCTTCATATTACCTTTGAAGTTAAACAATTTTGTCTGTTAGGATTTGCCTTATTACAATTCATGAGAGTGCCTATAGGCACTCTCTCATGATTTGTAACAAGGCAAAGACACATGAGCAGATTTTGATGAACAAAAATAATTCAGCACTCTACCAATTAAGCGCCTGGATAAATTTCTTGAATACCCACTAGACCACCACCTGTGCATTGCCAGTAGCTGAGCAGTAACCTCCAGTCAAGTCTTGCCTGCCCATTTAGGCAGCCAAGACATGACTAGACCCCACTGCCAATGTAATATGCCTATTTTCAGCAGGATCTTCTCATGATTGGATGTAAAGAATACCTGTTCTGAGGAAGTAAATGTCGGAAATGGACATTTTAGGGTTAAACTGCAGTTTTCTATACCTAGAATGTTCATATCAAGTACTCACAATGGTGTATGTATCAGTATCACATTCTCTTGGTTACAGAATCTGAAAAGGAGTTACTAGAAGAATATGGGTCGCCTGAAAATAGTTAAGCTAACCTTTAGTCGAGTCACCCAAATTTAAAATTTGTGCAGGCCTGTATGTGGGTCTTACTGAGGTAATATATGCAATAGAATTTCCAGTATTTATTATAAGACTTCCTCCTCTATATCAACAACACTACAACATATGCTGGTAATTAGCAACTGTTCGTAGACACCTACCTAATCTGCTAACTGTTTATCAAACACTTTAAAAACCTGCTTGCTTGAGCTACTGGTTGGTCAGCATATCTTACTAACAGGGACAAAAAAACAAGGTGTATTATTTAACTCATTCAAAATAGCACCAGGCTTCATAACAAACACCAGATTGCTTGAAAAAGCTAGTATTTTCTTTTGACCAGGCAGACCATTTTTCTATTTTCTATTGGGGGGGGGGGGGGGAGGGGGGTTAATGACACTTTTGACAGCTATGATCACCTCATGTCAGATCGTTTTATGGGTTGAGGATGCCGGAGTACATGGACAGAACAAGTGAGCAGTGGCGAGGTACTGTCATACTCCCCAACATGCTAACTATTCACAAGCATGGTTGCTACCATGCCCCCAATCTGCATTAAGTGCCTTGCCCAAGGACACAATGCAGTTACCTTTGGTGGGGATAGAACCGTAGACCTTATAGAAAATTGAAGAAATAAAGGACTGAATGTCAACCTGCAAAAAGTGTCTTCATGAAGAATCAAGCTGACGTGTCTTTGAAATAACCTGAATTTTTTAGTATTGTTTTGATAATTATACTACTTGGGACACCTGCTGGTTTGCCATGTTCCTCTAACAAGGAGGCTTACAGAAAACACCATTCCTCACTGGTTTATTCCTCCCCAATCTTCTGGCATTCAGACACAAACTGTTTTTGGCTCACCTGACTGAAAGTCAGGGTGGGATGTTGCTATCACTTAGCATCCGGCATCTGTCATCCGTAACGCATCGTACATTAGCCTTGGCATTTCCATCTTCTTCTTCAGAATCACTGCCCCAAACATGGCAAAACTTATCTTTGGCGCATACCCATCCACGTTTGTTTAACATAAGTTCCTAAGCCTGATGGGCTGGGGGTGGTGCCTCTATGGAACCCTGAGTTTAACTTAGTTCAATTTGAGCAATCGACTTTATTTATTTATTGATGTTTACATAAGGTCACATATTTCTGCACAATGGCTAACTGTGACCACAGCATGGAGATAAAGGCAAGTTCTGTCAATCATTTGTACCCAAACCACCCATTTTAGATGACCTCCACCCCAAGCATTGGTGACTGGGTCCTATTTTACCATAAAACAGAACTTGTTTACAACAGTAAGTAAGCACTGCTTCACTTCCCGGTGTCACAGGAAATCTTCCCCCAGGAAACCCCCCCCCCCCCCGGGGGATAAAAATCCTAGGAAATATTCCCCCAGGGGGAAGATTTCCTGGGATATTTACACCCCCAGGGGGGGGGGGGGGGGATTTCCTAGAAAATATTCCCTCATCCAGGAAATTTACCCCCCACCCCACCCCCACTACAAAGTGAAACACAAGCAGTTTTTTTTTAAAACCAGTTGCTTATTCTTACAGCATTATACAATACTGATTATAGGTTGTTATATTTATGTGTCCCCACCCCCAATCTTTGGTATTAGAACACACTCAAACAGGGATAGAGACACAGCTGTGGGAAATTAAGGAAATCATGGTTCAGACCCCAACTCTTTAAATTAGCAATGAAAACAAACAATAAATTTGACATCAAAATCGGATTGCACCTAATTTTGTACAAAATGGCTGCCAGCGGCCGTCTTGAATTTTGGACTGGACCCAAAAACACTCGTTCTCGTCTCACAATGATAACAAAGGTACCCAAGAAGTTTCGTAAAGATCAGTTGATAAATATGGCCTCTAGCCTGAGCCATGTGTACAGCGCGACGGACAGATAGATGGACAGATGGCCAGATGGACAGACGGACGACGGGCCATGATAATACCTCAAATTTGGCTTCGCCAAAGTTGAGCTAAAAATAAACACAACTATATATTTTACAGAGACAGATTAACCTGAAAATTGATTTGTAAAGCTATGATTTATTAGAAAGAATCTTTAAATTTTGAAAGAAACAGAGGAGGGGCTCAACTTAACTAATTTAATATTGGGGTAATTGTGATGGTAAAAGCAGTATTACATTGAAATGGTCTGTGTAGCACCCCACACATAACAAATTGTCATCAGTGGCGTAGCTAGCATATTTTAGCAGGGGTGCAGAGCTTATATTTATAAAAGCCAAGACCAATACCGGGTCTGGACCTGTGTCGCTGCATGCAATTGATTACAGAGATGAACAGACTTCAAAGTATCGGCAAACAGAAAGTGGCTGCACGGCAGATCTGAACATTAGATTAGATACACGATACAACTCATCATTATGAAGCAGCAGACCAAATATAAAATCATTCCCTTTCATAGAAGCCAAGAAAACTTTGACAGAAGAGTTTCGGACGGACTGGCGGACGGACTGGCGGACGGAGTCGAGCGGTTACTAGACCTGCTCTGCCGCTGGTGAAGCAGGTAACAACCAAGTACTTCATGATCACATGGAATTAGAATCCATCATATGCCATTATGGGATAATATACATTCATGTATTTTTCTGTTAGTAGTTGTAGGATGGAGATATTTCCTAGGAACATTCCTGGGGGGGGGGGGGGGGGGGTTTGGGGTGGGGGGGTGTGTGTATATTTCCTAGAATATTTGCCCCCTGGGGGAACTTTTCCTAGGAAATATGTCCCCATACCATCATATAAATTTGAAACAATAACCTTTTTGTGGTCAATTATTTTGATGTTTGGGTTTATTGAATGTTAGGAATTATGAAAAGTAAGCTAAATGTTCAGAATTGAACACATTATCAAATTGTTCATACCCGTATGTTCATACAAGGGGGATTTTAATTGCCTTGGCACAATGTTCATACAAGGGGGATTTTAATTGCCTTGGGACAAAGTTTCATCATGTCTAAACTCAAGTGATACATTATCAACAGCCAAATTAAGGATATGGGGGTAAATTTTCAGGGGAGGGGGTATATTCCCTAGTATATTTACCCCCCTCCCCCCCCCCACCCCCCCCAGAGGGGGAATGATTTTCAGGGGGGTAACCTGTTACAAAAGGTTCCCATATGGAAGGAATCATTTTGAAAAAATCTAAGTATTTGGCTCCACCAGTCTGAATCTATTGTTTTTTGGTGTACAGCATACTTAAGGGGGGTTAGAAGCAAGTTTGTTCAAATCAAGTCTCTGGATTATATATGGAGCCTAAATTTTAACTTAATGCAATATGCGGAATGTTCTTCAAAGATCTTCTTTAGATCCATCAAGCAGAATTGTCAGACATTTGGTAATAAATTTTCTTTCAAACAAATATTCCATTTTCATTAAGGATTCCATGTGTTCGTGAGTGTGCAAGAGCAATTACACAACCAGAAAGCTTGAATTTGTCAAATGTTACTCCTAAGCAGCACACTGAGCACCCTCTTTCCCGATTTTCCCACTCAACTCCAGTGAGTTTGAGTTCCCTTTGAACAACAATGACCCCAAAATAAAGTTAGCATTTTCCTATCAAGGTGAGGAAATGACATTCAACAAACATATAAATTCATTAAGTCTTCAAATGCTGCTGCTACTTCAGTATTTTTTTCAGACTGGCAAATCCTTTCTCCGAGAAATATTTCAATATTTTTCAGACCAAATGTCTTATGAAAATTCAGCCAGTTTAGCAATTACTCCCCAGTATGCATAAAGTTTAGGTAAAGCAAAATTGACAGTCCATGAGTAGACACGACAATAAACACATAACTGTGCAGGAGTATCAATTATAAGGCTGTAGGATTAAATGATTACTGAACCTCCCCACAATAACAAGATAGATTTGCTCATTCAATGTATGCAGAAGTGCGTTCAAAAGTACCATTCAGGGTGTCAGATGGTCTTTAAAAATTAGAAATTTGCATAACCTAAAAAAGGGTTATGAATAAAAATGAAAGTGTCAATGACACTGTAGCTTAACCCTTTACACAACGTAATGGCCAAAACCGGCCAGCGCAATTCACAAAATTCACCATTCAATTTTTATTACTTTTTCATTTTTCGTCACAAAAATATAGCTTATGACCGCTTACTGGAACGAGCTCGTTGAGCATGTTCCAATGAGGGGGTCATAAGCTATGTTTTGGGCCCAAAAAATCCAAAACATTAGTGCTTCAAGAATTTTATTTGCAAGTGTTGTCTGCTTTTCATGTTAGGTAAAGGGTTAACTTGACTGTGTGTAGTGTTTGATAAAAAGGATAATGTTCAATGTTTGTGAAAATATTATGAAATTAGACAAGAATTGTGATAATTGAGAAAATGTTCATTTCTGTTCCCTGTATGCTATGTTTTCAATAAGAAAAATTTGAGTGTAGACTGTACTAAAGAATTAAGACCTGGGTTGATGTGGACCAAACAGTTAACCTATGTCAACCAAAGTTACCAAGTTACAGTAAAATCATTCCAAAACGAGTCATCCTACCAAGTTACAATGAAATCCCTTCATAAATATAACTCATAGACTTTTCTAAAGGAATCTAGGTCACGTGATTGTCACAAGCAGTCACAGTTGACCAATCATGACCAAAATATGAGTCTCATCTAAATATCATACCAAGTTATCCTTCCAAGTTACAATGAAGTTGCTCCATAAATATGAACTGTAGACTGTGCTAAACAAATCTAGGTCATGAGCCTGTGCTACTGTCACGATGATCTGTAGACTGTGCTAAAGATTTTCAGGCTCTCGCAGCCGTCAAGCTTGATCGATCATGATCAAAAGGGAACGTTCTAATATAGACATTATACAGAGTCATTCTACCAAGTTGCAATGAAATTCCTTCAAAAATATGTCCTGTAGACTGTGCTAAAGGTTTCCGTGCTCTCACAGCCATCACGGTTGACCGATCACGACTAAAAGGGGACGTTCTCACCTAGACATTACCTCGAACCTGCATATGAAATTTTGTGATGATCGGACAAGAACTATGAGGTCTTGCCTGTGCCAAAGAAAATGTGAACAAACTGACAGACAGATTAACTGGAGAGCACTAAATAATTTTTGGCCATCAAATCTTGAACACACGTCTTTGTCTTGTTACAATTTGTAACAAGGCAATCCCTTACAGACTAAATGAAATCCTTTCAAAGATAATACAAAGCAAATCCACTGAATATGAGCCTTCAAGTTGTGGTACATGTACTTCAGAATAAGGCCCAAATATGGGCTTCCAGCACTCTATCAGTTAACAGACTAATAGACTTCCACACACGTGATGGTAATAGCTTATCTTGACTTTGTCAAGTTAAGCTAAAAATTAGGTTTTATTCAGATAAATGATAAATTAAAAATCGCGACATCGACGCCGTAGCTGCGAGGGGTGGTGCAATCTCACAAAATTCTAAGTTCATCAAGGGCCATAACTCCAAGAAAAATATCTGGAACAACACATGCATTGAACAGTGGCTAGACATCAATAAGATACACTTACATGCCAAATATAAAGTCATTCCATCAAGTATTTCAAAAGTTATTGAGTTTTGAAACTCGTTGGTCACAGACAGACCAACAGACCGACTGACAGACCGACCGACTGACAGACCGACCGACCGACCGACCGACCGACAGACCGACAGACAGACCGACAGACTGACATTGCCACTTATAGAGCTGCTAGTCGCAGCTAAAAATTTGTGGATGTAGTAGGCCTATTAAACATTTATGAACACTGACAGACCACTCTCCATGTTGATACAACCTGAAAGACAATCAACGAAGGGATTAATTGTGTGATTGGTGAACAAAGGAAACTTCTGGGACAATAACTTAATTATTATCATTGTATAATCAGAAACTCCAGAAATATCTAGGCTTATTGCACGTGCAAAGGTTGATTGCTTTTTTTTTTATAGGAATCTACTTTAGTGCAATAAAGCATTTGTTTAGTTATCACTGAATGAATGATAAATACAGGTTATCATGATTATGTACATGTCCTGTGATTTGTATCAGATTCGAGGTGGTGTCCAGAATGGGATCTCAACGAGCTGGCTTTGCCGGCAAGTTGTGATCCCATTTTTGGACACCACCGAGAATCTGATGCAAATCACAGGACATGCACATTATCATGATAATTCATTTATCTAACGATTCTGTTACATAAACAGATAAAATCTTAATTATTAATACAGTTTGTGGACATAAAGTTGGGCGAGAATTTTTCAATTTTCAAAGTTGTGTTGTCAAATTATTCACTCTCAGTGTCACTTCCTATGATGATACGCTTGAATTTAAAAGTGTGTAATACTGAATTGTGCAGTTTCTATTTTTTGTATGGGGGGAGGGGGTGGTCATTGGCTATATAGGATGTAACATTCGTCTGCAAAATGAGCCGTTCCCAAACCAGTTTTCTGCTTCGGTTCTTTTCTTTCCCTTTAGTTCAAACAGTGAGGCTTATTTGCGAAAGCTAATTAATGCATTTATCCAACAGGCGCAGGGCACCAACCGTACAGTAGACAGAAAAGAAGCATCATCAGCAAACATTCAGCTCATGGACAACCGGTGGCATACAAGCTGGAAAATTTGTTTATGCTTCTTTGAAAAAAGTGTACATTTTTATTGAGTTAAAATCCCCCCCTCCCCCCACCATTATTTAGTTGTAATCCACCCCCACATTCTCAGTATCCAGAGGTGGTGGAAACTGTGGGGAGGCTGATGTCCTGTATGCGACTCAACACTTCTTTGAAGAGGTATGTTACTAGATTCGTCATCGATTTTACAGTGTTCAGAAATTGACAATGTAAGAATATATACAGGAATTCACATAGGCATACAAGCGATCAAAACAAGACTTTTCAGGCAAATTACGAATTTTTCGGCAATTGCAAAATCATCAAAAATAAAATTTTATGCTTGGTTTAAAAAAACAAGAGCACCGCCTAGCGGGGCAACATATGCCCGTCAAAACTGGAACATGCACAAGTTTCTCTGGGGTAAAGTTTAAAATTTTTGTTGACTTGACTATGTCTGTTCCCCCCCCCATACCCCTCCCCCCCCCCCCCTACCCCACTCCAATCATTGCCCATTCCGCTGCCCCGTCTGGGGTAAAGTGTAATTCACCCGTTTTCACATTTTCATATTAAGCGATCTGAGGTCTTTACAAAATAAAAACAAGAACTTGGGCAAAATTCTCATAAATAAAGGGCCATAACTCTACTAAAAATGGGCCGCTAAAGACGGAAATCGAACCCAACCTGTACGTTGTTGTACTAAATCCATAAGCCAAATTTAACTCAGCTCAAAACATTAGAACTAAAGTTATCATCCGGAAACAAAATGTGTCCATGTGCCCTCAATAAAGTTAAAGCCATTCTTCCACACAAAGCCTTGAGAACGCTTTACTTCACACTCGTACACAGTCACTTGCTTTATGAGATTCAAATCTGCGGTGACTCAAAAGCGATCAGCAGATTACTGTTAATGCAGAAAAGAACCCTACAAATTATCAATAACAAAAAATAATTCAATGCCCATACTGACCCATTGTTCATTAAAGATCGTATCCTAAAGGTTAATGACTTATTTAAACTCGATGCTGCTCTGTTCATCTATGACTGGAAAAAGTCTAATCTTCCAGCCCCATTTGGCGATTTTGTCACCTATGTTAGTACACAGACCCACAGAAACACTAGACAGTCTACGCTTTTGAGTGTAAGTAGAAGTAGGACTCGATCCCTGGAGAAGTTTTCACTGTACTCGTTTCCACAAATGTGGAACGAATGGACAATGAAATTTGTCTTCTAGAAAATACAAATATGTTAAAAAAAAAGTGTGACTTTTAAGTTCTTAGCATCATACACCGACAGCATTGAATGCAAGAATCCTTACTGTTCTGATTGTTTTATCTGAGTAAGTTTGTCGGTCTTGTTAGAGTTGACTACATTCATTAGGGTGTGGCAGGATGATTCCTCAAGCAATTGTTGAACTCCATTAACCAAACGTTATGTGCTACTCTTGTCTGGATATCTCATCTAATTTGGCTCCCCAGATAATGTTCGTCGATCTTAACCAATGGATGACTTTGTAATAAAATACATCCTCTTTTTGACGGTTGCTGTGAGCAAGAAGAGATGTGGGTGATGCTGATGGTGAGATGTGTTGAAAATCAACACTATCTTCTGGTCTGTCGGCAATATGGATACAAACCGGCCAAAGTAAGGGTCTAGATCCGTGCACAAGTGGTTTTTCTGTACATGCTTAGCTGTGAATTTATAACATAAAACAATGGAATAGCAAGCAAGACTTCAATGAATGAGGCAACGAGCATGACCCAGTGCTCAATTCATTGAATAATTGCTGAAAACAACTGATTGCTGACTGCGAACGACATTCCCCCTGCATGGTTCTGACCTGTCCGGGGAGCCTGTTTCTTATGGTGGAACACTTGCAGATCTTCCTGTCTCCGAAACAGAGCACAAACTCTAATGTGCAGACACTGGGTCGTAGGAACCAGAGGCTATATTTTATCAAGCAAAACAAACTGTCCTGATTCCAGCGAGGCACTCGTGCCACTGTTGATAAGCACAATCACCTCTGATACTGGTGTCATGCTGGTGTCGGTACAGTGTATCTCACCCACTGCCCTATAAACCAACTTCGATTAGCATCATTGCTTTGTCTTCCCGTCTCCGAAACAGAGCACGACCCATTGCTCAATTCATTGAATAATTGCTGAAAACAACTGATTGCTGACTGCGAACAACATTCCCCCTGCATGGTTTTGACCTGTCCGGGGCGCCTGTTCCTTATGGTGGGATGCTTGCAGATCTTCCCGTCTCCGAAACGGAGAACAAACTGTAATGTGTAGACACTGTGTCGTAGGTAGGAACTAGAGGCTATATTTTATCAAGCAAAACAAACTCTCCTGATTCCAGCGAGGCACTCGTGCCACTGTTAATAAGCACAATCACCAGTGATAGTGGTGTCTCGCTGGTGTCGGGACAGTGTATCTCACCCACTGCCTTATAAACCAACTTCAATTAGCATTATTGCTTCTGGTCTTCATTGGTTTGGAGGATGGGGGCAGGGGTCAGCCTGGCAGCTGATTTTAGGGAGAAGTGACTTCTCCCTTCAGAGACTTTAGGGAGAAGTTAGGGGCCAGGAGGGAGAAGTCAGTGGACATGAAGGAGAAATCAGAATAACATAATACGTCCCGTTTTTATAAACAGGCGTACTGAAAATTTGGTGTCAATCCATCAAGGGATTCGGCTTTAAATGAAAGGCAACCAATTTTTTGGTGTCAATCCATCAAGGAATTCGGCTGTAAATCAACAGCAACGAATTTTTTTCGAAAAATTGTGTTTTCAAAGGGCCATAACTCTGTAGCGGATGGACTGAGAAACATCAATATCGAACTTGACAGGTATTTCATTGCTAAAAACAACATCTGAAAAAGTTGGAGTCAATCTGTCAAGGCGTTTGGTTTTAAATGAACGGAAACCAATTTTTTTTCAAAAATTGTGTTTTCAAAGGGCCATAACGCTGCAGCAGATGGACTGAGAAACACCAATATCGAACTTGACCTGTATTTTATTGCTAAAAACAACATCTGAAAGTTTGATGTTGATCCATCAAGGCATTCGACTTTAAATGAAGGAAAACCATTTTTTTTAGAAAAATTGTGTTTTCAAAGGGCCATAACTCTGCAGCATATGGACTGAGAAACACCAATATCGAACTTGACCTGTATTTTATTGCTAAAAACAACTTCTGAAAGTTTGATGTCGATCCGCCAAGGCGTTCGACTTTAAATGAATGGAAACCAAATTGTTTACGGACAGACAGATGGACAGATGGATGGACAGACAGACTGATAACATAATATGTCCCGTTTTTATAAATGGGCATATAATAAATAGGGGATCTTTTATTGAACTATTCAGCTCAGCCAGTATGCAGTATACTTTTCTAGTGGAGGTGAAAACTCAAATCCCCCATCTAAACATGGGTGTGATTTGATTTTCACCTCAATTGAGCATGCACTGTATACTGGTATGGCACCAATCACTCGAGGGTAAAATTTTCACTACAGTTTTGGGGTAATCTTAAGATTTTTGGGGCATAATTGATCCCCTCCCCCCCAAAAAACCCCAAACAAATCGGCCTGTACGATTCATGTAAGATACTGAATGCACATGTATTCCACCTTTGCCCGCTCTATTTCTTCTACTTCAGCCATCTTCCAACCCTAAGGAAATGGCATTTCATTTGGTCTGGTTTTCAAATTTGTCTGCCTGGTGGGTCTTGGACAATTGCCAGATGCCCTTCCCCCCACCTACACACACACACTTTCACTGAGCATCCACCACTTCTATAAATGCTGTAATATAAGGAAAGCATTGATTGATAACATGATATCATGATAACAGTCCATGGTATCCAAAACATCTAATTTTGAAACCTCGTGTCCATATGGGAAAGAACAAAATATTTTGTGAAGGAATATTGATGACCCCCCCCCCCCCCCCCCCCCCAACACACACCCAACAAAATAAAAAGAAAGGAAATAAAATACGATCTGATGAAAAAATAAAATAGTGTTGTTCCTTGGCCAGTTTTGTGCCGTTAGCACTACTTGGTGCCATTTTTGCCAGTTTGGTGCCGTTTTTGACAATGAGAATTGGTGCTGTTTTCGTCTGATTGGGTTATGTGTACATGTGCATTTATCAACAGACAATTCTCCAAAATACATTTTATCCTTCCCTCTTTCCAATGAACTGAGTTCATCAACTGCCTGGATTTTTTTTTTTTGTATCAGCCTCCATTTTCCCTTTAGAAAGTTTTTAACAAAACATATTTTTAACTCCGCAAATAAAGAAAATGAAAGTGTCAATTACACTGTAGCTCAACTTGTTAAGACATGTACATGTATAGTATGTGACACAGCAATGACAAACATCTAGGTAATGACCTGATAACAAAGGTACATATGAAGTATTGTAATGGTCTGTACATAAATACTAACTGTAGCCTGTAACAAATGTATAGGCAAAGTATTGTAAAGGTGGGTGACAGTCAGATGTTAAACTAGAAAAGAAATCTTTGAGTCCCAGAGTGGGTCTGACTGAACCCCAAAATATTTGTTCTCATAGCACAGTGATAACAAAGGCACCCCAAAACACACTCATTCCTGTCCCAAGGTGAAAACAAAGGTACCCAAGAAGTTTCATGAAGATCAGTTCACAAATATGAGCTGTGTAGAAGTTGTGACAAAAAACTGATTGGACCTAATTTCGGTACAAAATGGCCACTGGCAGCCATCTTGAATTTTGGGCCGCACCCAGAAACACTCGTTCTCGTCCCAAGGTGATAACAAAGGTACCCAAGAAGTTTTGTGAAGATCGGTTCATAAATACAGACTCTAGCCCGAGCCGTATTGACATGTGTACTTACTGTGTGTAAGTAGCACTGAAAAAATCAAAGTTCATCTAATTTGCATAATTTCTGCACGAGAAAAAAACCCGTATTATATGTGATGTATCCCATGGTACTAAACATTCACACAAAAAATTATTCAAATCAGCGCTTTCATTTGGAAGTTATGTGCAAAAATCTGATTGCACCCAATTTTGTACAAAATGGCTGCCATCGGCCATCTTGAATTTCGGACTGGACCCCAAAACACTCGTTCTCGTCCCACGGTGATAACAAAGGTACCCAAAGAGTTTCGTAAAGATCGGTTCATAAATACGGCCTCTAGCCCGAGCCGTATTGGCATTTGCACTTACAGTGCTGAAAGTAACACCAAAAAACATCAAAGTTAGTCTAATTTGCATAATTTCTGCACGAGAAAAAAACCCGTACTATATGTGATGTATTCCATGTTACTAAACATTCATACAAAAATTTATTCAAATCAGAACTTTCATACAGAAGTTCTGTACAAAAGACTGATTGCACTAATTTTGGTACAAAATGGCTGCTGGTGGCCATCTTGAATTTTGGACCACACCCAAAAACACTCGTTCTTATCCCACAGTGATAACAAAGGTACCCAAGAAGTTTCGTAAAGATCGATTCATAAATACAGCCTCTAGCCTGAGCCGTATAGCAGTTGTGTACAAAAAACTGATTAGACCTAATTTCGGTACAAAATGGCCACTGGCAGCCATCTTGAATTTTGGACCGCACCCAGAAACAATCGTTCTCATCCCAAGGTGATAACAAAGGTACCCAAGATGTTTCGTGAAGATCGGTTTATAAATACAGACTCTAGCCCGAGCCGTATTGACATGTGTACTTACTGTGTGTAAGTAGCACTGAAAAAATCAAAGTTCATCTAATTTGCATAATTTCTGCACGAGAAAAAAACCCGTATTATATATGATGTATCCCATGATACTAAACATTCACACAAAAAATTATTCAAATCAGTGCTTTCCTATGGAAGTTCTGTGCAAAAATCTGATTGCACCAAATTTTGTACAAAATGGCTGACATCGGCCATCTTGAATTTCGGACCAGACCCAAAAACACTCGTTCTCGTCCCACGGTGATAACAAAGGTACATAAGGAGTTTCGTAAAGATCGGTTCATAAATACGGCCTCTAGCCCGAGCCGTATTGGCATTTGAACTCGCAGTGCTGAAAGTAACACCAAAAAACATCAAAGTTAGTCTAATTTGCGCACGAGAAAAAAAACCTGTATTATATGTGATGTATCCCATGGTACTAAACATTCATACAAAAAATTATTAAAATCAGAGCTTTCGTATGGAAGTTCTGTACAAAAAACAGATTTCTGCATAGTCGGTACAAAATGGCGGCTGGCAGCCATCTTAAATTTCGGACCGCACCCAAAAACACTCGCTCTCGTCCCACGGTCATAACAAAGGCACCCAAGAAGTTTCGTAAAGATCGGTTCATAAATACGGCCTCTAGCCCGAGCCGTATCCAATTGTTGGACAGACGGACAGACGGACGACGGGCCATGGCATAAGCTCAAATTTGGCTTCGCCAAAGTTGAGCTAATAAATAAATATGACCCAGTCTGCCTCAAAGGCTCTTGGGACATAATTTTTTCTAACTGGTTAGTCCCCTATGCTCTACTCTTCTGTTCTCCAACATATTTTCTGTTTGCAGAGGAGAACATCGATTTCGAAACAAGTTGAGGGCTTCAGGTGAGAAGACATGTGGGCAAGTACAGATGATCACATCGGACATTTCGACCAATGGCATTCTTGGATTTACAACTTGGAGGAATATCTACTTGGGGATTCCCTATATATTATGTAGTACTCCAATGTGATTGGCGATTTTTATGAACATGCTGACGTCATGATGGCTTGCTTTATAAAACAACCTGGTTGTGCCAATTGAGATGTGTTATTTATTATACTGCTTACTGATTTAATATTCAAAGGAGGAAGTGGGAAATTTTGTGATTATGAAACTTAAGTGCTAAGGCCCCACAAAGTAGATCTTCTTTTTCACAGGCCATTTTTTGTAAAATTGCATGTGGGTGGGCATTTTTTTTATTTTATTATTTATTTTTGTAATTATTTCTTTGCCATTGAAAGTTCATGTTCTTGGTTTGTTTTATGTTTTAGGCTACAGAATCTACAGAATAGCATGGGTGGTTATTTATTTATTTATTGGTGTTTAAGGTCACATACTTATGTACAATGGCTAATCCCGACCGTGACAGTTTTACGGGTTGAGGAAGCTGGAGTACCCAGAGAGAACCATCGAGCATCGACGAGCAACTGTTAGCGCCTCAACATTCTAACTCTGTTCAAGCTCCACTCAAGCAGGGTTACAGCAGTTGAAGACATGTGCATCATCGACGTGCAGTATGCCTTAGTGCATGGCGTCATCGTGCCCCCATGTAGGCAACCAGGATGATGTGCCTTGCCCAAGGACACAACGCGGGTCGTCCCAGATGGGGATCGAATTTGGGACCTCTAGCATAGAAGTCCAACAGTCTACCACTGAGCCACCGTGCTCCCAGCATGGGTGGTAAAGCATTGTAAAGCCTTGTTGCACTCAGGGGACAAATTTGTCAATTTTATTAACTTCGGTAAAATATCATACAAAAACCATTTAATTTTTATTTTTTTAAGTTTGCATTGGTTATAAAAAAGAGAGTTTGCGGCAGCCAAAAGGACCATGTGGGAGGGCCTGAGAAACAGATTTTTAACTTTTTTAGGTCTAACCCTCATTGTTTACTACTTTGGTAATTTTTTAGGCAAGCATGAATGACAGTACAAATGTAGTAATTGTTGTAAAATTCTACGGCCCATCATCGAGCTCGTTCCAATGAGTGTACCACATGATATGGTTTTGTTGAATTTTTTTTGAAAAATTAAAAAAAAAACAATGATTAAAACAATAAATTTTTGTATCCTGTATGTTGGGAAAAAGGTTGATAAAAAATGAATTACTACAAAAATTATCTGATTTATTGTTATCACAGAATCAGGACAAGTCAATATACTGGTCGGCTCAATTTTTCAAGGAATGAGTGTGTTAACAAGTCAAAAAATGTCTTACAAAACTTATTTTTGCACATGTCAATTTACAATTTAGTTAAAGACCTTAAAATAAAGTTATCGCTTCACTTAATAAACAATACCTTCATTGCAAGTTGATTGATGCATCAGCCAAATCTCCAATCCACTTAACAGGTTGTTTACAATGGATAACAAGGTGAGATTACCAATACAGAAATTTATCTTAATAATTAAATGATAATGGGAGGTACTAAATTATCTGCAATTGCATCTATGTGGGAAAGCTTATTTATTTATTTATTTATTTATTTATTTATTTATTTATTTATTTATTTATTTATTTATTTATTTATTTGGGTTTAATGACATTTTCAATAGCCAGGGACATATTGTGTCAGTAAATTTTTGTGAGTGGAGGAAAGTGGAGTACCTGGAGGGAACCATCAAGCAGTGCCAAGTAAATGTCAGACTCTCTAACCTGTTAAACTGGCATGAGAAAGCGGTTTGAATCAGTTGAAGGCCTTAGTACACTGCACCACTGTGAGTATCGAAACCTGGACAATTGGAGTTAAGGGTCTTGCCCAAGAACTCAACACAGACGACATGTCATGATCAAACCTGCAATCTTTTGATCTGAAGTTCAATGTGCTAACCGGTGAGCCACCATGCTCCCAGGAAAACTTAGTTGGGTGGGATGGGGGAAGAGGGGGGATGATTCCTGCAGTAAGCACTTTAACTGCATAGGTGAGGTGAGCAGTGGGAGCATAGAATCCATTGGAAATATTTCTTCTGGGTATCCATATTGGGGGGTGGGGGGTGGGTGGGTGGGTGTACGTGGATCTTGAGGAGGGGGATTTCCAAGCAATTTCTATGCATATCACAAAGATCAAAGTCTTAAGTTGGAAAAATGTATCAAGGTGGTGTCTCTCTCGTGCGTGTGGGGCCCATGGGATATATTTTTCAAAAATTTCTCCATGGAAGGTCCAGTATGGTATGTCATTTGTACTTTCATTAGTTGACGGCCCATGCAGACTGTAGTATTCAAGATTTTTAGCACAAGGGGGGTGGGGGACAATGCTCCTCCACCCTTCCCTGGGTATGCCAGTACACTTCCTATCATAACTAGAAGATTACAAAAAATTCTAGGTTTTGTGAGTTTGTGAGCAGTGCGAACATGGAATCCTTTGGAAATATTTATTTATTGGTGTTTAAAGTCACTTTCATCCTCTTCAGTAAAATATCATGACAGCAACATAGGTATGCAGACAAGTTTAGGCAATTGTTTAAACCTATACTGCCATCTTTAGAGGAGTTCCACTCCAGGCATTGGTTCAGGGTCCTATTTTACCAGTAAAGCAGAAGTTGTATACCTAGTAAACATGCACTTTTCCACTTCTCAGGGGTTCTCACAGCAATTTGTTAATATTTATTAACCCTCAACCTAAATGACGAGAAGATGAATGACACTTCAAAAAAAAATTATAGAATTACTGCAAAATTTCAATCTTTCTGCCCTATCAGTTAAAGCATAGCTGATAAGTTAAAATTCAGGCTCCAATAGGGAGCCACAAATATTAACCCAGGAACATGGCTTGAACAAAATGAGATCCAACCTCTCCAAGGAAGCTGAATACCAAATATCAAATGATTCTGACGGATGGATCTGAAAAAAAAGATTTTTAAAGATTATCCTCCATAATGCACTAAGTTAAAATTCGGGCTCCCATAGGAAGCCCAAATAGTAACCGAGGGACTGGATTCGAACAATCTTGAATCTAACCCTCATAACGATACGGTATACCAAACATTAAAATATTCTGAGCGGTGGTTCTGAAGAAGATCTTTAAAGATTATTCCCCATATTGCCCTATGAGCCCAAATATGAGCCAAGGAGCTTAATTTTAAGAAACGTGTATTTGAGCACCCTCACCCATCCACTCTCCCCTCCCTTATGGATGTTGTATACCAAATATCAAAGATTCTGATCAGTGGTACTGGAGAAATTTTTATAATTTTTGCAAATATGCTGACTCAGCATTTTTTGATGTCCCTTATTGAACACCCTGACACAACCGATGGCATTTTTTTTTTACCATTCCGTTCTATTGGTCATAAGGATGCTTCACACCAAATAACAGTTCTCTGTTCTCTGTAGTTTGGGAAATATTTGCGTTTGAAAATATTTTTATTTTAGCTCCTGGGGTTCCCAGTGGAACACTTTTTTTGCACAAATCAAGTACTCATGACTCAATAATAGCACATACCAAATTTGTTTCAAATTGGACAATCAGTTCAGAAACTAGAAATTTTGGGTGGGGCCAACAATCCTGGCCCTACTATTGTTTGTTTGTTGGTGGTTAACGTCACATATTTATGCACCATGGCTAATCGTGACACAACATGGAGATGAAGTCAAGTTTAGTCAATCGTTGATCTACATGTTGCCCATTTTAGAGGACTTACACCCCAAGCATTGGTGACTGGGTCCTATTTTACTAGTAAAGCGGAACTGGTTTACCACAGGAAACAAGTGCTGCTTACTTCCCGGGGTTCCCACGGGGATGGCCCTACTATTACAAAGGCAAATATTGCTCCATGAAATTTGTTTGAACAAACTTGATTCAACACTTCAAAAGGAAGCTCTATACCAAATATCAAGTCATTGTACCCAATGTTCACGATGAGATTTTTAAAACAATTTGGAGCATTTCCCCCCACCACCTCCCTATGGGGCTGGGCAAGTTGATTTTAAATTTAGAGGTAGACACCAGGGGTGGCCAATCCCCCGAAAAATCACCTTGATGCAGTAACCTTGGTAATATATTACATTAAATTAACACAGCCACTGTTGGTAGTATTTACTCAAATAATACAGATGAGATGACCTGTATTTGATGACAAGTTTGGTTTCAATCGGGACTTTTAAAATTTTAAGTTCATGGTCACTGTGACCTTGACCTTTGCCCTAATGACCTAAAAATATGTAGGGTTCTTCCTCTCATGCTCAACTCACACGCCAAGTTTGGTTTTGATCGAGAATGCATAATTTTAATAATTACGAGAGCCGAAACCAGCTTCATCAGCGACTGATAAAATTTTAATTTCAAGGTCACTGTGACCTTGACCTTTGTCGCAATGACCTAAAAATTACAAGGGGTGCTTCCTCTCACCATGCCTAACCCACATGCCAAGTTTGGTTTAAGACAGCCAAGCAGACCTTTAATTATATAATGGAAACCAACTCTAATAAAAAATTAAAGTTCAAGGTCACTGTGTGACCTTGACCTTTGGCACAATAATCCAAAAATAAACATGCTTCTTCTTCTCATCATACACAACCCACTTGCCAAGTTTGGTTTCCATCGGCCAAGTGGAAATCTAGTTAAAGAGTGGACACCAACTCCATCTACAGATGGACAGACAGACAGATGGACAGACAGCACCATGGCTATATCCCCCAAAATTTTTTCGAGGGGGGTATGAAAAACAAAATGTGATGTCAGAACAAGCAAGCACCACAAAATTTAACTGAAATTAGTTCAGCAGTTTTGGAGGAGCAGGTGCAAACACCATGTTCACGGACGATAGACGACGGATGATGGACAGTGACTGATCATTATAGCTCATCCTGATTTTCAGTCAGGTGAGCGTAAAAAACAATAAGAATTGATGGCGATATTGGTAATGAAAGTGTCAATGACACTGTAGCTCAACTTGTCAAGACATGTACATGTATAGTATGTGACACAGCAATGACAAACATCTAGGTAATGACCTGATAACAAAGGTACATATAAAGTATTGTAACGGTCTGTACATAAATACTGACCATAGCCTGTAACAAATGTATAGGTAAAGTATTGTAAAGGTGGGTGACAGTCAGATGCTAAACTAGAAAAGAAATCTTTGAGTCCCAGAGTGGGTCTGACTGAACCCCAAAATATTTGTTCTCATAGCACAGTGATAACAAAGGTACCCCAAAACTCACTCATTCCTGTCCCAAGGTGAAAACAAAGGTACCCAACAAGTTTCGTGAAGATCAGTTTATAAATACGAGCTGTATAGAAGTTGTGACAAAAAACTGATTGGACCTAATTTCGGTACAAAATGGCCACTGGCAGCCATCTTGAATTTTGGACCACACTCAGAAACACTCATTCTCGTCCCAAGGTGATAACAAAGGTACCCAAGAAGTTTTGTGAAGATCGGTTGATAAATACAGCCTCTAGCCCAAGCCGTATTGACATGTGCACTTTCAGTGTATAAGTAGCACTAAATAAATCAAAATTCATCTAATTTGCATAATTTCTGCACGAGAAAAAAACCCGTACTGTATGTGATGTATTCCATTTTACTAAACATTCATACAAAAATTTATTCAAATCAGAACTTTCATACAGAAGTTCTGTACAAAAGACTGATTGCACTAATTTTGGTACAAAATGGCTGCTGATGGCCATCTTGAATTTTGGACCACACCCAAAAACACCCGTACTCATCCCACGGTGATAACAAAGGTACCCAAGAAGTTTCGTAAAGATCGGTTCATAAATACGGCCTCTAGCCTGAGCCGTATATAGAAGTTGTGTACAAAAAACTGATTAGACCTAATTTCGGTACAAAATGGCCACTGGCAGCCATCTTGAATTTTGGACCGCACCCAGAAACACTCGTTCTCGTCCCAAGGTGATAACAAAGGTACCCAAGACGTTTCGTGAAGATCGGTTCATAAATACAGACTCCAGCCCGAGCCGTATTGACATGTGTACTTACTGTGTGTAAGTAGCACTGAAAAAATCAAAGTTCATCTAATTTGCATAATTTCTGCACGAGAAAAAAACCCGTATTATATGTGATGTATCCCATGGTACTAAGCATTCACACAAAAAATTTATCAAATCAGCACTTTCATATGGAAATTCTGTGCAAACATCTGATTGCACCTAATTTTGTACAAAATGGCTGCCATTGGCCATCTTGAATTTCGGACTGCACACAAAAACACTCGTTCTAGTCCCACGGTGATACCAAAGGTACCCAAGAAGTTTCGTGTGAAGATCGGTTTATAAATACGGCCTCTAGCCTGAGCCGTATTGGCATTTGCACTTACAGTACTGAAAGTAACACTAAATACATCAAAGTTAGTCTAATTTGCATAATTTACGTTCGAGAAAAAAACCTGTATTATATGTGATGTATCCCATGGTACTAAACATTCATACAGAAAATTATTCAAATCAGCGCTTTCATATGGAAGTTCTGCACAAAAATCTGATTTCACCTAAGTCTGTACAAAATGGCCACCAGCGGCCAACCTGAATTTCGGATCGGACCCCAAAACACTCGTTCTCGTCCCACGGTCATGACAAAGGTACCCAAGAAGTTTTGTAAAGATCGGTTCATAAATACGGCCTCTAGCCCGAGCCGTATTGAATTGTTGATGGTCAGACAGACGACGGATGACTGGCCATGGCATAAGCTCAAATTTGGCTTCGCCAAAGTTGAGCTAAAAATGGGTAAATAGTTATTAATTTATATTGGTGTTTTTTTAACCCTTAAAGGCTTTATAATTTCTGACTTTTCTGATCTCTGAACAGATGTCCTTAACATGCCATCATGAGGAGGTCCTGCTGACAATAGACAAATTACCTAGGCAATGGTTTCTAGTCAATTCTTGGATGCCTTAACAGGGAGCCAAGACATAGCTAGAAATCAGTGCAAAGCAATTAAGACATATAGAGACGGTGGAATGGTGGGAATTCAAGATCTTTGTCCAGGCCCTTAAGGGTTACAGTCATTTCAGCGATCTATGCCTAAATCATATGACCTCAACATAAGTATCAGGTCAAGTTTAACTAATTGTTTATACCCATGCTGCCCACTTTAGAGGACTTTCACCCCAAGCATTGGTTGCCAGGTCCTATTTTATCAGTAAAGCAGAACATGTTTACCACAGTTAACAAGCACTGCTCCATTTCCCCAGGCACCCAAGGGGATAGGTAAAGAGTTAAATAAAAATAGGGCCCAATTTCAGGACAGAAGAGAGGATAAATATGCACACAAAAATGTCATATCTCATGACATACATAATTATCTGAATAATAAAATCCATTTTGTGATTACTTAGTACTCTGTCCTAATGTTATATGATTTCCAGCCAATTTTAAGCATAAAAAAGCCTACAGCCATTGTTAGAATAATGGCTGAAGACATAGTTTCTATTGATTATCAGCACTAATACCTTACGCGAAATCATTTCTTTGAAATTAATCATAGTAAGAAATTGTTCAGAATAACCTGGATGCACAGTGACTTCCCACATTGACCAATACAGCATCAATTATGAAGATGCTACCTGGGCAGAATGTAATAACCTCACTTGATTATCTGAATCCAATTAACAGAAAGGTCATGAGAATGTCTTTATTTATCCCTCTCAACAGTGTAAAGTTTATCAGCACAGCAGACTTAACTTCTAGAATTTTTCCATCCATATTGCTTCTCATTTCTGGCCTGACATAGTGGAGATAAATATCTGATAGCAAAATACTGAAATTTCATGTAAAATATTTTTTTCAAAGTGCAACTGGGAATTTAACCAATTGAATCTTGTTTGATAGAGCTCAATGAGCTCTGTCAAACAAGACTGCATTGGTTAATTTTTGAGTTGCATTATGGCAAAAATTTTGCTTAATGAAATTTTGCTATTCTGACATCAAAGTCCTGGGCCTTAAGGTACATGCACCTAAAATCCTTGCCTCATCAGGCAGTAGTTGACAGGGTACTACTGTCCAACACTGGTCTGTCCAAGTTGCAAGCTTATCTTGAGTGGAACTTCTTTAAGTGTTTAGCTGAGAAAATTGGAAATTTGGTACTTCATCATGTGGAATTCTAGATCGCTGAATAATGCAGTATTATATGGAGTGTTGTGGATTTACAGCACACTGTATCAATAGACATCTCGAAAGTCCAGCTGTCCAAGGTATCCGGAACAAGCAAAACAACAAGGCAACTCAGCGTGTTCAAAGGCTCCTGGACCGATGTCCCATGAGATCTTCCCCGCCCTGATTATCTTCCTCTCTAGGTGAACATGAGCTAGGTTATCTTCTCTCCCCAGGTTATCTCCCCTCTGATTATCCCCCCACCCCTCCCCCCATCTCCAACTTTTTTGGACCTTTCCATTTTTTTTTAGGAAATTGGTTCTGTACATCTCTGTGATTTTAAAAGAATCAATTATTTATTTATTTTTTATTGAAGTTTAAGGTCACATACTTATGCACAATGGCTAATCATGACAGTGACAGTTTTAAGGGTGGATTAAGCCGGAGTACCTAGAGAGACCCACCAAGCATCGACAAGCAACTGTCAGCTCCACAACATTCTAACCCTGTTCAAGCTCCGCTCAAGCAGAGTTACAGGGGTTGATGGCAGGTGCACCTTCCATGTGCAGTACATCTTAGGACAAGGAGTCATCGAGCCCCCATGTAGGCAACTGGGATAAAGTGCCTTGCCCAAGGACACAACACAGGTCATCCTGGATGGAAAGGAATCAACTATTGCACATCAGAAAACCTAGAAGGTAGTGCTTGGGAGGAAGGATTTTCATCAATATACTTTTGCTGGACGACTGCTATGCTGATCATAAGAATAAGAACTTTCTAGTTTTTAAAACTAGCAGTTATCTGCCATAGATACTATTATGTGAAAGGATAAAGATGAATAAAAAAAAAAAAAAAAATTTCATGACTTCTATTCACATCGGCTGCAGAAGAGGGATGTGGCACAGTCAGCAACAATAGATTTTTTGAATCACAAAATGACACTGTATGGTAAATGCAAAGTAACTAATGAGGTAAAAAAAAATCTAGGGGGGGGGGGGGGGGGGCAGAGATAATCAGTGTGAGGGAAGATAAATTAGGTTATCCCCCTATGGGGAGGGGAAAGATAATCAGGGGGAAGATAAACTATTACAATGGGATAAAACTGTCACAGGTGATTACTAGTTTGGTGACATGATTTGAATCAACCCACAAACTTAACCATGACAACTGACAATGCCACTTTAATAATCATGGCAGTGTGCCATGGCTTTTACTACAGCATTGCCAATTGCCATGACTTAACTTTAGCAGAACTTAAAATTCATGCAGGAATCAAAATCAATTCTCGCAAATGATTCTCTCAAGGAAAGCAGTAAGAATCAACTCTGATTCTCACAAAATGTTCATTTGATTCTCGTCATAGATTCTAAAAGTGTCCTTAAAGACCTTGAGAGTTCTACTTATTTTTCTCTCCCTCATCATAATGTGACACACTGACTTAGCAGTGGTGTCTAGCGAAGTCTTGGCTGCCTATATTGGCAGCCAAGACTTCACTAGAAACCACTGTCAAGTCACTGTAATTTCCATCAGCATGACCATGCACCACAAGCCCATATGTAATTGGAACATGTGTTCTACAAGTACATACAAGACAAGAATCTCACAAAAATTGGAACTATACCCCTTAGGGTTAAACTACATTAAATATTTTTTTTTATAAATATGAGGTTTGTTCTTTTTGTTTGGATTATGGACTGGCTTCACTCACAAGGACAAGAGTATAAAAGTACCATCAAATTCTAAATTGAGAGCAAAACAAGACTAACTGTGACCGCCCGGCTACGGATGCCCTCGAACTATGACCTTGCTCTATGACTTTAACCTCCATCAAACAAAAAAAAAATTTGTATGCGACACATCGCCTTCCCATAAGCAACATGTATGCCAATTGTCAACAAACTGCAGTGAAGCATCTAAGAGTTATGGAGCGGATACAAAATCTTCCTGAAGGACAGATGGATGGATGGATGGATGGACGGACAGATGGATGGAAATGACAAACACTACATATCTCTTACCCAAACATAAAATCCCTGAAAATACAATACATACCCACTTTTTGTCCCTTTTTAGCCGCATAAACTATTTTAGCACCATAAAAAACATTTTAGACACATAACTCACTTTTTTAGACACATAAATGCCATTTGTTGGTTCAACTTTATGTACCTAGTCACATAAATCAGATTATACACATAACAGTGCTGTGTACCAACAACTAGGCACATAAACCTGATTTGTTCGCTTGGACAGACAGATGAAAATGACTAATACTATATGCCCTGAAAATTTAAATTTTTTTCGGGGGCATAAAAATAATTTTCGCATAAGGAGTTGGTGAGCATCAAAATTGATTCTCGCAAATCAGGACTAATTTTAAGGCCCATTCGGTGACTTACACTCCTTGTCGGAACAGCTCGTCAAGAAGCATGGATCTATTAATTTTGTTTGTTTATTGGGGTTTGACAACACTTTTAACAGCCATGATCACATCATGTCAGACAGTTTTTATGGTGGAGGAATCTGGAGTACCTTGATAGAACCACCAACTACAGTACAAGTCAAAATAAGTTGCAGGATAACCACTATAAACTATGTATATTTCTCTTCTTACACCGATCAGACCAGAATCTGACATCATTTTCGGGAAAGCTCTCAGTGAGAGTTTTCCAGAAAATAATGTCAGATTCTGATTTTATCAGTGCAGAAGCAGCAGTATACTTAGTTTATTATGGTTATTCGTCAACTTATGTTAACTTGTACTGTATTAGACTCTCCAACTTATTTATTTGATTTATTAACGTTTAACAACACATTAACAACCAAGGTCATATTGTGTCAGTGACAGTTCATCTATAAAAAGTCGAAATTGTTTATGGTTACACTTTTTTCCATTGAAAAATTGGTTCGCACTGATATTTGCATTGAAAGTTTTTCTTTGAAATCTTGTGTTGGAAGGGGATTAAATATTATCAGGCTACAATAAAAATCTCACATATTAGGATAGATAAGAATGGCAGGCCTTCATAGCACCAATCGTACGTGTCATGTAAGATGGTTGGCAGAAATTTTCATTATTCTGCACAGCGTATTGGAATTATCACCCAGCGCAGAAGGGAAGAGAAACAACTGAAATATTTTGTCATTTACCTAAGAAATAAATTAACTCAATTTGTTGATATAATGCTTAATTAATGAAGGATATTGAAAACATTTTAACTACGTTTTTCAATTCAATTAGGGCATTCAGAAACTATGAATGATCCAGCTTCTTATTTGAACTTGAAAATTATTTTAAATATTTTAAATATTTTTTCTTTAAAAGAATATACCTTCTATTACAGAGAAGAACACTCTCACAATGGGTAATGCTAAATTTCAAATCCACTGCTTTGAGGCAAACACAAAATCAACTGCATGTTTTGGGGGGTTTTTTGTGATGGTGGTGGTAGGGGTGTATTTTAACCTACATTCTTGTTATATACCGTCTGACTTAGTTTTGTGCATGTATGTATGTTTGTATAACTTTTATTTATTTTTTATTCCACAATTCGTCATGTTAGCTATTGTTGTGTCCTCTGTGTACATTTATTTTGTCACAATGTCAAATACGTTTTATGTTTTTTTCTGACTTCTCCCTCATGTCCACTGACTTCTCCTTCCTGGCCCTTGACTTATCCCTAAAGTCTCTGAAGTGAGAAGTCACTTCTCCCTAAAATCAGCTGCCAGGCTGACCCATGCTGTCAAACAAGATATAATAGAATAAATATTAAGTTTATCTCTAGAATACAGGAAAGTGACACAATCCCTGTTAATTGAAAACTCCTGAAAATTAAATAATTTTCATTGGCAAAGTGGCTATTCAATTAACAGCGTTCCACTGTATTATTCTTACTATAGTGTTGCCATTGGCTGTATTATTGGGAGTTGGGCTAATCAAACTACAAGGTACAGTCATGTGTCAAACAGAACATAACCCGTAATTCATGTATTAAGACTACCTTATTGGACAATGATATGATTTTTTTTGTCACATGGCACTAACACTGAATATTTGTCAACATGGGTCCAGCAATGATGAAATTAGTGTAATCTTGATATTTAAAAAATTGCCAATGGAATTTGCCTGAGGATTAACAATGATGTTTATTTATTGGGATTTAATGACACTTTTGACAGCCAGGGTCACCTCATGTCGGACAGTTTTATGTAGGGAGGGGGTGGGATGGGGGGAGGAAGCCGGAGTACCAGGAGAGAACCACCGAGCAATGGTGAACAATTGGAGGAGGGGGAAGCCGGAGTACTCAGAGAGAACCACTGAGCAATGGTGAACAACTGCAATGCTACCCAACATACTAACTCCACACAACTGGGGTTAGCACTGGTTGCAGACAAGTGCACCATCGCATTGGCGCTTTAGTATACAATGCCACCCCGCCTCCACTTGGGCAGTTGGGGGTGAAGTGTCTTGCCCAATGACACGCGATTGCTGTAGGTGGGATTCAAACCAAGGACCTCTCGGCTTCCAGTCTGTGCCTCTACCTACTGAGCCACCGCACCCCATCAATGATATTGACTTAAAAATTTTCAATATGTCTCTCCACAAGAAAACCGTAAACTAGTACAGAATTAAGCAAGACATCAAAACATGAAAGATATTTAATTCTGTGATCAAAGCTTACTACTACTATTGCTTCAAACATTCAATTTGTCTGATATTCTATTATTAAACCTCACTATACTAATGCCTCAAACATTTGTCTGAGAGACTTCCGAAGTAAATCACTGAACCTAAATAATAATTAGGCCTAATCTCTCCCTCTGTTATCAATTCTGCATTTTCTAACTCATCAGTGCATTCATTCAATTGTTTCTGGCATGTTTAAGGTGACTTCCAGCATCTAAAGCTATACCATGGCAACATGGAATGGATTAGTACTATGTGATGCACAGGGTGATTTTGTACATTCAGACTCTCAGGACACAAGCCCACAATTTTTAACCCTTCAGCTAACATAACAATGACCATATCCATCCAGCTCTCTTTTCACAAATATTGCAATTGAATTTTAGTATAACAATAAATGCTCGGGTTATTTCTAGAATACAGAAAAGTGACACAATCCCTGTCAACCAGGGATTATTTTGGGTATCTACAGGGGCCGAGCATAGGGCCCCTTCTCATGATTTTTCCCCAATTATTAACCCCAAATTTCCTGATCTCAGTTCCAGGCCTGGCATTATGAAAAATGCAGGAGGGCAAAAAAATCGCTCTCCTCAATCAGCTTAGGATAGCAATTAGCTTTACACAGCATTTTAAGTATCCAGTTGAACGAACTCATTGAAACTGAAACCAACAGACTACATCAGTGATTTTATTAACTTTACTGAGGTAAAGCGAAATCTCTTAGACATCTAGATGTCTCACTCAACAACCGAACACACACTTGACAAGACCAGTGTGTGTACCCAGACCTGTTGTCCAAGAAAGTCATACGCCTACCACTAACACCTTCAACCCCCCAAGGGGCGTTAAAGGTGGTAGTGGTAGGCGTATGACTTTCTTGGACAACAGGTCTGCTTGAATCTACAGTCACATCCTGGTGCAAGTGCTTCAAGTGACAGGATAGTAGTAATGGTAGTATATTATAGTGTCAATATTCCTTGAATAATTACCCCTCAAACTGTGATGTCAGTTGTTGAACTTGAAACTGACAGAAAAAAAAATATTGTTGTGACCCATTTTGCTTCAAATGATTGCAACTGTGTTTGGGTATGTTTGCAGCCATTACCCTTTACCACTAAACCAGTTTCAAAATGAAATTACGTGATGTTATGTGGCTTCGAAGTTAAATTACATTTTTGCTTTACAACAAAAATTTAATGTGAGCATAATACATGTAATCTCAATCATCCCAGACCAAAATATTTAGGAGGGCAATTTTTCGCTCTCCTTAATTCTTTCAGGAGGGCAGTAAGGAGAGCTAAAAAATCGCTCTCCTGAAATTGCCAAGCCTGCAGTTCCAACTCAAAAAAAAAATGTAATGCACAACTGGTGCTCTGAACGGGTAGTCATAAGGCCTCAGAAAACCAATGGTTTTCTGAGGCCTTATGACCACCCAGTTGAGGACAACAATTGTACATTAAATTTAAATTGCTTGCCTAATGAAGTCCCTTAATTTTCAAAGGCAAATGACAAGTTCTTCTTTAATAGTACAAGAACAGTTTAATAGTAACTACAGAGACTGCATAAACATGATTCCATGTGACTGTTTGTTATCAAACTTACTTGTAGTATACATGCAGTTGCTTAGGTATCAGTTTTAATGTTCTCTGCTCAATTCAAATATAAAATTTCTTAGCCTTTGTATGTTTTTTCGGCTCCAAAACAAATTCCCAATTGGAGCCCCCATGACGCAAATATTCCCAATGTCATGAGCCACGGACTCTTTCTCAAAGAGGGCAGAAGAATCCCTGGTTAACTAAATCCCTGGTTAACTAAATACATTTCATTGGCAACGTGACTATTCAATTAACAGGGTTCCACAACATCTAACTCCATTTTAGTGTATATTGTGCATACAAATTACTACAACAGCCAATTGATCTGCGTTGTTGTATTCCATCGATTTGACGAGATGAGATCAGACAGATCAAATGAGATGCCACCGGTGTCAAGTTTGATCTCACCGATCTCATCTCGTAAAAGAGATGGAATACAACACAGACCAATTGACTGTTGTAGTAATTTGTTTATTATATGACAATTAGTATTTTAAACTGATCACACACCTGAAAAATCAAATACAACAAGAAGTATATTAGCCAAATAACCATTAACAATTTATGGAATTGGGGAATCCCAAATGCGTAGTAATATCGAACATTTGTGTCAAACATGAGACTTGAAAGTCAAAACAATGGGGGCAAGACTTGAATTTCAATTGGAATCGCTTTTTATTACACAGATTCTCCTATGTTTTGTTGGATTCACATCTTGAAAATAGTTGTTAATTGTTATTTTGCAATTGTTCAGCACGGCATTTTCAAATAGACTTCGACTGGAATGTTTGTCAACAGAGTTTAATGAGGAGACACTCGTGTTTATGGTCTGTGCTTATGTTCTATATTTATTTATAGGTCACTGGTAGAGATAGTCCATACACGAGCGCCTCGTTTGAGACAGTCATGATATATAATGATCTGGAAAACTTGACACTCTTGTTTTCTGGAGAGCTTCATTTGATGGGCAAATTACAGTGGTAATGAGGGGCTATTTGTGGTAGTCATATAATACAGACTTTTATATAGGTGGAAGAAACCAAAAGTACTTAAAATTGGCAAGTACAGTCAGACTTTGCATTTTACTAACCACACACGTGCTGAGATTAAGAGTTGCATTGTTGATAGAGAGATGGGAAAATTTTACAAAACATAAACTATTTCACAATCAAAAGTTTCTGTGAGCCAACACAAGCAAATATCATAAATATATTAAATACAAGTCTCCCACCATGCTCCCTGATGGATTATTGAGACTGGTGTGAACAGCTATGTTGTAAAAACACTTTCTTGATGAATTTTCCATATTTCACTTAAATGAATGAAGAGATCAGAATGTCATGGCTGAGATATAATGGGAGAATAACAAGCCGAGATATTACAAGCATTATGCGCATGCATTTGTGATAAGTACAACAGAATTGTTTCTTGGGAATCTAATATTTCATCACAGGAATTTTTCTTATTGTTTTAAACTACTGAACCTTTAAATAACCCTTTACCCAACGTAATGACCAAATACGGCCAGCGCTATTTACAATGAAAGTGTCAATGACACTGTAGCTCAACTTGTCAAGACAAAGAAATGGACACGTATAGTATGTGACACAGCAATGACAAACATCTAGGTAATGACCTGATAACAAAGGTACATATAAAGTATTGTAACGGTCTGTACATAAATACTGACCGCTGCCTGTAACAAATGTATAGGTAAAGTATTGTAAAGGTGGGTGAGTCAGATGCTAAACTAGAAAAAAATCTTTGAGTCCCAGAGTGGGTCTGACTGAACCCCAAAATATTTGTTCTCATAGCACTGTGATAACAAAGGCACCCCAAAACACACTCGTTCCTGTCCCAAGGTGAAAACAAAAGTACCCAAGAAGTTTTGTGAAGATCAGTTCATAAATACAAGCTGTATAGAACTTGTGACAAAAAACTGATTGGACCTAATTTCGGTACAAAATGGCCACTGGCAGCCATCTTGAATTTTGGACCGTACCCAGAAACACTCATTCTCATCCCAAGGTAATAACAAAGGTACCCAAGAAGTTTTGTGAAGATCGGTTCATAAATACAGCCTCTACCCTGGGCCGTATTGACATGTGTGCTTACATTGTGTAAGTAGCACTGAATAAATCAAAGTTCATCTAATTTGCATAATTTGTGCACGAAAAAAAAACCCTTACAATATGTGATGTATTCCATGTTACTAAACATTCATACAAAAATTTATTCAAATCAGAACTTTCATACAGAAGTTCTATACAAAAGACTGATTGCACTAATTTTGGTACAAAATGGCTGCTGGTGGCCATCTTGAATTTCGGACCACACCCAAAAACACTCGCTCTCATCCCACGGTGATAACAAAGGTACCCAAGAAGTTTCGTAAAGATTGGTTCATAAATATGGCCTCTAGTCTGAGCTGTATAGAAGTTGTGTACAAAAAACTGATTAGACCTAATTTCGGTACAAAATGGCCACTGGCAGCCATCTTGAATTTTAGACCGCACCCAGAAACACTTGTTCTCATCCCAAGGTGATAACAAAGGTACCCAAGACATTTTGTGAAGATCAGTTCATAAATACAGACTCTAGCCCGAGCCGTATTGACATGTGTACTTACTGTGTGTAAGTCGCACTGAAAAAATCAAAGTTCATCTAATTTGCATAATTTCTGCACGAGAAAAAAACCCGTATTATATGTGATGTATCCAATGATACTAAACATTCACACAAAAAATTATTCAAATCAGTGCTTTCGTATGGAAGTTCTGTACAAAAATCTGATTGCACCTAATTTTGTACAAAATGGCTGCCATCGGCCATCTTGAATTTCGGACCGGACCCCAAAACACTCGTTCTCGTCCCACGGTGATACCAAAGGTACCCAAGAAGTTTCGTAAAGATCGATTCATAAATACAGCCTCTAGCCCGAGCCGTATTGGCATTTGCACTTACAGTGTTGAAAGTAACCCCCAAAAACATCAAAATTAGTCTAATTTGCACAATTTATGCACGAGAAAAAAACCTGTATTATATGTGATGTATTCCATGGTACTAAACATTCATACAAAAAATTATTCAAATCGGAGCTTTCATATGGAAGTTCTGTACAAAAAACAGATTTCTGCATCGTCGGTACAAAATGGCGGCTGGCAGCCATCTTGAATTTTGGACCGCACCCAAAAACACTCGTTCTCGTCCCACGGTCATAACAAAGGTACCCAAGAAGTTTCGTAAAGATCGGTTCATAAATACGGCCTCTAGCCCGAGCCGTATCCAATTGTTGACGTACGGACATACGGACGACGGACAAAGTGCCATGACTAAAGCTCAAATTTGGCTTCGCCAAAATTGAGCTAAAAATCAAAATTCAATCAAAATTCAATGTTCTCAAGAACATAGCTTATGACCCTTCATTGGAGCGAGCTCATTGAGCTTGTTAAAAGATATATTAGAGGGTTATAAGATATATTTTTGAGACAAAAATTGAAATTATTTAGTTATTCAAGAATTTGGTTTGCAAGTGTCGTCAGACATTCATGTTAGATAAAGGGTTAAAATCACATTCCTAACACTGGGCACAATAATAAGTGCAATAGGAAAGAAAGCATTTTTGCGGTTTCAGAAGCTATAATCTCCACAACTGATGTCTTCTTTCTGCATAGGGATCTGCCATTTTATCCCCATCCCCCCCCCCCCCCCCCCCCCCACCACCCCCCTTTCTTGATAGCATACAATGATGTACAAGGCGCATTGCAATTATGGAATGTCGGTGAGTGGTACACATACAGTGACATACATACCTGTCACAAAGTTCACAAACTCAAACTTGAAAGGGAACATAAATGAAAGTGTCAGTGACACTGCAGCTCAACTTGACAAACTTGAACTTGGTTAAGTTATAAGTGAATTGGCAAAATTGAAGATCACTGGCTCCAATGTTATTTGATGAAACTTCAACATATCAGCATTGTGTGTGCACATCGTCAGAGCAATCCATGCATTTTAAAATGTATGGAAGTCACCCAAAACAAGCATACAAAGTTCCAAACCAATCCACTCATAAATGCACACCTGCAGAGCGTGCCAAAGAAACAAAGAAAAATGTTGATGCAAAAAAAGCAAAGTTCATAGATACTCGGTAACAGCGACATTTCTCGACGGAAATGAAAGAAAATCAATAGCTCGCATCAATAGGTTGCTCCAAACTAGAACACCAAATTTCAAAGCAATCAGATTATATATATTTGACCTCCGCAGTGTGCCAAAGGAAACTGTCGATGCACAAAAGGGCAAAGTTGAAGGTCGTTGAGAACAGCAACTTTTTTGACAAGAATGAAAGAAGCTCCCATCTGGAAGTCAACCTAAAGAATATACCAAGTTTCAAAGCAATCCATTCTTGAATGAACATTGTAGAGTGTGCCAAAGGAAAATGCTGATGCACAAATGCATCAAGTTTGAAGGCAGTTGCTAATGGCAACTTTTTTATGAAAATGGAGGAAACTTGATAGCTCCCATCTAGAGGTCACACCGAATAAGCATACCCAATTTCAAAGTGATCTGATGATAAATGTGACCTGTGTAGTGTGCCAAAGGAAGTTGTTGATGTCCAAACAGATAAGTTGAATGTAGTTGCTAACAGCAATGTTTCTCGATGCAATAAAATCAAAAGCTCCCATCTAGATGTCACCCCCAACAAGCATACTTAGTTTCAAAGTCATCCATTCATGAATGCACCATGCAGGGCGTGCCAAACGAAAATAAAGTCCAACAGTCGAGGTAACAACAACATTTTTTAATGGAAATAAAAGAAAATTGATAGCTCCTATCTAGAGGTCACCCCAAACAAACATACCATGTTTCAAAGTGATCCGATGATAAATGAGACCTGTGCAGTGTGCCAAAGGAAATTGACAACATACAAAATGGATAAGGTAAACATCATTGCTAATGGCAACATTTCTCATCAGAAATGACAGAAAATCAATAGCACACATCTGGAGGTCACCCCATTCAAGCATACCAAGTTTCAAAGCAATCCATTCATGAATGCATCCTGCAGGGCATGCCAAAGGAAGGAAAAACTGAGGCAAAAATCCACAAAGTTCAAGGTCATTGCTAACGGAAGAAAATCAATAGCTCCCATCTAGAGGTCACCCCAAACTAGCATACCAAGTTTCAAAGTGATCCGACTCCAAGCTGCGGTTCTCACCTGATCAGCAACAAATTTCATATGTGAAAATATTGAGTGGTCTACCCCAAATAATAAATATATGGACTCTTGCAATTGCTTCCCTTGAACTTACAGGGAAGATACCACCAGGGTTCAAGTCAAGTTTACCCAATCTTTTATACCCATGTTGCCCATTTTAGAGGACTTCCAACCCAAGCATCGGCCACTGGGTTCTATTTTGCCAGTAAAACAGAACTTGTTTACCATGGTAAACAAGCACTTCCTTACTTTCCGGAGTTCCCACATGGATTCATTTTTATTTATTCCCACTCGGAAGGTCAATCGTTTATTCTCCATTGTCAAAGGTTGAACAAGGCTACTATATATACAGGCCAGAAAATAAGCCATCTGACATTTGCAGAATGAGGTCCCCAGAGGGTGCATTTGATGATGCTATCCCATACAGTGGGCCAATTTATCCTCTGGGTACCTCTTTCTGTTTAGTTTGAGACCCTGATTCAAACTGAGGTTCACAGAGGGTAAATTTAGTGCTGTGCAGGGTAACATTACTAAATTCACCCTCTGGGAACCTCATTTTGCAGATGACAGTCTGCTTATTTTCTGGCACCTAAATGAAATCAAAAAATAATTATGCCTCACATACACTTAAAACTTGACAAGGATTCTACATAAGTAATGATTTTACATTTCACATAGTCCCCACACGAATAGCCACTGAAGTGTCCTGACTAACTTCCCAACATATCAAGAATGATTAGAGCCGACAGAATAATTCTGTTCAACATTCTAAGGTGATGGGGTTCGCACAGTTCCTAATAACATGGAGATTTGAAGTGATCAGAGAAAGTGATTTTCATTTTCACACTCTCCACTTGAACATGAAAGAAATCAAATTCCAGGCAAAGGTTACATGCCTGATGAGTCTGAACATGACATCTTGAAAATACAAATTCAACATTTCAATGAGAACTGTTACAATCAGGCTGAATATGAATAAATGTCACGATTACTATTTCCTCACACAAGGGAAATTTGGAGTCAGGCACACCAGTAATGGATCAGGATCTAATAATCTGTCTAGATTGCTTCAATTGTTGATAATCAGCAATTTTTAACTGCAAACTGATAGGAAAATTACCATGAGATTTCAGAGGAATGCGGGCAGGGTTGGATATAATTATCAATAAAACAAAGTTTGATTTTCTGTTTGGTGGTTAACTCTTTATTTAACACAACCAGGTGACGACACTTCCACAAAAGGTTCTTGAATAACTGAAAATTGTCATTTTTGCCTAAAAAACATAGCTTAGCTCAATTATTTAGCTTATTAAGTTAATGAGCATGTTTCAATGGGGGTGGGGGGGGGGGGGTGGGGGGGGTGGTCATAAGGCAAATATTTTCTAAAAATGATAACATTTTGTCAATAGGACTAGCTGGATAAGGCTATTACTTTAGGTAAAGGGTTATACTTATACATTGGTGTTTAAGGTTATATATTTTGCACAATGGCTAATCCTGATCGCAACATGGAGATAATGTCAAATCCAGTCAATCGTTTATACCCATGTTGCCCTTTTAGAGAATTTCCACCTCAGGCACTGGTTACGGGGTCCTATTTTACCAATAAAACAGAGATTGGGTGTTTACTACAGTAAACAAGTACTGCTTCACTTCCATGAGTTCCCACAGGGAAAGAGGGTTGTATAAGGACTATCTAGTTTTTTGAATGGATATTGGCTTTACCTTGAATATAAATCCAGTGGAACCCTGTTAATTGAATGGACACTTTGCCAATGGAAATTATTCAATTAACTGGGGTATTCAATTAACAGGGATTGTGTCACTTTCCTGTCTTCTAAAGATAAACTTAACATTTATTCTATTATATCTTGTTTGACAGAGCTCCATGAGCTCTGTCAAACAAGATATAATAGATTAAATGTCTGTATTGGATGTCCCAAGGCCAAATAGGTCTATAAACAAAGGAAATCAGGGGAGAGTCAGAGTAATTTCTCAACAGGTAACATTATTATTTATTTATTGTTGTTTATGGTCACATACTTCTGCACAATGGCTAATCATGACCACAACATGGAGATAAAGTCAAGGTCAGTCAATCGTTTATACCCCATGTTGCCTATTTTGGAGGACTCGCACTCCAAGCATTAGTGACTGGGTCCTATTTTACCAGTGAAACAGAGCTTGTTTACCACAGTAAACAAGCACTGCTTCACTTCCCGATGTTCCCATGGGGGGCAACAGGTAACAAAATTTTTTATTCAATTAACAGGAGTTTACTCTATAACCTATATTCAATTAACAGGTCAAATTTGTACTGGAGGTATGGTAAATGGTTCTGTCTTGGGAAATTATATTTAATTAACAGGGTTATTCAGTTAAGAGATATCCAATTAAGTGGGCTCCACTGTACATAAATTTGTTTGCCCATCTATTTATTTATTTCTTTATTTAAATATTTATTTATTGGTGTTTAAGGTCACATATCAAATTTGTACTAGAGGTATGGTGAATGGTTTTGTCTTGAGAAATTATATTCAATTAACAGGGTTATTCAGTTAAGAGATATCCAATTAAGTGAGCTCCACTGTCCATAAATTTGTTTGCCCATCTATTTATTTATTTCTTTCTTTATTTATATATTTTTTTATTTATTTATTGGTGTTTAAGGTCACATATCCTATTTTACCAGTAAAACAGAGTTTGTTTACCACAGTTTATTGGGGTTTCCATGGGAGAATAGGTTATTTATTATATAAAGACTATCTTATTTACTTATTGGTGTTTAAGGTCACATATTTCTAAACAATGGCTAATCATGACCACGACAGTTTTACAGGTGGAGGAAGCCGGAGTACTCGGAGAGAACCACCGTGCAACTGCCAACTCCCCAACATACTAACTCCACACAAGCAGGGTTAGCACTGGCTGAAGATAAGTGCACCATCGACATGCAGTACACCTCATTGCTCAATGCCACCGTGCCACCACATGGCCAATGGGGGGGGGGGGGGGGGGGGGGGGTGAAGTGTCTTGCCCAAGGACACCACAGGGTTGCCGCAGGTGGAACTATCTTGTTCTTTGAATGGTTATTATTAGCTTTGCCTTTTGCCTTGAGTGTAAATACACTAGCTTCTCTTTTTATTATATGTGCATTAGAAAGTATTTAATTATTTTAGATAGAGCCACTGGCTTTTCATGACAATGATCAGCCAAATGTGACTGAACATAATCTACTACTCAAAGTTTGCTAGGCACCAAATATTTGACACATAATTGTGAAATTTGCTTGTGACATATTTGCAATATTTTTGGTGGATATTGATTGAGGAATGTATTGAGATGGTCCCCAGTGTTTACATTAGCTCTCTTGACAGGCAGACTTTTTGTGACATTCATGGAAAGCATGTACCCCTTGATTTTCATGATGTTTTCGTGTACTGTCTACATGTACAAGACATGTGTAGGGTATTCAATCTTCATTTTAACACAAACTCTTGTGATTTAATGATTGAAAATGGCAAATGCAATTGTAAGAAGACATTTGTCTGAAGCAGAAATGTGGCGGTCTGTAGGGATGGTGGAGCAAAGCGGTTACCCATCGTCAGGTTGGTAAACCCCTTGGTGTGCACCATACAGAGATCACCAGAGCCTGGGCAAGATTTCAGCAGTATGGCACACCAGTCAGATGGCATGGTGGTGGCAGAGACAGGGCAACATCTGCAGCTGAAGACTGGTTAGGGCAACATCTGCAGCTGAAGACTGGTTTTTGATCATTCAGGCCTGTAGGAACCGCTTTACCACAGCAACCCAGCTTTGCAGTGACCTTCAGAATGCATCAGGGGTAAATGTTTTGACGCAGACGAGAAGACTATGTATTCGCATTCCGCTGTCCCAGAACCACCGCCAGGCACGATATGAATGGGCCATGGACCATGTTGGATGGACCAGAGAAGATTAGCGACCTGTCCTTTTTACAGATGAGTCAAGGTACTGCCTAGACCACACAGATAGGCATTCTAGGGCATGGAGAAGACCAGGAGAATGATTCCATACAGCCAACATTGCTGAGCATGTCCACTATGGTGGAGGGTCAATCATGGTCTGGGGTGGCATCAGCTGAGATGGACGTAGAGAGCTCAGTGTCCTTGAATGTGGTATATTGACTGCACAACGGTATATTGATGAGATCCTGGATGTCCACGTCAGATTGTATGCAGGTGCAGTGGGTGACAGATTCATTCCGATGGACGATAATGCCCGTCCTCATGTTGTCCATGCTGTTGGAGTACCGACAGACGGAGGAGATTGAGTGTATGGACTGGCCAGCAAGATCCCCTGACCTCAATCCGATCAAACATGTCTGGAATGAGTTGTTGCTTGCAATTTCAGCCTGTTCAGTCCAACCAAGAAGTGCCCATGAGCTTGGTGCCATGCTGGTCCAAGAATGGAACAACATCCCACAAAGGAGCACCAGGAACCTGATGGGAGCATGAGAAAGCGTTGTCAAGCTGTAATTAACAGTAATGGGTCTCATACTCGATATTGAAGCTATACCAGTTTGGTCTGTCTACTTTTTGGCACATTGAAAAATTTCCTCTTTTACCAATAATATCCATTTTCCACGGTTATCGTATTCAAAAGCTAAAAAATAATGTCAAACACAAATAGAATCTTAATTTCAGTACTTAAATTATTGAAGATATAATTAAATAAAAAATATATACACTTTTCATTACAATATTTCAACTAAACGTAAAACCGGTAGTTGGATGTGCAAACTTTGAGTAGTATATAATCAGACATAATATCACAGGACAAAACATCAGATGACAAACAGTCATATTGTCACTGGGATTAATTAAATAACCACCTTGCCATGCAGTGAAAAATATTCAATTAACAGGATTATTCAATAAACAGAGATAAGGCCATTTTGCTGTAGTCTAGAGATAAACTGAGCATTTATTCTATACCTTGTTTGACAGAACTCATGGTGCTCGGTCAAACAAGATATAATAGATTAAATGCCTTACACTGGATGTACTGAGATGAAATAAGTCTATAAACAAGGGAAATTTGGATATTAAAGCCTTGTAGATGGTGAATGTTGCACTTAGCTTAGGTGACGATATGCAATTTTCCTGACAATTTCCAGAGCAAGAGAGGGGTGAATATTCTTTGGAGAACTACTGAAATCGGGTCTGTTTCTGAATGCATCATTACATCTACTTCATAATGTTGCAAAAATGGGAATTCGTAAACATTATTATTTAAATGAAAGTGTCAATGACACTGTAGCTTAACTTGTCTGTGTGTTGTGTTTGATGAAAAGGATAATGTTCAATGTTTATGAAAGGATTATGAAATAAGACAAGAATTGTGATAATTGGGAATATGTTAATTTCTGTTCCCTGTATGCTACATTTTTAATAAAAATAATATGAGGTGTAGACTGCACTAAAGAACTGAGGGGTGGTTTAATGTGGAACTCACAGTTAACGTATGTCAATGAAAGTTACCAAGTTACAGTGAAATTATTCCAAAACGAGTCATCCTATCAAGTTACATTGAAATCCCTTCATAAATATGGCCTGTTGACTGTGCTCAAGGTTTTCGGGCTTTGGGCCGCTATAGCCGTCACAGTTGACCAATGATGACCAAAAGGGGATGTCACCATCTAGGCATTATATGGAGTCAACCTAACAAGTTACAATAAAATCCTTCCATAAAGGTGTTTGGGTTTTGGGCTCGGGCAGCCATCGCGACCAAAAGGGGACATTCTCATCTAGACATTATTTGGAGTCATCCTACCAAGTTGCAATGAAATCCCTTCATAAATGTGACCTGTAGACTGTGTTAAAGATTTTCGGGTTTCGGGCTCGGGCAGCCTTCATGGTTGAATCATCACAACCAAAAGAGGACGTTCTCATTTGGGCATTATCTGGAGTGATCCTACGAAGTTACAATGACATCTCTTCATAAATATGACCTGTAGACTGTGCTCATGGTTTTCAGGCTTTGGGCCCCTGTAGCCATCACAGTTGACCAATCACGACCAAAAGGTGATGTCATCATCTAGGCATTGTATGGAGTCAACCTAACAAGTTACAATAAAATCCCTCCATAAATATGACCTGTAGACTGTGCTAAAGACTTTCGGGTTTCGGGCTCGGGCAGCCATCATGGTTGAATGATCGCAACCAAAAGAGGACGTTCTCATCTGGGCATTATCTGGAGTGATCCTATGAAGTTACAATGACATCTCTTCATAAATATGACCTGTAGACTGTGCTCAAGGTTTTTGGGCTTTGGGCCCCTGTAGCCATCACAGTTGACCAATCACGACCAAAAGGGGATGTCATCATCTAGGCATTGTACGGAGTCAACCTAACAAGTTACAATAAAATCCTTCCATAAATACGACCTATAGACTATGCTAAAGGTTTTTGGGTTTTGGGCTCGGACAGCAATCAAGGTTGAATGATCACGACCAAAAGGGGACCTTCTCATCTAGACATTATTTGGAGTCATCCTACCAAGTTACAATGAAATCCCTTTATAAATACGACCTGTAGACTGTGCTAAAGGTTTTCGGGCTTCGGGCCCCTGTAGCGGGTCACAGCTGCCCAATCGCATCCAAGAGGGGACGTTCTCATCTAGACATTATATGAAGTCAACCCACCAAGTTACAAGGAAATCCCTCCATAAATATGACCTGTAGACTGTGCTAAAGGTTTTGGGGTTTTGGGCTCGGCAGTCGTCACTGTTGACAGATCGTGACCAAATGGGGAAGTTCTCATCTAGACATCATACAGAGTCATCCTACCAAGTTACAATGAAATCCCTCCATATTAAATATGACCTGCAGACTGTGCTAAAAGTTTTTGGGTTTCAGGCTTGGGCAGCCATCACGGTTGACAGATCATGACACAAAGGGGACATTCTCATCTAGACATTATACAGAGGCATCCTACCAAGTTACAATGAAATCCCTTCATAAATACGACCAGTAGACTGTGCTAATGGTTTTCAGGTTTTGGGCTTGGGCAGCCATACCGGTTGACCGATCACGACCAAAAGGGGACATTCTCATCTAGACATGACCCCAAACCTGCATATGAAACTTTGTGATGATCAGAAAAGAACTACGGAGTGTAACCCGTACTAAAGGAAAATGTGAACAGACTCACAGACTAACAGACTTCCGCACGCGTGATGGCAATAGCTTATCTTGACTTTGTCAAGTTAAGCTAAAAATAATTGATTCCTGAATATGTCAATAATAACAATAAAACAAATAAATAAATAAAAATAAATATTCCCTTAGGACATTTCATTACAAACTTAGGCATAGTAATCTGTTCTGGGGTTTAAGACGGCATTATCGAGGCTAAATTACAGATGGTTGTAGACTACTTACCTGAATGTAGCTCCACAAGAAGCATATGGAAATGCACACAAGAACAGCTACTTTATCTCATGGTACCTTGATGGCAAGCAAATTTGGGTCACTCTACTCCCCTACCCTCCTTCACTTATTTATTTTTTATTTATTTTCAAGATACTTTAACTGGTAGAGTGCTGGAAGCCCATATTTGGGCTTTAGTCTGAAGTGGTAGTACCACAATACAAGAGGCCTCTCAGCCTAGACAGCTCTGCCCAGGGTCACTGCTTTTGGGGGAAGCTAAATACAAGACAAGAATCCAGGTGTTACTGCTTATGACCTTAACCTTAATGATATGATAAAAGGGTCAAGGTCATGACACAATGTTAGGTTATGTGTAACAATTGTGTTAAGTATGACTAATATCTGTAACATAAATTCAATTATACAGACTAGACAACGGCTGTATGACAAAATCAAAGTTTTGCTGTCTGTTGCCTTGACCTGGATGACATGACCTTGGATCAAAGTTGCGACACACCTTTGAGTCATGAGTAAAAATTGTACGAAGTATGAATGAGATCTGTCAATCATACAAAGATATATGGACCGGACAATGGCTGTATAACAATATAAAAGTTTTGCTGCCTATGACCATCACCTAGATGATATGACCTTCGATCAAAGTCATGACACACCTTTGAGTCTCAAGCAATAATTGTACCAAGTATAAGGTCTGTCAATCATACAATGTTATAGGGACTGGACAAGAGTTGTATAACAATATCCAAGTTTTGCTGTCTGTGACATTCACCTTGATATGACCTTGGATTAAAGTCACGACACACCTTTGCATCATGAGCAATAATTGTACCAACTATGAATAAGATCTCTCAAATGTACCAAGTTATCTGGATCGGATAAGGGCTATATAAAAATAGCAAAGTTTGCTGCTTGTGACCTTGACCTTGATGATATGACCTTGGATCAAAAGTCGCAACACCCCTTTGAGTCATGAGAAATAATTGTACTAGTATAAATAAGATCTGTCAATCATACCAAGTTATATGGACCGGACAAGGGCTGTATAACAATATCAAAGTTTTGCTGTCTTCAACCTTGACATTGATGATATGACCTTGGATCAAAGAAACATCACATCTTTGAGTCATGGGCAATAATTGTATCAAGTATATGTAAGATCTGTCAATCATACCAAGTTATATGGATGTAACAAAAGTGACAGTGAAATGTCAGTTTTTCTGTCACCATAACATAGGGGCTGTAACCTTGACCTTGAGGGACACACGCAATATTATAATTTGCGACACATTGTTATAAAGTTTTATCAAAAAATATTCAGTGGTTAAGAACTTATGACCCAGATAAACAAAATGTTGATGGCAAATAGCCGGACGACAGCCGACAGACGACGGACGACCTGGCGTTAGAAAAGCTCCACTGACTTTGTCAGGCAGAGCAAACAAAACCTTCATATTCTGTGGATGTGCTTCAATTATCTTTGAAGTGATATTATTTTATCTGTTTGGATTTGCCTTATTACAATTCAAGTCTACAGGCACTCTCCCATAAATTGTAACAAGGCAAAGATGCACAAAGAAATTTTAAGGACCAAAAATAATTTCACACTCTACCAGTTAAACAACCAGGGTCAGAGTTTGACAGGTTGGTGGAGACAAACTAATTGGAAGATATGACAATAAGAGAACCGCTACAAAACTGTGAATTCCAGTTTACTGATTGGGTACAAGTTGTGTTAATATTGGGTTGAAGGCATGCAAACCCTTCATGTGTTGTACTTCTCAGAAGACCGTGCGCCCACTCCTGCACTCGGTGATGTTCTACTTAAGGACACAATGCAGATGAAACATGTCAGGATGAAACAAGAAACATTTTGATTTGAAGTGAAATGCACTAATCAATGGTTGACACTTCCACCACCCCATCCCTGAAGCTAATCTTGAGACTAGTTTCAGAACTATTAGCAAACTGAACACGACAATAAATGTCTTATAAACTTTGGAAAACTGTAATATCGGTATAAATATTATTGTGATCACACATTTGCTGTTCTGCTGAAACTGACCTTCTGAATTGAGTCGACTATTTTGAAATGTGATGGCCAGTTATGTCCAGTATTTCATTGTACTGTCCCCTGGATATTGGGATGTACTTGTGAAAATTATGATGGCCCAATCTGACTTCTTGTATGAGATGGTAAAACTCTCCACAGTCAACCAGCTCAACATAAATTATTTAACAAAACTGATAGATAGCATCTTTGTTTTTGCCATTGATGAAGGAGTACCGAAAGTAACAGCAATTCTTCCTCAGAATCACTCTCACTGTCACTTTATTTGTTATTGAAAACTTGACTGAAATGTTGTTAATGAATATCAGCATTCAGCATGCAGTACCCCATGTTGTTTTCATTATGCTGACAGTTAGCCACCCACCACCGTAGATCGACAAACATTTTCCAGTTTGCAGCAAGTCAGTCAGTGTGTTGCAAGTTTTACAGGGAGTGTGAAAGTGCATGACACATCGGACATGTTGCTAGCTGCATCAGACATGTCATACTCACTGCAGTAGTGTGAAATGAATTACAATGGGAGAATGAAAGGAAATTATGAACTAAGCTTTATTTCACACAGCTATTCTTACAACGAAAAAATTACATAATATATATGTTTAAATATTTCTTACTAATTTGTCAATAAAACCATACAAATGTTGCCACTGGTACCAACTCATTCAGTTGTTTCCAATGGCATCTATATTTATATGGTTTTATTCAGCACATCAATGAAGTGCTATTTTAATTATTCTGAACAAATTTACTTATGAAGGATGTACAGGGGGAAATTATAAAGCGCTGCTTAGGCCTCACAAAGTAGATCTTCTGTTTTTCAGGCCATTTTTTTGTAAAATTGCATGTGGGCGGCAGTTTTTTATTTTATTTTTTTTAATCATATCTTTGCCATCAAAAGTTCATATTCTTATTTTTTATGTTTTAGGCCTCATAATCAACAGAATAGCATGGCTGGTGGTGTATTTCGTCCCTTGAGTGCAAGAAGGCTTTGCAATGCTAAAGCACTGCAAAGCCTTCTTGCACTTAAGGGACAAATTTATCAATTTTATTAACTTGAGTAAAATATTCTTACTTTCTCAAGTATGCATTGGTTATAAAAAGGGCTCATGTGGCAGCCAAAAGGAGGCCTGAGAAACAGATTTTTAACTTTTTTAGGCCTTATTTAAAAAAGTTTAACAATTTTTTATGAAGATGTGTAAGGGTTAACTGGTTGAGTCAGTAGGTTGAGGTACAGGCTGCAAGCCGAGAGGTCCTCAGTTCGAATCCCACCTGTGGCAACCGCATTGTGTCCTTGGGCAAGACACTTCATCTCCATTGCCTGCGTGGGGGCACGGTGGCGTTGTGTACTAAGGCGTACAGCACGTCGATGGTGCACTTGTCTTCAACCAATGCTAACCCTGCTTGTGTGAAGTTGGTATGTCGGGGAGCTAACAGTTGCTCGCCGTTGCTCGGTGGTTCTCTCTGGGTACTCCGGCTTCCTCCACCCATAAAACTGTCATGGTCCTGATTAGCCATTGTGCATAAATATGTGACCTTAAACACCAATATGTAAATAAATAAATAAACTGGTTGAGTGCTGGAAGCCCACAGTTGGGGCCCTTTCTGAAGTGAAGGTACAACAATTGAAAGGCAGCAATTATTCTGTATGTGTGCTTATTATCATTCTAGTGAAATTATTGTCTCTGTGGATTTTACTTGTTACAATTTATGGGAGGAGCTCTCTGACTCCCCAACTTACAAACTCAGCCCAAGGAGGGTTATCAGCACTTGAAGGTAATTGACCATCGAGGTGTAGTACGTCATGGTACAGTGCCACCATGCCCACACATGGACAACTAGAACTATCACTGAAGGTGATTAATGCCCCCACTTCCAGTTTAATAGAATGCATCTCAGTCCTGGAAATGAGACGAGAGCAAGTGCAATTGCTCCCGTCAGCACGTTTTCTATTTACGGGTGCTAAAAAATGCACTCGTTGAAACATATTGTGAAGCACAAATATACTGTTAGGGCATATAAATGTGATGTTTTGAGAAAGCAGCACTCTGTGTGTGGCCAGTGGCGAGTAACTGTCATAGTTCAGCAGGTCCTTATTAATTCAAAGTTTCTGGTATTCCCTCAAAATATATACTAACATTTTACTGATTTCTGATTTCAATAACCCATAATAAATCCAAGTTCATGGGAGATAAGTTGGTTCAAACTGTCACAGATCAAAAATTTTGGAATATGCACATGTTCACTTGCTAGTCATAATGTTTGAAAAGCCTTATCAAAATCGGTTCAATAATGTAGGAAGAGATGTGCACACAAGAATCTCATTTGAAAATCCACAGTAAATCTAAGTTCAGGAGAGAAAACCTGGTTAATTTTATCACAGATGAAAAATTTTAGAATATGCGCATGTTCACTTGCAAGTATAATGTTTGAGAAGTCTCATCAAAATCAGTTCAATAACATAGGAGGAGTTGCACACACAAGAATTCCATTTAAAAATTTGTAAAAAAACAAAATCCTAAGTTCAAGGGAGATATAACCTGGTTAAAATTGTCGCAGATGAAAAATTTTGGAATATCCACATGTTGGTTGTAATGTTTGAGAAGTTTTCATAAAAAATCGGTTCAATATTGTAGGAGGAGTTGCACACACAAGTTCGGACGTATGGACTGATGTACAAGGTGTCAGCAATATAGCCCCCACTTCTCTCTGAAGTGGGGGTATAGTTAGGATTAAGTGTCTTGCCCAAGGACACAATGCTATTACTGCTGGTCAGGATCAAACTGTCAACTTAACGGTTTGGAGTTCAATGCTCTAACCACTGAGCTATGCTACTCCCGTACTTTAACTGTAAAATGTGCTAAAAACTTAAAGTGTGTGTAATAAATAACAGGAAATTATTTTGTGTTTTTGTTTATTATTTGTGACATTATGTCCTGCTACATTATGTCCATGTGATGTTATGTGCATGTGACATTTTAGCCTGTGATATTATGTTCTGTCACATTTTGTCTGTGCACTTTTTATAGTCAATCCCCAATTGCATTTATTGAACTGCAACTGCAAAGTATAGTCCCCTAGAATTTTTGGCATAATATTCACAAATGGATGAAAATTATTTTCAAAACTGAGAAATTTATAGGGAGGAAAACATGATAGCAATATTTCCGATAATACCAACAGTTTTCCGGACCATATCATTGGTAATAGTCTGTACAACTTCATTGCATGTTCTGAAGGTGCACTGTAATTGTCATGAAACATATGCATATATCTCCCTTTTCTGGAAATATAAACTTTTACAACTTTTAACAATTTTTCAGTGATTTACAGTGAGCACAAAAGATTGTGGGTGGGGGGAGGTGGGGGGGAGGGGAGTAATTATGACACTTAAGCACCTTATTTGGAACCCCCTAGTAATACAGGAAACCAGAGGGAAGGACTTTAAAAGTCTCTTTAGCAAAATTTTAGCCTTCTCATTTTCAAAGGTTTCAGAATCACACTAAGAGATGTGAACCGATATTCCATAATCACTTATGTAAATACAAAGGGGACCCAGATTCTAATACATTAATCACAAATTTTCACCATCATTTTTTTAAATGCCATTATTTGAAATAAATAATTCAGCATCAGTCTGTCTTATGGCCCCAAATGAAAATCAATGCGAACAACAAAATGATTAGCCATTACAATACTGAATTCATCTGGAATGGAAATCTGAAACAGGTTTTTTTATTTTTACCTTTCACCTAATTCGGCAAGCAAATAATACAATATTTTCTGGGAAAAAAATGAAAACTTTTTCTATTTTCAAAAAAATATAGCTTATGACACTTCACTGGAACAAACTCAATGACCTTGCTCCAATGAGGGTTCATAAGCTATATTTTGGAAGGAGAAAGAGGGAAAAAAATTAAAATTTGAATGGTTAATTTGTGTTAGTGATCTGCGAATTACATTTTTTTTTAATCAAATTTCGAATCGAATCTTCTCTTTGATGTCAATATTGCATCTCAAATCGAATCTTAATAGACAAGTTATTTTGTATTGTACCAAACTGAAGTTATGGAACACTGATGACCCTTACCAGACTGACTGAACACCTTAAAACACCAATAAATATTCTCTGTAGCAGCATCGCTGCCTATTATCCAAAATTTTAGTTTTTTAAAGCTTAGCTTGTTACTATTCACAACAATCTGTGACAATGACTGCTTCTGGATAACGTGAGCCATACAGACTCACAAAATTTCAACCCCTTAGCATTAATCAATATTGTTGTTACGGTGTGGAAAGGTTAATGATATTGGTAACAGAAAGAAATCTGAGAAACAGCAACAATAAGTAGGAATTTAACTATTCTAAAATTTAATAAAAAAAATAGTATAAAACAAATGATACAAGGATATTTTACACTAATTGGTTTACAGAAAATAAAAAAAAACAGTGGTACTTATCAATTATTGAATTAGTCCAAAATACTGTTTGACAGAATCCAGTAATTCAGTGGTGAAATTTTCCACCTGGTAGCATTAAGTCGAAGAATGTGTCTTCAGAAACAGTATCCCATAGATTTGTAATGAAATGTTCACTTACAAATTTCAGCAGTCTCCAGTAAAATATAATAAAATGCTCAGCAAAATTCAAATGGAGTTAAAATCAAATAAGAATTGGCACCACAGGTAACTTAAAAAATAATCCAGTAGAATTCTGGCTTTTCACAAAAATATATTCACAAAAATATATTTTGTTTCACAGCTTGTATAAATTCTCTTTTACAAGATGAATAAGTGCTCTTCAAAATTCTCTTTTGGAATCACTTTTCCATATTCACAAAGAAGCACTGCTTCTATAATGATAATGCACTGTCCTGCAACAATAATAATCTCCAATGTAAACAAATGCTAGGAAAAGAGTTTATCTGACAAATGTTTTTCTGAGAAGAGTGGTGAATTCTGTTGATATGGGTTTCTATGGTTCTCAGATAGAATGTTCTCCAATATTCTATTTTCCATCGCTTTTTGATGGGTTGATAAAAATAAACTCATTAAGCTTCTAGATGATTCTGTCTTAATTGATGTAAACAAGAGCCTTGATCTACTTAAACAATTAAACACTCAACAGCTATATGTACAGTGATCTAAAAATAGATTCTGTGTTACAGATGTGTCAACATGCACTTAAAGGTCATTAAGTACAAATGAGTCAGACCAGCCAAAATCTACTGGTTGTAAATAAAAACATGCAGAAAAATATCAATTGTGTAGAATTGGTTGTAAATAAAAACATGCAGAAAAATATCAATTGTGTAGAATTATCAACTAAGGACATATGAATCTTGATATAATATGGGGGGCTACAACAATTGTACCTTCGACTCGGCGCATGAAAAAGTGAAATATCCTGAGATGAGACAGTGTAGGAAGCAGGCGGGGGATGGAGTACGTTTGGGGATGTATAATAAATTGTGCACTGCTACTTCTGTTCTTCTTTATATCCAGCGTTTCATCCGTATTTGTATTTATAGTATGATAGGTCTGCATGTTGTAGCAGCATCAATACCACAATTGATTTAGAAAGAGGATGTTCGGTCAGCTGTCACAGTGTGAATCTCTCCCGATTGGAGACCAAACCTGTGACCTGCAACATGAGAGACCAGCACACGAATCCTCGTGGTCAAATCACTCTCTTAATACAGTCTGTATGGGTTTGTATGGGTACGAAATGACAGTGCGAAGCGACTCAGTACAAAATGGTAAAGGAACGACATGACCCTGGGGACGAACTGGTAAAGGAACAAAAAGATCCCATACCCTATTAGTGGGTCATACCCACAAACGGCCTTTGTAACACATCACATTGTTAATACTGCTGATTATGGTCAATTAACTGCCTGGCATTTAATTTTGAGTCTATTTTCGTGGATGGGATTGTAGGCCTATAGTTTGCAGTGTTAACATGTTATTATCACCACAAAAATGCACAATTAGTTATATCAAACTGGATATTCTGAACTCTTTCCCAACCAAAGATCATTATTCATTGATAAGTAGGTCCTAGAGATGAACTGCATGACCTGAGGAAGTTCTATAGTCTATGCTACTAACCTAACACTTAAACATTGTTAATTGCTCAATTAAATATGAACTGAACCTTCGTGAATGAATTGTCCGATGTCAATTTTATCCAAATTCATTGGAAATGTAACATATTGCACTAATCACAAGAGATTTGAAAAAATCGAATCCTGAGACTGATTCAGGATCGACCTCGAAGTAGACGTATGATATCGATATCGAATCGAAGCTTGAATATTCCCAGAACCCTAATTTGTGTATATGTATGCTGGTGGATGCTTGTTTGTTTATTGAGGTTTAACTCTTAACCCGCTGAGTATTTTCAATACATTTTTCAGCAAATCAAGCTATATGGCTGCTGCGATGCAGTCATGGCCAGATTTAATGAAAAATTCATCTGAATTTAACTCAAGAAATAAGTGGTAAAAAAAAATCTATTCAGTTCACAGGGGGAACATTTGATTAATTGTGCCAAAATAAGACCTATTTCAATGGCAAGAGAAATTCTCTCTCAAGCAGGAATATCCACCACCAGCATGCAAGGAGTTAATGGCACTTTCAACAACCAGGGTCACTTTGTGTCAGAAAGATTTATGGGTGGAGAAATCTGGGGTACCCAGAGAGAACTATTGAGCAGTAGCAGCATGGTACCGTTAAGACTCTACAACATACTAAATTGGCACAAGCAGATGACCAGCAGTTGAAGGCAAGTGTACAATCAACCTGTAGTATGCCTTAGTACACAGTGCCTACATGGGATTAGGTGGATAAAGAAACCAGTGTTGAATAATATTGCCAGGGTTCCTCTCATCATGTATACCAGAGATTCTTTTGGGTATCCTTAGGGGTTGTTTATGGGATTCTTTCCCAATAACATTTTAACAGAGACCACAGAGACTGCGTGAACATGATTCCATGTGACTGTTTGTTATCAAACTTACTTGTAGTATACATGCAGTTGCTTAGGTATCGGCCTTAATGTTCTCTGCTCAATTTGAACGTAAAATTTTTTGGTATCTTTATGTTTTTTTCCCTTCCAAAACAAATTCCCAATTGGATCCCCCACGATGAAAATTTTCCCAATGGCATGGCCCACGGATCCTTTCCCAGAGGGGAGAAGAATCCTGTGTATATATTATGTGTACTTTCCTTGACCTTTTGGGAAATCATGGGGCATAAAAACCCAAGTATTTACTCAGTGGAGTACCTATGGTATGGCAGGTATATCACATACTCTGGATGCCATTTAAGGGGGGGGGGGGGGGGGGGGCACTGAGCTGTTTCTATTAATGTCAGACAAGTCATCTTCAAATAGAAAAAAAGTGAATTTTCTTCAGATGTAAGATCGGTCTTTGATTATCATGGATGAGAAGCACAAGGGTGGCCGGATTGTTGAACCACTTATATAAATTATTAGGTGAAAATTACAGTGCTGGGAGCAACATGGCCACATACCTCACAGTACCACTGTTGAGCCTCCGTGCCAGATGGCTGCAACACCATTCTCCTGCGCAAACTAGGAAGGTTGTGTTGCTTTTCTGCCTTCCCTGTTTTTATTACGCCTATCCTGCTTTTCACGTCTCAACGGAACTTCCACCTACATAAATATCAACAACTAATACACGATCTCGCAAAAGCGAGACCGCACAGTAGTTGCAGCTATTTATTTAGGAGGAAATTCTTTTAAGATGAAAACAGCATGCAGCTCTATTCATATGTGTATGCCATAGACCCTACGTTCCAGAGATACGCCGTTGCACTTAATATCAGAAACCATATTATCTCAGGCCTGTCATTTTGAAAATTACATGAGAGCGACGAACATCCTCCTGGGAAAATGGTTCAGGTGGTTGATTTCCCCCATTGTATAAAGAGTTATTTCACTATGATGGGAAATCCTAGCTGTTCCATATATTCTTTTTAGAGCTGAGCAGTTTCTTTGGTTTTCTGGTTTTTGTGGTAAACTCCAAAACCAAATTGCAAAACCCAGCCAAATGATTTTACTATTTACTTACAGGTGTTTAAGATCACATATTTCTGCACAATGGCTAATCGTGACCGCAACATGGAGATAAAGTCAAGTACAAGCAACTGTTTATACCCAGGTTGCCCATTTTAGAGGACTTCTGCCCAAGGTATTAGTGACTGGGTCCTATTTTAACAGTAAAACAGAGCATGTTTACCACAGTAAAAAAATACTGTTTCACTTCCCAGGGTTCCCACGGGGGGAATGGTTTTACTGTGTTTCGTGCATAAACTGATCAGACTATCATACTGGGAAGAGAACTGGATTAGTGGCCCCTACAGGCCTGAAAATAAGCAGCCTGACATTTGCAGAATGAGGTCCCCAAAGGGGGAATTTGATGATGCTATCCCACACAGTGGGCCAATTTATCCTCTGGGTGCCTCTTTCTGTTCAGTTTTGAGACCCTGATTCAGATTGAGGTTCCCAGAGGGTGAATTTAGTGATGCTACCCTGCTAAGCAGGTAGCATCACTAAATTCACCCTCTGGGAACCTCATTTTGCAGATGACAGTCTGCTTATTTTCTGGTTTGGGCCCCTATGGTCTATCTGGCAAAGAGGCTAATACCTAATGTTGTCATATTTTCTCTCTCATTGACTTGTCCACAAGACAAGTCACTAAGAGGAAAAATGTGACAATGAGAACACAACATAAACTTGATTGAATTTTTACCCTAATTTATGTTTTTTCCTTACTCAGTACAGTATGGTCTGCATTGCTAGCAAACATTCTGTCATTTAGTATTCATTACAATTTCCCTCCATGAACTCCAGGATGTGGAGCAGTGCATAATTTAACTGTGATAAATGGTTGCTGTTTTACTGGTATAGAAGCCTTCGACGTAGAAACCCATGCCCAGGGTGTGAAGTCCTTTGGTCATTCGTTTTAGATAAAGGATCAAACAAAGGACTCCAGGATTTTTTGGACAAGTTAGTGATACATGTTGATTGTTGTGTAAATACTGAGCAAAGGTTTCATTGGCATTTTTTCACATGTATAGAGTATGAGGTTTTTTTTGATGGATTTATTTTATTTTAAAGTATGAAACACAAAACAGGGTTCCCAATCAAATGAAAAGTCCTTGAATTCTGGCCCCTGGTATAGGCCCCCATTATAATATCATAATTGATGTGGTTAATAAATACAACATTTAATATTTTCTAAAATTATTTTGCAATTAGAATAAGCAGACTTTGACTTGTGTGATCACTTCTTTGCACTGAGTGACCTTTGAATGTCCCTTTCAATATGTTTATACTCTTGAACAGGATCTATTTTTAGCTCACTAATTATTTGAGTCACACTTATTTACTTAAAATTAGGCAGAATCATCTAGAAACTTAATGAGGAGACTTTATTCAGACAATCATTAGTAATGGAACGATATAACACTGGAGAAATTTCTCATCTGTAACTTCTACTTGAAGACCATATAAGTCTCTGTCAATTGACTTCAAACATTTTTTCATCTCACACAGCATTGAGAAGTGACGGACTACTGTTTATTAATTCAGCACTGGAGATTTTTATTACAGGGCGGTGCTTTATTCTAGATAGCAGCCGAGTTTAATATATATTCTACAGAATATTATTTTGTGATCTCAGCATCTTTTGTATTGGAAAAGTGTTTCCAACATTAGAATAGAATTTATTCTTCTTGTGTGAACGACAATTTATTCTTGTGAAAACCCAAGATTCAACTGGATAGTTTTCATACTACCTGAGAAAATATTTGTTGGATATTAATTCCCATTTGAATTTCACTGAGCGCTTTACATATTAGAATTTATTAGAAACTCCTGAATTTTGAGTGAACATTTCATTACAGTTTCTTGGATACTGTTTCTGCCGACACATTCTTGGACATTAAAATACCAGCTTGAAAGTATCTTCTTCACTGGATTATTGAATTCTACTGAAATTTATTTTGGACTAGCTCATAAGTATTTCTGTTTTATTTTTCTATGAACCATACAGTGTAAAAAATATTGTAGCATTTTTTTTTTTCATATTATTTTCTTTTCATTAAATTTTAGAACAGTCAAATTGAAGTTGTTGTTGTTGATTCTCAGATTTCTTTCTGTTACCATTATTCTTATTACACACCGTAAAACCACTTCCTTGAGAAGTGCTTGAATTTGATTCTATCCTTGATAAGTACTTGATTTTCCACAACCATCCTTCAAAAGTACTTGAATTCTTTAACCTATTAACTCTGAGACCAGAAGTTTCATGATAACTCGCTTCAATCTGGAATTTAGATTCTATACCATTACAGTTTACTTCATGAGTTTCTGTCAGTTATCTGACAATATGCTGTCGTAGGGAGCGTCGTGGCTCAGGGGTTACAGCATTGGACTTCAAACCAAAAGGTCCATGGTTCGATCAACACCAGGGGTAACAGCAATGTGTCCTTAGGCATGGCCCTTAATCCTGATTGCCAACGTGGGTACAGTGTATTAAGGCATAAAGCACTTCAATGATGCACTTGTCTTCAACAAATGCTAAACGTGCCTGTGCGAAGTTAGTACGTTGGAGATTCTGACAGTTGTTTGCTGCTGCTCGATGGTTCTCTTCAGGTTCTCTCCAGGTACTCCAGCTTCCTCCACCCGAAAAACTGTCAGACACAAAGTGACCCTGGCTGTCAAAAGTGTTGTAAAACCCCAATAAATAAATAAATAAATAAATAAATAAATAAATAAATAAATAAATAAATAAATAAATAAATAAATAAATATGCTGTGGTGTAATACACTATTGGAAAGGTCTTGGAGAGCCCTTTCCAACAGTGTGTTGCATAACAGCATTTCCTCACGTCATCATAACAGTAAGGTTTTACACCAGTACAAAGTGGATCGTGGTTCACGAATAGTTATCAAATAAATAAAATGGTGATTCAAGTAAAGACATTTGATGATGATCTAGTAAAGTAAGTGAATGAAAAATCGGACACCTTTTTATCCCTGCATTTTTTTTTTTTGATAAAAAAAACAGGATATTGTGGTATCTCCATCCATCCATCCTGTCTGTACGTACCAAGAGTATGTAATTCAAAACATTTAAACTATGCTGAGGTGTTCAGGTAGCATCTGTAGATGTGCATAAAGGTTTCGGAATTTTGATTCGGCTCCGTTTGGCAACCATAGCACTACTTTTGTTGTTATTGTTAGAAAATCAATTTACAGTGGAAGGCTCCTAGGGGTTTTAATTCGAAATGTTGAAAGTGTGTTAATATGTTCCAGGAGGGTCTCTAGATGTGCATAAAGGTTTTGGATTCTTGATTCGGTCCCATGGGGCACCCATAGCACCACTTGTGTTGTTAGAGAATCGGATTGTGGCAAAGGGTTCCTAAGGGTTTTAATTTGAAACATTGAAAGTGTGTTAATATCTTCCAGTAGGGTCTCTAGGTGTGCATAAAGGTTTGGGATTTTTAACTCCTTGCATGCTGCTGGCGGATATTCCTGCCAAGAATAGAAATTCTCTGGCCACTGAAATAAGTATAATTTTGGTACATTTAATCAAACTTCTCCCCCGTAAATTCAATGGAATTTTCCAACAATGATTTCTTGAATTAAATTTACATTTTTTTTTCAGAAAATCTAGTCATGGCTGCACCACAGCAGCCATGGTGAGATTAGATGAAAAAAATCTTTAAAATACTTAGTGGGTTAAGAGTTAATTCGGCCCAGTGGGGCACCCGTAATGCCACTTTTGTTGTTAAGAGAATCGGTTTGTGGCGAAAGGCTCCATTAGGTTTTAATTTGAAACATTGACAGTGTGTTCATATGTTCCAGTAGGGTCTCTAGTTGTGCATAAAGGTTTAAGATTTTTTATTCGGCCCTGTGTGGCACCCGTGGCACCACTTATGTTGTTAGAGAATCAGTTTCTGGTGGAAGGCTCCTAGGGGTTTTAATTCGAAATGCTGAAAGTGTGTTCATATGTTCCAGTGGGGTCTCTATATGTGAATAAAGGTTTCAGATTTTTGATTCAGACCCGTGTGGCATCCATAGTGCCACTTTTGTCGTTAGAGAATCGTTTTGTGGTGAAAGACTCCTAGGGGCTTTAATTCAAAACATTGAAAGTGTGTTCATATGGTCCAGTCGGATGTCTAGATGTGCATGAAGGTTTGGGATTTTTAATTCAGCCCCGTGTGGTGCCCGTAGCACCATTTTTGCCATTAGAGGATCTGTTTCCGGTTAAAACTACCGCGGGTTTTAATTGGAAAAGCTTAAAGTGTGTTCATATGTTCAGGTAGGGTCTCTAGATGTGCATAAAGGTTTCAGATTTTTGATTCAGCACAATGTGCCACCCACAGCAACACATTTATCATTAGAGATTTAGTTTCCTGCAAAAGGCTCCAGGTGGGGTGGGGCGGGGCGGGGGGGGGGGGGGGGGTAATTCAAAACATTGAAAGTGTGCTCATATCTATAGGTAAGGTTTGCAGAAGTGCATAAAGATTTCAAATTCTATATAATACCTTTTCATTTCTGTCTGTATTGAACATTAACCAATAATCAAGAATGCAAATGCGGGGATATACTATGGTGTGCTTTGCACACAAATTAAACTATCTAGTTTCTTTTCAGGTGAATGGCATGCAAACGAAATGAGCGTTTGCCCAATTCGTACAGCCCTGATAGTCCTTGAAAATCATCAAATAGAGCTGTCTGGTTTTTATTAAAATCTACTCATCTAAAAAAAAAGTCACAATCGTGCATGTTCACAAAAACTCAATTTCGGTCTCCATATTTACATGTAATTCTGTCACATCCAAGAATGTTGTGTGTACCTATGATGAAATACAACATGCTGGAAATGACACTAAAAGTCCTAATGACACTGTAGCTTAACTTGTGTGTTGTGTTTGATGAAAAGGATAATGTTCAATGTTTATGAAAGGATTATGAAATAAGACAAGAATTGTGATAATTGGGAATATGTTCATTTCTGTTCCATGTATGCTATGTTTTTGATAAAAATAATATGAGATGTACACTGTACTAAAGAGCTGAGGGGTGGGTTAATGTGACCTCACAGTTAATGTATGTGGCCCTCACAGTTAACAAATATCAACGAAAGTTACCAAGTTACAGTGAAATTATTCCAAAACGAGTCATCCTATCAAGTTACATTGAAATCCCTTCATAAATATGGCCTGTAGACTGTGCTAAAGGTTTTCGGGCTTTGGGCCCCTGTACGCGTCAGTTTCCCAATTGCGTCCAACGGGGACGTTCTCATCTAGACATTATATGGAGTCAACTTACAATGAAATCCCTTCATAAATATGACCTGTAGACTATGCTAAAGATTTGTGGGCTTTGGGCAGCATCATGGTTGAATGATCGCAACCAAAAGAGGACATTCTCATCTGGGCATCATCTGGAGTGATCCTATGATGTTACAATGAAATCCCTTCATAAATATGACCTGTAGACTGTGCTCAAGGTTTTCAGGCTTTGGGCTCCTGAAGCCGTCACAGTTGACCAATCATGACCAAAAGGGGATGTCATCATCTAGGCATTATATGGAGTCAAACTAACAGGTTACAATGAAATCCTTCCATAAATATGACCTACAGACTATGCTAAAGGTTTTGGGATTTTGGGCTCAGGCAGCCATCAAGGCTGAATGATAAGACCAAAAGGGGACGTTCTCATCTAGATATTATTTGGACTCATCCTACCAAGGTACAATGAAATCCCTTCATAAATATCACCTGTAGACTGTGCTAAAGGTTTTTGGGCTTCAGGCCCCTGTATAGCTGTCACAGTTGTCTAATGGTGTCCAAAAGGGGCTGTTCTCATCTAGACATTATATGAAGTCAACCTACCAAGTTACAATGAAATCCCTTCATAAATATGAACTGAAACCTATGCTCAAGGTTTTTGGGCTTTGGGCCCCTGAATCCGTCACAGATGACCAATCATGACCAAAAGGGGATGTCATCATCTAGGCATTATATGGAGTCAAACTAACAGGTTACAATGAAATCCTTCCATAAATATGGCCTATAGACTATGCTAAGGGTTTTGGGGTTTTGGGCTCGGGCAGCCATCAAGGCTGAATGATCGCGACCAAAAGGGAACGTTCTCATCTAGACATTATTTGGAGTCATCCTATCAAGTTACAATGAAATCCCTTCATAAATATCACCTGAAGACTGTGCTAAAGGTTTTCAGGCTTCAGGACCCTGTAGCCGTCACAGTTGCCTAATGGTGTCCAAAAGGAGCTGTTCTCATCTAGACATTATATGAAGTCAACCTACCAAGTTACAATGAAATCCCTTCATAAATATAACCTGAAGACTGTGCTAAAGGTTTTCAGGCTTTGGGCTTGGGCAGCCATCATGGTTGAATGATCGCAACCAAAAGGGGACATTCTCATTTGGGCATCATCTGGAGTGATCCTACGAAGTTACAATGAAATCCCTTCATAAATATGACCTGTAGACTGTGCTCAAGATTTTCGGGATTCGGGCACCTGTAGCCATCACAGCTGACCAATCACGAACAAAAGGGGATGTCATCATCTAGGCATTATATGGAGTCAACCTAACAGGTTACAATGAAATCCTTCCATAAATATGATCTTTTGCCTATGCTAAAGGTTTTTGGGCTCGGGCACCCATCAAGGCGGAATGATCACGACCAAAAGGGGACGTTCTCATCTGGACATTATTTGGAGTCATCCTACAAAGTTACAATGAAATCCCTTCATAAATATGACCTGTAGACTGTTCTAAAGATTTTCGGGCTTCAGGCCCCTGTAGCTGTCACAGTTGCCCAATCATGTCCAAAAGGGGACTTTCTCATCTAGACATTATATGAAGTCAACCTACCAAGTTACAATGAAATTCCTCAATAAATATGATCTGTAGACTGTGCTAAAGATTTTTAGGTTTTGGGCTCGGGCAGTCGTCACGGTTGGCAGATCACGCACAAATGGGGAAATTCTCATCTAAACATCATAAGGAGTCATCCTACCAAGTTACAATGAAATCCCTCCATATTAAACATGACCTGCAGACTGTGCTAAAAGTTTTTGGGTTTCGGGCTTGGGCAGCCATCACGGTTGACAGATCATGCCCAAAAGGGGACATTCTCACCTAGACATTATACAGAGGCATCCTATCAAGTTACAATGAAATCCCTTCATAAATACGACCTGTTGACTGTGCTAACGGTTTTCAGGTTTTGGGCTCGGGCAGCCATAAAGGTTGACCGATCGCGACCAAAAGGGGACATTCTCATCTAGACATGACCCAAACCTGCAAATGAAATTCCGTGATGATCAGGCAAGAACTGCAGGGTGTAGCCCGTGCTAAAGGAAAATGTGAACAGACTCACAGACTAACAGACTTCCTCACGTGTGATGGCAATATCTTATCTTGACTTTGTCAAGTTAAGCTAAAAACATTATCGTGCCCTCTGTTTAATTTGACCAATCAACGTGCTCTAATAGCATCAGTGGACTATGCTGTATTAGGTTATTCAATGGGGAACTGTCTATGGGATTGAATCCACACACTGCCAGTGACCGTGTATGACCCCATACACCCTCATCTGCTGGGCGCCATTTTGTTTCTGAATTAATTTTCCCACCTCAAGATTTCACATATTTTCATGCAAATAAGACTGTTTCCTGATAAATATTCAAAATGAAGCAATTCGGATCTTTTAATTTATTATTTAATTCATTTGGTGGCATGATAAATATGTTACAGGGTGTTTACTTGCCAGGTATGGCATATGTGAGGATCTACGCAATCAATATTAGGCATGGCCTCCGGCATCGCCTAGTATTAATCTCACTTTGCCTCACAAACGTCTTGTAATTTATATTAGGTCTGGTTGCACCTCACTAAATTTCGTACCTTGAGTGGATCATGGCACCATCTGCAATGCTATAGCATTGCAGATGGCTCCTTGTTCCTCTCAAGGGATGCTTTCTTCTCTTTGCCGCAGTTCAAAATGTAATTGTCAACTAAAGACCATGCTCAACTCACATCACAGTATTTTTACCAGTAAATCTGATTTACATAGTCTTTCAAGGAAGAAAAAAACTCTTCCTTAATTCCCAGACTTTACTGCAGAGAATGAAATAAAAACATATTCTTTACAAATAGCATACATTTTGAAGGGAGGGTGATCTTCCTGATAGTGCCAGAAACTGAATGTGAGAAACGTTTTCAATCAATTATTTATTTCCGAGTCTGTGTTCATCTTCCAACAGAGGAATTTTGTTTATGCACTTAATATGTGTTTTGTAATCAGGCGAGAGAGTGTTTATGTAACTGGGATACCTCACATTAAGATACTGGTGACTGATAGAATTATACTAAGGCATACTGAAGAATAATGTTTATCTGGACCTTTAAACAGATCTTACAACATGTGTTCAAGTAAGTAGAAATTAGACAGATATTTATTTAAAAATGGTCAAATGACCTGACCTTTGTGATCTGTTTTTGAAAATAATGTTACACTGTGGACTTCTGATAACAGGATAGGCATACCTTCAGCAACAAGGTTCAATGCCACTGATATCCCCCGCCAAGGGTTTCTAAGTTGAAGGGTTTCCAAGTTGAAAAAAGTGGACAAAGGCCCATAACTCTTGAAAAAAATGGACAAAACCTGTAATTTGGGAATATCCTTTCCCTCATGGTGGTCTATCAGCTTACCACAGATCATATAAATCCAACATCCACTGACTGAGATATGAATGTCCAAACGATGGATGGACCCCATTTCTGTATCCCCTGCAAACTTCGTTTTGGCAAGGGATAAAAAAACAAACTGTTTTTCTCTTATTCTAGAATTTTTTTATTGGGGTTTTAATGATACTTTCGACAGCCAGGGTCATCTCATGTCGTACGGTTTTATAGGTGGTGGAAGCCGGAGTACCGCGAGAGAACCACCAAGCAGTGGAAAGCAACTGTCAGACAGGCTCCCCAATGTACTAACTCCACACAAGCAGGGTTAGCATTGTTTGAAGGCAAGTACACCATCAACATGCAGTATACCTTAGAACACAGCGCTACCATGCCCCCCCCCCCCCCCCCCCCCAATTCGAGATTAAGTGCCTTTCCCAAGGCAGCAAAGAATATATAAATAATAATTTCACTGTTCAGAATTGTCCAGAACTATCAATTTGTCTTCTCATCATAAATTATACAACTTAATCCATTACATCTAGCATTGCAGAGCTCAGAGAGCACAGCCAAACAAGATATAGTGTATGAAATATTAAAGTTTCAATTTGAACGCCAAATGGTTTTTGTTTGCATACCACAGGCCTTTAGATTACCCCATTTTCACACTGTTAACAGGTGTGCCCAAATAAAAGGTGTAAAGACATCATGAAAAATTTTTAAATTCTTTGTGCCTCTTCTACATTTGTTAACTTCCATCATAATATGATGATAGAAACACAAAAAAAGACAAAGCAATACAACATAACAGGCTATTTCTGGTTTTTCTGGTTTTAATGTGCCCAAATGAGTGTGCCCAAAATAAATTGATTTAAAGGCCTGTACCAAAAATATATTTTCAACACAAATTTCTGCAACCATGAAATATTATTGTTTCTTTTCAAATATGATTGTATAAGGGCCAAATAACTGCTAAATATCTTAATCACACACAGATATGTATGGACATCTATTATTAATGGACCAGATTTATACCATTTTAAAGTTAAGAGTCACAAATCATCTATAACACTGAAGAAATATACAAATATTATGGAAAATGAATGAAAGTGTCAATGACACTGCAGCACAACTTGACAAAGAAGGAACTGGACTAAATAGAAAGTTCCAGTAATGGCAAGTCATTCACTCAAATTTCTACTGAAAAGACATCACACCAAAACTATATATGAAATCTGAAAAAGATATGGTGAGGGATGCAGTCTGTAGGTGTGCTAATGAAATTGTTGACAATTTACATGCCAAATCCAAGATGACCACTGTCGGCCATGTTTCTCAATGAAGTGCTGAAAAATTTGATAGCTCCCATCTAGACATCACACCAAGGGTACATATGAAATGTGTACTGGATCGGGTGAGAGATACAGTCTGTAGGGTGTGTTAATGGAATTGTTGACAATTTCTGCCAAATCCAAGATGGCTGCAGGCGGCCATATTTTTCAACAAAATTCAGAAAAGTTTGATAGCTTCCATCTAGACATTCCCCAAATAATATGTATGAAATTTGAAACTCATCAAGTGAGAGACACAGCCTATAGGTAATTCTAAAGGAATTGTGGATGGACAGAGGAACAGACATACACATGGATGATGGATCCCAACCCATCCCAATGGCTCATACTTGACGTTGTCAGGTTGAGCTAAAAATGAAAACACTTCCAAAAATTGGTGTTGTTAACCCTTTACCCAACGAATCGGCCACATCCTCCCACGTAATATGTAAATTCTGCAGCTGCAAAAAATATTATTTTTCAAAAAATTTCAACAAAACCATATCATGTGACCCCTCTTTGGAACGAGCTCGTTCCAATGAGGGGTCACATGATATGGTTTTGTTGAAATTTTTTTTTTTTAAAATTAAAAAAAATGATTTTTAAAATAATAAATTTTGATATCGTCTGCGTTGGGTAAAGGGTTAATTTGCATGAAACTTTCCCAGCAGAAGATTCCAAGGTGCAGATCTGAATGATCTGATGAGTAAAGGCAGAAGATGTCCAACAGACCAGACAATAAATAGGGTTATCAAATTTCTGTTAAATCCTTTTGTGAGTCAAATGGCAAAATTAGCTTTTTCTTTATACTTAATAATGAAGTAAAAACCACCAGTGAAGTATATAGGCCTTGACCTTTATAATATTTTCAATAGAACCAGTCTACAATGTCATTACAAGCTGACTAAAACTTATCAATTCATCTTATTTGCCAAGCTCTCAGGCCACCAGTCAAATTCAGTGAGGAAGGATGTTGTTATGGGCTTTTTGATTACACACTTTTTGTGACGTTTGTGTTCAGATTATCACTGATTTAACCCTTAAGGGCCTGGACAAGTGTTCTGAATTCCCATTAGCCCACAGCCTCTATATGTCCAGTTGCTTAGCAGTTGCTTAACAGCACTCACAAATTCTAAATTATTTAAGAACTGAAAATTGATTCTTACTGCAGGAGTTCTCGCAAACTGGGACAAATAAGGCCTGTGGTTACTAATTTCCACTCATACAAGTAAGATCTAAAATAATCTATGACACATGAGCTTGAAAAACTTGAAAAGAAAACAAATGGTAATGTACTGGCAGACATGAAACATTTATAACTGTTAAACTGTCAGTGCGAGTGACATGAGACACGGAAGTTGTGATGTAGTCTTCCTTTTCAACATGCATTTTTTACGATTTATCAAGAAAGGTTTCGAAATATAATTAAGAACTTATTCCCCAATTATTGATTTTTGCTACTCATGGGAGACTTTTTCCCCATCTTCACAAAAACACTAACATAAATACTTCTTCTGTTTCTCAAAAGAAATGTATACATCTATCAGCATCCTGTAACAAAGAGAGAGTTGATTATTAGTCTGTGTGAAACACACAGACTATTGTTTTTGTATAGTTTCTTTTTTTTTCTTTTTTTTATTTTTCTTCTTCTTCTTGTCTTCTGTCTTCTCATCACCTTTTTGTCCGCAAGATAACTCGAAAACGAATTGCCCTATCTCGTTGATTTTTGGCATACTGACACAGTCACAAGTTCTCGGCTCCTAATTTTCAGATTCCTGGGGCATTAGGGGTCTCCGTGGGGGTTTTTTGAAAGTGGGTCACGCCCATATCTCAGGCGTGGTATGACCTATGGACCTGGGACCAACACCAAATGAGTTGACACTCTGACAGGTTCAAAATATGGGTCACGGTCACGGACGTCATCTAAGGGTCATTAAGTGCATTTTTCAGAATTACTGGAAATCACATTTATTTACCCCTAAAGCTTTACAAAAGTCCATACATGAATTTTTACATAAAAACGTTAGCATGGCCAAACTTTTTAAAAGTGGGTCACACTCATATCTCAGGCATGGTATGACAAATGGATCTGGAACTAACACTAAATAAGTAGACACTCGATAGAGGTTCAAAATATGGCTCAAGGTCATGGAGGTGTCCTAGGGGTCATTGAGTGCACTTTTCAGAATTGCTGGAAATCACATTTTTTACCCCTAAAACATTCCTGAAGACCATACATGAATTTTGTTACGTAAAAAAGTGGGCGTGGGTGAAATTTTTGAAAGTGGGTCACGCTCATATCTCAAGCATGGTATGACGAATGGACCTGGAACTAACACCAAAATGAGTAAGCACTCGATAGAGGTTCAAAATATGGGTCAAGATCACGGAGGTCACCTCGGGTTCATTGAGTGCATTTTTCAGAATTCATAAAAATCACATTTCCTGACCTTCCTAATGCATTCCCGAAGTTCATACATGCATTTTTACACGAAAAAAGTGGGTATGGGCAAAATTTTTGAGAGTGGGTCACACTCATATCTCAAGTATGGTATGACACATAGACGTGGGACCAACACCAAATGAGTTGACACTCCATAGAGGTTCACAATATGGGTCAAGGTCACTGAGGTCACCCAGGGATAACTGAGTGCATTTTTTAGTATTGCTGGAAATCACATTTTTGGACCCCTAATGCATTCCCTTGACCGAACCTTTTGAATGCTGTGCACATATATGCCTTTTCTGGTTTCTGAGAAAACTTGTTCTTATTCCTTTATGGATATCTGTAAATGCTGTTAACGAAAATCCCTTTTAGATTTGTTTAATAATATTTTACTCCCAAAAATAAGCCTCCATAAATCCTCTTTCTATATAGTTTTTCCCAACAGATACTTTAACCCTTTTCTTACTAGCTTGAATTTACTGGATGCAATAAATTCTATTTCTCTAGTATTGACATTATTTTTTATTTCAATGATTTTTGTCTGCTGAATTCCATACTATTCTGAAATTTGGCACATATATAGAGCTTCATTGGAAGTTTCTCACCTGGGTCATTGTATTTCTGAAGTTTTTCATTTTCTGCCCAAACCGTGCAAAATGTTGTCACAATGTTACGTTTTGCCACAATTCGCAAACAAGACACTGGACGATTTGGCTGGAGCTTTCGTAATATTTGTAGCATGACTTACTACATCTGACTACATAAGCTGTATTACCCACATTGATCCCTTTTGACCACAAAATTCAGAGCAAAGTGCATTTTTGGCAAAACTGGCCAACTTTCACATGCAATTTCTCAGCACTGCGGCCACATTTTTCAAAACGTTTCCCATGAGAAGTTTGGGCATTCATGCAAGAATAATTTGGCTGTTATATATTTTATTCAAAGTTTTAACCTTCTTTCATTTTCGGGCCTTGAATTCGAGTACTCAAAAATTCTTCATAAAATTGGCTCATTTTGAGTTCATTTTTCTTCCATTTATGAAAGGTATATCGAAAAATGATTTACATGTTCGTATTCACAATTACCTACTGAACACATTTGCTGTTGTACGTTTGGTTGTAAAGTTTAACCATATGCCCATTCTGTTTGCATAAAGATAGATGCTGTCCAAAAAAACTCCTGTTTTTTCAGAATTTGGTATGATTAAGTGACAATTTACTCCATTTCTAATTGATTGTGCGCTGTATGTTTTCTGTGGTTGCATGCAGCAGTCATAGTATGAAAACTTTTGTTTTATATGTTATTATTAAAAGTTTAACCCTTGACAGATTTGAGACTACCATATGGATACTGTCTGAATAATTGTTATTTTCATAAAATCACTGAATATTGGTAAACGTGCAGTGGAAAAGAATATCTGAAAATTATGTGGACATTCAGATTCACAGTTCAATTCCAAGAAGATTTTCTGTTATAAGGTTACTGTAAAGTTTAACCCAATCCCTGTTTTGGTTGCATAAAGATAGGTGCCGTCGAAAATAACTCCATTTTTTCAGAATTTGGTAAGTTTAAATGACAATTTACTCCATTTCTAATTGATTGAGCGCTGAATGTTTTCTATGGCTGCATGCAGCAAGTAAACTGTGACATCTCTTGTTTTATATGTTATTAATAAAAGTTTAACCCTTGGCAGATTTGAGACTTCCCTTATGGGTACTGTCGGAATAATTGTTATTTTCGTAAAATCACTGAATATTGGTAAGCATTCAGTGGTAGTTAGGAATAGAATATCTGAAAATGCATTTCGATATTCAGATTCATAGCTCAATTCCAATAATATTTTCTGTTATAAGGTTGCTGTAAAGTTTAACCCAATCCCTGTTTAGGTGCTGCCGAAAAAAAAAATCATTTTTTTAGAATTTCGTAGGTTTAAATGACAATTTACTCCACTCCTAATTGATTGAGCACTGAATGTTGTCTATGGATGCATGCAGCAAGCAAAGTATGACAACTTTTGTTTTACATGTTATTATTAAAAGTTTAATTCTTGGCAGATTTGAGAGTTCCCAAGAGGGTAATGTCGGAGTAATTGTTATTTTCGTAAAATCTGTCCCTGAATATTGGTAAGCATGCTGTGATCTTTCGGTCCTAGTTAAAGGTGCAAATAGTTAAAGTTGAAAAGTTCATCAAATAGACAGAAATAATGCCAAACTCGGCCGTTGACAGGTAAATAATGAATGGAAAGTTCAATGCATTGCAAATAAAATGGGAATGAACTGTTCCCACGGTTTCCACGTGATCCACAGTGTTTCCACCCGGTTGCAGGACTCGAGAAAGATACTAAACTGTTGAGCAGGGATAGTAGAAAACATTCTGAGAATTTCAAATGGCTGCCTTGGATGGTCTGGTTACAATTGGCGTATATCCGACACTGGTGTCTGTTAAATTTTAAAGTCAACTTAGCCAAATGACAGCTTTTTCGCCACTGGGTCGAGTTGTCAGTTTCTGTCGGGACGATCTAAAATAAACAGTTTAAGTCCAAACTTTCGGTCCTCTATAAAGGTCCGAGTAGTTAAAGATGAGCAGTTCATCAAATAGACAGAAATAATGCCAAAGTCGACTGATGACACATAAATAATGAATGGAAATGTCACTGCATTGAGAATAGAGTGGGGACGAATCGTCGCCTCGGTTTCCACACGATCCACGATGTTCCCTCAGGGCCACAGAACTCGAAAAAGATACTAAAGTGCTGAAGGGGGATAATAGAACAAATTCTGAAGATTTCATGTGAATGCCTTGAGCGGTCCGGACACAGTCGGCGTATGACTGACAGTAGTGGTGTCTGTTCAATTTTAATATCAAATTAGCCAAATGACCACTTTTTCGCCATTAAACCATGAGCGATTTCTGTCAACTTTTCATCTCTGGAGATTACCTAACTGTTACTGGCTTGCCAGGGCCCATTTGGCACCAGTGTACGAGATGCATCTTTCAGTCATCAGCATCGCTCCACCAGCAACTGTAAATTATAAGTTTCAAATGGAACTAGCTCAGACGGGGGTCATAATCACAACCTCAGACAACCACCCAGCGCCAGCTCGCACCCACTAGAAAAAGACCAAATTCGAACAATTACCCCACTCATGAACACGCTATATCTCAGGCAATTCATGGCCGATTTCCATGAACTTTTCACTCATTCTCCACAAATAGTTATCTCATCGTCTCATATAGAGAGAGACACCAATTTTGCATTATATCATGCTGAATGTCAGGAGAGCATATGTGCATGTGTGGGGATTCCCACAGGGAAGTGCTTGGTTTCTGAACATTCTTATAATACAACCAAGTTCAGCCGAGCTTCAAGAACACTGAAAGTTTCGAGTCGCTGCTCCAAAAACATTCCCCACATTCTATGATACCTGATACGCACAGGTTGTTATTATTAAGTATACAGGATTTGTTAAACAGTTTCATCCCTTCTGTGTATAAAAGCAGATACTGTCAGCTGAGAAACTCCAATTTGCAGCTCTGCTGAGCTGACTACAATCACTACTCTCAAAAGTACTGCCAGTGCGGATGTCCACTCCCACTGAACTCTCTTAAAGAGCTAATCTCTCTGGAAGAGCTCATGTATGCTAGATTTTGGGGTTAGTTTTAATTAGCCCTGTTAGGCTAATTGGGCTAAAGAGCTTATAACCTGTTTTTATTATAATAAATTACTAATTTTGGTCTACTTTCCTGAAAGAGCTATAGCTCTCTTGTAGAGCTATAACCCCTTTAAGTTGTGCCTTGGTGTGTATCAAAATGTTTCTCTCATCTGGAATGTAGAATAATAGTTTGATTTTTACATTAAAATGCGTAATATGAATAACATGTTTTAGACCAATTAAACCAAATAATTAGTGAAATTTTAAGTTGTCTTTGTTGGTCTATTAGCTGAAATATCTTTTAGCCCTTGGTGGCCAAGTCCAACTTCAAACCTGAGTACTGTCCTTTAATTTTACCTATAGACATCACTTGGTAATCGGTCCTGATTAACCCCTGCTGGTCACTGCCAACCACTTGGGAACTCCTGTACTCTGTTACATTATTTATTCTCAATCATAATAAAGATCGACTGGTTTCAAGAAGCAATGGTGAGTGGCTTTCCCGAAACACCTATCACAATTATAATAAAATAGAATATTTAAATGGCCTCTTTTTAACCCACTTAATACTTCAATGCGGGTCCAAATACTTCCTTTTAACTCACGACAGCAGAACGTTTTGTAGGTTTTCTGTCACATTGCCCCTCTGTTCACAACAGCCAATCTTAAAACCCAACCATCTTCTTATTTCCTGTACACCTTGTTTAGGACCCTAGATGCATTTAAGGCCTTTTAAATGGATCAGACAGGCGCGTGATGGCGATGAGGGTACAGTATTGGACCTAAAACTGAAAAGTTCATGGTTCCCACGCCACCAGGTGAATCTGAGTTGTGTCCTTGGCAAGCATATAATCACGATTGCCCACAAAGAGGCACGCTGACAATGTGTACTTTTTAAATGGTTTGCTTTTAACCCTCTCAATGAAAACATTCATAACTCTTTACCCAACATAATGGCAAAAACCGGACAGGGTTATTCACAGAAATTCCCATTCAATTTTCATTATTTTTTCATTTTTGCTTGAAAAACATAGCTTATGACCCCTCATTGGAATAAGGTCATTTTTAAAGGGTTAAAATGGAGTATTTAAAGTGGAGTATTTTAATCCTCTTCAGGTCTTAATATGGGTCCCAAAAATTTTATTTAATGTGGTGTGAGAGTAATCTTAACCCTTTCCATTCTCACAATGTTGCTCTAAACACACATGGGCATCGATGGGACCTCGGTATTTTGCAAACGCCAATAAGCCTTCAGATAAGCTCTTGGAGACCTTTAAGACCTTTTGACATCTATATTCCAGCATTACTGAATTAATTTCACTTGCAATATTTTTTCCAGAGGTACTATGTACCTTAACATTTTTTAGCTAATATGAATATTTGCTCTCATCTACAAATATGGCAGATCCGGAGTTGGCGGAGCCAATATTTTTAAAGTGGTTTGGGCTCATACTTCAGGCTTGGTATGACCAATGGACATCGGACCTACATCGAAGGAGTTGAACTTGCTGGAGGTTCAAAATATGGTCTACCTCAATGCAGTCAAGAGAGGTCATTAAGTGTGTATTTTTCAGATTGTTAGGAATTGCATTTTATAAAAACTATAATGCAAATCTGAAGAATATACATGTATGTCTTCATTCAAATAAGTGGCAGAAATAGTAATGTCAATTTCTGATTCCTTGATCGAACCCTTTAAATGCTGTGCACATGTATGTTTTTTCTGATTTCTCAGAAAAATTGTTCTGATGCCTTTATGAATACCTGTAAATACTGTTAACAAAAATCCATGTCTGATTTGTTTAAAAAATATTTTACTCCTGAAAATGAGCCTCCATAAATTCTCTTCCTATATAGTTTTTTCCTGATACTTTAACCCTTTTCACACAGACTTGAATTTACTGGTGGCAGTAAATTCTGTTTCTCTAGTTTCCAATGAGTTTCTACATGGGTACAGCTTCTTTGCAACATTTCTGAACATGACAGATACAAAATGGAACTTGCAGAGTGAAATTTGAAACCAGATGACAATTCTTACAGTATTATACTGCAGAGGTACTGCCTAAAGGTATCACAGCATTAAATATTTTCCCATAGGTGGCCATTACAATGTTCAGACACAAAAAATATGAGTGCATCACTATAATTTTGGCATTCAAATATCTTCGTCAAGTATATCCCTTCAGACAACTTTTTCGGACCCGAAAGTAGGGGGTCATGCAACAAATAAGAGAGAAAAACTGACAGGAAGGGAAGTACCAGTTACATGCACATATTTTTCAGGGAATTCCCAACAAAAAACACACCAATAGTCGATTGTATTTTTTAGGACCAAAAGTCCTCAAATCACTCTCTTTATTTATCTGGAATTATCAACAATAACGTAAGATGCCAGTAGGATGCTTCAAATGTTTGTTGAAATGATATATTTTCCCAAGGCTGCTCAGATTTGGAGATTGCATCATTTCCGAGTGCAACTTTTCAAGGTGGGTAACTCTGATTCAAATATTTAATACAGTCATAAGTAAAATAACAAGAGGCGCCAGGGGGCCTGAGGGCGCTCACCTGACATGGTAGCCTAAATATCAACCCAGAGAATTGATTTCCACAAGTTGCATCTGCTCCTCCTAAGAAAAGCTGAAACCAAATATCCAAATATTCTGACCAGTGGATCTAAAAAAAGATTTTTAAAGAATATTCCTCATACTGAACTAAGCCATAATTCAGGCTCCCACAGGAAGCCCATATATGAACCCAGGGACTTGGCTTTAACAAACCTGAATCTCACAACCCTAAGGATTCTGCACACCAAATATCAAAACATTCCGACTGCTGGATCTGAAGAAGAAGATTTTTAAAGAAAATTCCTCATTTTGAACCAAGTTACAATTCGAGCTCCCACAATCAGCCCAAATATGGACCTAGGGACATGGCTTGAACAAACTTGAATCTTACCCCCCTAAGGATGCTGCATAAAAAATATCAAAAGCATTCATCTGCTGGATCTGAAGATTTTTAAAGAAAATTCCTCATTTTGAACTAAGTTATCATTCAGGCTCCCATAGTGAACCCAAATATGAACCAATGGACTTGGCTTGAACAAACTTGAATCTCAGCCCCCTAAGGTTGCTCCATGCCAAATATCAAAACATTCCAACTGCTGAATCTGAAGAAGAAGATTTTTAAAGAAAAATTCCTCATATTGACTAAGTTATAATTTGGGCTCCCACAGGGAGCCCAAATATGGACCCATTGACTTCGCTTTAACACACTTGAATCCCCCCCCCCTCCCCCCAAGGATGCTACTCACCACATATCAAACCATTCCAACTGCTGGATCTGAAGAAGAAGATTTTTTAAGAAAATTCCTCATTTCAAACAAAGTTACAATTCAAGCTCCCACAGTGAGCCCAAATATGGACCTAGGGACATGGCTTGAACAAACTTGAATCTCACCCCCCTAAGGATGCTGCATACCAAATATCACAAGATTCTGCCTGCTGGATCTTGAGAAGAAGATTTTCAAAGAAATTTGCCTGAAATGCACTAAGTTCGAATTTGGGCTTCTATAGTGAGCCCAAATATGAATCCAGGTGGCCGATTTGAACAAACTGGAATCAGATCCACCCCACAATGTTGCATACCAAATATCAAAAGATTCTGCCTGCAGGATCTGGAGAAGAAGATTTTTGAAGAAATTTGCCTGAAATGCACTAAGTTCAAATTCGAGCTTCTATAGTGAGCCCAAATATGAATCTAGGGAGCCGATTTGAACAAAATAGAATCAGATCCACCCCACAATGTTGCATACCAAATATCAAAAGATTCTGTCTGCTGGATCTGGAGAAGAAGATTTTTTAAGAAATTTGCCTGAAATGCACTAAGTTCAAATTTGGGCTCCTATACTGAGCCCAAATATAAACCCAAGGGGCCGATTTGAACAAACTTGAATCAGATCCACCCCACAATGTTGCATACCCAATATCAAAAGATTCTGCCTGCTGGATCTTGAGAAGAAGATTTTCAAAGAAATTTGCCTGAAATGCACTAAGTTCAAATTTGGGCTCCTATACTGAGCCCAAATATAAACCCAAGGGGCCGATTTGAACAAACTTGAATCAGATCCACCCCACAATGTTGCATACCAAATATCAAAAGATTCTGCCTGCTGGATCTGGAGAAGAAGATTTTCAAAGAAATTTGCCTGAAATGCAGTAAGTTCAAATTTGGGCTCCTATACTGAGCCCAAATATAAACCCAGGGGGCCCGATTTGAACAAACTTGAATCAGATCCACCCCACAATGTTGCATACCAAATATCAGAAGATTCTGCCTGCTGGATCTGGAGAAGAAGATTTTTTAAGAAATTTGCCTGAAATGCACTAAGTTCAAAATCGGGCTCCTATACTGAGCCCAAATATGAACCCAGGGGGCCGATTTGAACAAACTTGAATCAGATCCACCCTCCAATGTTGCATACCAAATATCAAAAGATTCTGCCTGCTGGATCTGGAGAAGAAGATTTTTTAATGTTTTTCCCATTGCCTACAGTGTTAAAAAGTGCTGACTCAGCACTTTTTCAATGTCCCGAAACTGTACCCTATGATAAAACCGATGGCAATTTTTTTTTACCAATTCTTTCTGTTGGTCCTAAGGAAGCTTCACACCAAATAAAAATTCTCGGTGCCGTGCAGTTTTGGAGATATGGGCGGTTTAATTTTTTTCTATTTTTAGCTCCTGCGGTTCCCATGGGGCTACGGGAAAAAAAAAATCAGCATAAATTAGGTACTTATGACCCAATAAGCCCTCACATAAAATTTGGTTCAAATCAGCCTCTCGGTTTGGAAAATAGAAATTTTGGGCGGGGCCAAAAATTTTGCCCCTCCCATAACGACGCCAAGTATAGCCCCACAAACTTCTCTTGAACAAATCTGAGTCTACACCTCAAAAGGAAGCTGCACACCAAATATCAAGTCTCTGCTCCTGCTGGTTCATGAGAAGAAGATTTTTTAAGATTTCAGCACACTTTTTGGGTGTGGCCCTACCCACAGGCGGGGCAACTTGATTTGAACAAAATCAAATTGCGATGTCATAACAAACTATTATCTCAAATATCAATTAAATTGGTTCAGCGGTTTGGGAGGAGAAGACGCAAACACCATGTTCACGGACGACGGACGTATAGCTCTCCTGACTGAAAGTCAGGTGAGCTAAAAATCTTAGTACAGAGGAGCCCACTTAATTGTATATCTTTTAATTGGATAACCCTGTGAATTGTATATAACTTACAAACATCAAACCATTTACCATACTGCAGTACAAATTTTTGCATATTAATTGCATAAAGGTTATAGAGTAAACCGACCTGTTAAATGAATAAACAAAAGATGTGCATCCGAGACTCAGGTGTCGAGTTGTGGTGGAGAGCGTTTCATATCCATAACCTTCATTATCAATCATATGCCAGTTGTCAAATCTGAAACCTTTGTTCAATTTATAAAATGTTAATAAGTTCAGAATTCGTAAAAATTAATTAAATCCCATACCTCTGTAATGAAAAATCATGCAGGGCCAGATTTTGTACCCACTTGAAATATTATTGCAAAAGATCTGTATGGCAAATATTAGGTAAATTGGAGAACGTTTGTTCAAGTTACTGCACTAACGAGCTCAAAATTCATAAACATCAACTAATTAAGGCCAATAACTCTGTAATGAAAAATTGGGCAGGCCCAGTTTTCGAATTTGCTTGAGATTTTTTTGCAAAAGACCTGTGTGGCAAAATATTAGTTCAATCGGAGAACGTTTGTTGAAGTTACTGAGCTAATGAGCTCAAATTCCCGCGGGAACCCCGGGAAGTGAAGCAGTGGCTGTTCACTGCAGTAAACAGGCTCTGTTTTACTGGTAAAATAGGACCCAGTCACCAATGCTTGGGAGGTGCAAACCCTCTCTAAAATGGGCAACATGGCTTATTAACACTCACTCCTGGTCTTGAGTTGATACTCATGTTGTGACCATGATTAGCCATTGTGCAAAATATGTGACCTTAAACACCAATAAATAAATAAATAAATAAATAAATAAATAAATAAATAAACAATGAGCTCAAAATTAATAAAAACTGACTAATTAAGGCCCATAACTCTGCAACAAAATATTGGGTAGAGCCACTTTTCGAACTTGCTAGAGGTATTCTTGCAAAGACCTGTATGGCAGTTTTAAATATTAGTCCAATCAGAGAATGTTTGTTGAAGTTATTGCACTAACAAGCTCAAAATTCATAAAAAATCGACTAACTAAGGCCCATAACTCTGCAACAAAAAATCGGGATGAGCCACTTTTCAAAACAAAACATCGGGCTGGGACAGTTTTCGAATTTGCTTGAAATATTTTTTGCAAAAGACCTGTGTGACAAATATTAGTTCAATAGGAGAATATTTGTTGAAGTTATTGAGCTAACAAGCTCAAAATTCATAAAAAGTGACTAATTAAGGCCCATAATTCTGCAACAAAAAATCGGGATGAGCCACTTTTCAAACTTGCTTGAGATATTCTTGCAAAAGACCTGTATGGCAAATATTAGTCAAATCGAAGAACGTTTGTTCAAGTTATTGTGCTAACGTGCTCAAAATCGGTGAAAAAAAATTGTCTAAGGCCCATAACTCTGTAACAAAAAATTGGGCCAGGTCAGTTTTCAAACTTACTTGAGAAATTATTGCAGAAAACCTGTATAGCAAATATTAGTCAAATCGGAGAACGTTTGTTCAAGTTATTGCGTTAACAGTGCGAGGAGTCCGAGATGACTGCACACCGACCGTCGCCAAATCATGGGTCTTGGTTGTTAACACAACTTAACCAAAAATCTTGTAATTTGGCAAAGAATTAATCCAACATCCACAGATTTCCACACATTTAAAGACGTTTTTGGCCTCAATACCTCCAATATAGGCTTTTAATCTATTATTTCTTACATGACAAATCTCACTTAACTCTTTTAACCCTTTACCTAACGTAACGGCCAAAACCGGCCAGCGCTATTCTAAAAAATCGCCAATTAATTTTCATTATTTTTTTCATTTTTTGTCTCAAAAACATAGGTTATGACCCCTTGTTGGAACGAGCTCGTTCCAACGAGGGGTCATAACCTATGTTTTTGAGACAAAAAATGAAAAAAATTAGTTATTCAAGAATTATTTTTGCAAGTGTCGTCTGCTTTTCAGGTTAGGTAAAGGGTTAAACAAGATACACATGTAATAGAATAAGTGCTCACTTTATAACTAAAAGATAAGAAAATGTCTCAATTCCTGTTAATTGTATACTCCTGTTAACCGAATATTTTTCTCTGGCAAAGTGGTAATTCAGTTAATTTTTTTAAATATTATTTTTCAAAAATTTTCAACAACACCATATCATGTGACCCCTCATTGGAACGAGCTCAATGAGCTCATTCCAATGAGGGTTATATGATATTGTTTTGTTTAAGTTTTTTGAAAAATAATTTTTTCAACTTAGGAAATTGTATATTACACAGGTGGATGGGAGTGATTCATTAGGTAAAGGGTTAAGAGCTCCCCTGTATTTCAAGAAACACCATCTAGAAACATGGTAAGAACCACTAACTAGAGTGATGTCATGCATACAACTCGACTGTCCCAGCAATGGCAATGCTTAGACACAAAATAGTTAGAGCCATTTTTTGTTAACTGTTTACCTAATGAACCTGCCATATATATCTGCACTCGTGGTGTACAAAATTTGCTATTCAAATTTTATTTTTTCATTTCTCTACTCCAAAACATACCTCATGACCTATTAATGGAACAAGCTTGATGAGCTTAATAAGGACTAACAAGCCATAAATCTGATGTTTCAGAAAAATAATTTGTAATGTTGGCTTCAACGTGTGTTAGGTAAAGGATTAAAGATGCAGTACATAAAGCAATGTTGGGCTATAGGAGTCAATTTTCTTTTTTACATGTAATTACTCCCAATCCTTCAAAATGCATTTTGGGAATAATTGCCTAAGTGACATGTGTGCGTGTGTGTGTTGTGTGTGTAGGGGGGGGGGGGGGGGGGGGGGGCAGCGAGTTGTGGAACCTATATTCAAACCTGGCCTGTATTATAAATACAAATAACTTCAACAATTTTCATTGGTTGGACCTAGAGACATGTTCTGAAAAGAATTGAAGTCTGTTAACTGTTGTTTAAGTTATGGCATAAGGAAAGTTCGAACAAATGGATGGACTGATGGACGGACGGATGGACTGCCAGATAGACAGACGCAGCGAGCTCTGTGCTATATCCCTCCCTTGTGGGAGGGGATAAAAAATAATAAAGTATGCTGTAGAAGCCTACTAAGAGAAACTAAGTTCGAAAAGCGTTGTGAAAAGGGTTAAATGAATGCCAATATTATTTGAAACCACTGTGTACAGGTTCGGTAGACCTTGCCTCGAAAGGAAAAAAAGAAATGACATTGTAACAGAGTGTTTGGAGAATGAAATTGATTGGCAAAAAGGGGTGTGTGTGGTGTTTGTTTGCATTTTTAACCACAAAATTTTAAGCAAAACTGTAAAAATGCATTTTTGACGAAAGAAAAAAAAGTGCCCAGAGGGGGGTTACGTGAGTTTAAAAAAAAGTTACGCATGTAGAGACTGTAAATAGTTCAAAATGCATATTGGAGGAAAGGAAGAAAAAGAAATGCCTAATTGGCGGGGGCTGTGCAGGGCAGGGCAATAACTTCAACAATTTTCATTGGATGATTGTGGTCATCAAACTTGGCCTAGAGACATGTAATGAAAAGAATTGAAATCCATTAACTTTTGTTTAAGTGATGGCATAAAGAAAGTTCGGACAGACAGATGGACTGACGAACAAACGGACGGACTGATGGATGGATGGACTGACAGATAGACAGATGGAGCGAGCTCTGTGCTATATTCCTCAATTGTGGGAAGGGACAATGAAAGTGTCAATGGCACTGCAGCTTAACTTGTCTGTGTGTTGTGTTTGATGAAAAGGATAATGGTCAATGTTTATGAAAGGATTATGAAATAAGACAAGAATTGTGATAATTGGGAATATGTTAATTTCTGTTCCCTGTATGCTATGTTTTTAATAAAAATAATATGAGGTGTACATGGTACTAAAGAGCTGAGGGGTGGGTTAATATGACATCACAGTTAATGTATGTGGCCCTCACAAATAACGTATGTCAATGAAAGTTACCAAGTTACAGTGAAATTATTTCAAAATGAGTCACCCTATCAAGTAACATTGAAATCCCTTCATAAATATGGCCTGTAGACTGTGCTGAAAGTTTTCGGGCTTCAGGCCTGTGTAGCCATGATGGTAGACCGATTGCAACTAAAAGGGAACATCCCCATCTTGACATTATACTGAGTCATTCTACTAAGTTACAATGAAATCCCTTCACAAATACAACCTGTAGTCTGTACTAAAGTTTTTAACAAGGAAAGCCATCATGGTTGAACGATCGCGACCAAAAGTGGGCAATGTCATCTGGGCATAATCTGGAGTGATCCTACGAAGTTACAATGAAACCCTTTCATATATATGACCTGTAGACTGTGCTCAAGGTTTTCGGGGCCCTGAAGCAATCACAGTTGAGCAAACACAACCAAAAGGGAATGTCATCATCTAGGCATTATATGGAGTCAACCTATTAAGTTACAATGAAATCCTTCCATAAATATGACCTATAGACTATGCTAAAGATTTTGGGGTTTTGGGCCCGGGCAGCCATCAAGGCTAAATGATCGCGACCAAAAGGGGACGTTTTCATCTGGACATTATTTGGAGTCATCCTACCAAGTTACATTGAAATCCCTTCATAAATATGACCTCTAGACTGTGCTAAAGGTTTTCGCGTTTCGGGCCCCTGTAGCCATCACAGTTGCCCAACTGCATCCAAAAGGAGATGTTTTCATCTAGACATTATATGAAGTCAACTTACCAGGTTACAATGAAATCCCTTCATAAATCTGACCTATAGACTGTGCTATAGGCTTTGGGCTCAGGCACCCATCATGGTTGAATGAGCACAACCAAAAGAGGACATTCTCATCTGGGCATCATCTGGGCATCATCTGAAGTGATCCTACGAAGTTACAATGAAAAGCTTCATAAATATGACCTGTAGACTGTGCTCAAGGCTTTCAGGCTTTAGCCCCCTGTAGCGGTCACAGTTGACCAATCATGACAAAAGGGGATGTCATCATCTAGGCATTATATGGAGTCAACCTAACAAGTTACAATGAAATCCTTCCATAAATATGATTTATAGACTATGCCAAAGGTTTTTGGACTCGGGCAGCCATCAAGGCTGAATGATCGCGACCAAAAGAGGATGTCATCATCTAGGCATTATATGAAGTCAACCTAACAAGTTGAAATGAAATCCCTTCATAAAAATGACCTGTAGACTGTGCTAAAAGTTTTCAGGCTTCGGGCCCTGTTGCCGTCACAGTTGACCAATCATGTCCTAAAGGCATTATATGGAGTCACCCTAACAAGTTACAATGAAATCCCTTCATAAATATGACCTTTTGATTATGCTAAAAGTTTTTGGGCTCGGGCAGCCATCAAGGCTGAATGATCAAGATCAAAATGGGACGTTCTCATCTAGACATTATTTGGAGTCATCCTACCAAGTTACAATGAAATCCCTTCATAAATATGACCTGTAGACTGTGCTAAATGTTTTGGGGCTTTGGGCCCCTGCCCAATCACGTCCAAAAGGGGACTTACTCATCTAGACATTATATGAAGTCAACCTATCAAGATACAATAAAATCCCTTCATAAATATGACCTGTAGACTGTGCTAAAGGTTTTTGGGTTTTGGGCTCGGGCAGTCATCATGGTTAACAGATCACGCCCAAATGGGGAAATTCTCATCTAGACATCATACAGAGTCATCGTAGCAAGTTACAATGAAATCCCTTCATATTAAACATGACCTGTAGACTGTGCTAAAAGTTTTTTGGTTTCGGGCTTGGGCAGCCATCACAGTTGACAGATCATGCCCAAAAGGGGACATTCTCATCTAGGCATTATACCGAGGCATCCTACCAAGTTACAATGAAATCCTTTCATAAATACGACTTGTAGACTGTGCTACTGGTTTTCGGGATTTGGGCTCGGGCAGCCATACCAGTTGACAGATCACGACCAAAAGGGGGACGTTCTCATCTAGACATGACCCAAAAACTGCATATGAAATTTCATGTTGATCAGACAAGAACTACGGGGTGTAGCCTGTACTTGAAGGTTGAATAAAAAAAACTTTAACCACAGACTTCAACCAAAACTCCAAATGTTAACTGAACAGGGGGAAAAAAAACCACTTGAACCTTCAGTAAACACCTTTAACCAAAACTCTAAATGTTAACAGACGGACAGATGGACGGATGGATGGACAAAAGTCATGACTATAGCCCTCACTGTAAACAGTCGGGCTAAAAATGGCTATCCGTATCTTGGTCCAGTCAATTTAACTGAGATGTAACATGGGAGAAAATGTAAATACATGCAGTGGGCATGCATCCACCTGATTCATTAATAACAAATTTACATTAAAGTACTTAAAACTTTCAGTATTTCATTTACGAAAATCAATTTTATTTGTTGCAATAAGGATTTCTTAAGTGTCTCTTTTGCTCAAGTGATACTCTCAGCTCATCTTGTAGTACAAGTAGTTGAAATAGGCAGACACTTGTTGTCAGGACTTACACTACCCTTTGTCCTGGGCAGTTCGACATCATTTTGCTCTCTTCACAAAGATAGCAAAATACAACAGGCTTCAGCAGGAGAGTTTCTCAAAATGCAGTTAGAAAAATATACAGTATTAACCTTTTACCCAGCGCACATAGTATCAAATTATTATTTTAACTGGTTGAAGGCTAGATAATTTTGGTAGTCTGAGTTTCTTGTTCAAAATTTGTTATATTACAAATTATTGGAGAGTGCCCATAAAACAAATTTATTTAAACACAATTTAATTTGCGTTTGACTGAATATGAAACATGAGCAAGAAAAATGTTGGCTTTTGCTGTGGTACCCTCATTTAAAAATTTCAACAAAACTATATCATGTGACCTCTTATTGTAATGAGCTCGATGAGCTCATTCTAATGAGGAGGTCACATGGTATGGTTTTGATGAAATTTTTTTTAAAATAATTGTTTTCCACTTTGTAAATTAATCGGGCGGATGCTGCCGATTCATAAAGTAAAGGGTTGATTGATTAACCCTCTGCACATTGGTGTTAAAATATCAAAATTTCAAGTTAAAAATATTTCCATGTAATGCAGCTCTGAATAATTAACAGAATCAATCTTTATTGACAGAGCTCACTGAACTCTAGCTGTCAAACAAGACTGAATTGCTTCAATTCCAAGTTGCATTAGGGAAAAATTTTGAGGCCAAATTGTATTTTCGAATAAAAGAAAACGTGATTCTTTCATCATCAGAAGACACAAACTTTTACATTTAGCTGACCAGGAATTCTTCTTCAGAACAGAAGATGCTTGATCGCCCTAGATTCTCCCACAGTAACCAAGTTTCCAGATCTTTGAGCAAGGTAGTTGGATTTGACTGACCTTAACCCTTGCCTAAAATATCTATTGAATGTATGATAAATGAATTTATCTTACAATCAACATCTTTTTTGTCTGTATTAACTCCGCAACTGTGGTGTATCCGACCCCCTGATACAGATATTTGTATCTGGGGGTCAGATACAAGCACATTCCTTTCGCGTGAGTTCCATTTTTTTTCTTTTTGCTCATCCGTACGAAAAAATAGTTCGTCATATTTTCGTCTGCATTCTTGACTTATCCCCAATATATTGTAAGATAAAATGATTATTACCATTATGTGGATGTACAAAATATGTTCCTGAGTCTCGCTCCGGATTCTAAGGGTACATCAAGACTCGTCTTCGACTCATCATGATCTGCCCTCAGAACCCAGAGCCTGACTCAGATACATATATTGTACATCCACATAATGGTAATAATCTGTATTGGTGCTGGCAAACTATGCAACTTACAAATAATATATGTTAGCAACCAGTAAGTACTTAAGTGGAGTCTTCCATGAGCTGCTCTGTTAACCCCTTACCTAACATTTAAAGCTGACGACATCTACAGAAAAAAATTAGTTATTCAGGAATTTTTTTATCTCAAAAACATAGGTTATGACCCCCCCATTGGAAAGAGCCATACGATCTCATTCAACGAGGGTCATAACCTATGTTTTCGAAACAAAAAATGAAAATTAATTGCCGATTTTTTAGAATAGTGCTGGTCGGTTTTGGCCGTTACATTGGGTAAAAGTGTTAAAAAGGATTCTAAATGATGTATCACCATATTCTTAGAAATTAAACAAATTCAGATTAACTAAATTATATATTAATCATATATTTTAAGAGAAATGTTTTTTATCAGCTGCAGGTTTGTGGACGATATGGGGCCATGTCACAGGTGCAATCTGTATTTTTAATATTTGTGGTTTTCAGGTCAACAGCTTGGAGGGTTGAGGACCAACTCCAGCGACAGTCAAACAACACAGCAAGCAGCTGTCATTTTCAGTAAACCAAATGGGTAGAAACAAGGACTGCTAATCGCACAGTGCCAATACAGTTCCATATATTTTTCACTGGTAAAATAGCTTTGCAATGAACAGTGTGTCATAGCAGTTGTAAAATGATTCACTTTGTGGAACACTGTTAAGTGAATGGCCAATTTGCCAGTGAAAATTATTCAGTTAAGGCCTCACAAAGAAGATCTTCTGTTTCTCAGGTTATTTTTTTGTAAAATTACACTTCAGAGGGCCTTTTTTATTTTATTTTTTAATTGTTGTAATTATTTCTTTGCCATCAAAAGTTAATGTTCTTGGTTTGTTTTATGTTTTAGGCCTCATAATCTACAGAATAGCATGGGTGGAGGTGTATTTTATCCCTTGAGTGCAAGAACGCTTTGCAAAGCTAAAACATTGCAAAGCCTTGTTGCACTCAAGGAACAAATTTATCAATTTTATTGACTTGGGTAAAATATCAGACATAAACCATTTAATTTTTATTTTTTTTAAAGTTTGCACTGGTAATAAGAAGAGAGCATGTGGCAGCCAACAGGGCCATGCGAAAGGGCCTGAGAAACAGATTTTTAACTTTTTTTTAGGCCTAACCCTCTACCTAACATGGAAAGCACACGACACTTGCAAACAAAATTCTTGAATAAGTAATTTTTTTAGTCAAAAACATAACTTATGATTCCTAATTGGAATGAACTCAATGAGCTTGTTGCAATGATCGGTCATAAGCTATGTTTTTGTGACAAAAAATTAAAAAATGCAGAAGTCGAATTTTGACATTAAATTCTGAAGAAATAAGCTATTTATAGTAACAGTGACCTTGACCTTGGAGTCCCAGACTCCGAAATCAATAGATGTCTTCACTTCCTATAAGGTAACCTCTGGTATAAGTTTGGTAAATGTGCTTCAAATAGAACTAAGGTTACTGCCCGGAAACCAATTTGTCACAAAATATTCTATTGATAGTAACAGTGACCTTGACCTTGGGGCCTGAGACTCCGAAATCAATAGGTGTCTTCCCTTCCTATAGGGTAACCTCTGGTATAAGTTTGGTAAAGGTGCGTCAAATAGAACTAAAGTTATTGCCCGGAAACCAATTTGTCATAAAATATTCTATTTAAAGTAACAGTGACCTTGACCTTGGAGTCCCAGACTCCGAAATCAATAGGTGTCTTCCCTTCCTATAGGGTAACCTCTGGTATAAGTTTGGTAAAGGTGCGTCAAATAGAACTAAAGTTAGAACTAAAGTTATTGCCCAGAAACCAATTTGTCACAAAATATTTTATTTATAGTAACAGTGACCTTGACCTTGGGGCGCGAGACTCTGAAATCGATAGGTGTCTTCCTTTCCTATAGGGTAACCTCTGGTATAATTTTGGTAAAGGTGCATCAAATAGAACTAAAGTTATTGCCCAGAAACCAATTGTTTACCCCCGCCCGCCACTTCATCAAACTATAAGTCCAGTTTGACTTCGTCAAAACTCGACTAAAAAGTAATGAAAACTGAATGGTATATTTTGTGAAAAGCGCTGGCCGGTTTTGACCACTATGTTGGGTAAAGGGTTAATGCTTTCATAACAATGTAATTTTGCTTATGTTGCTTCCCATTAAAATTTCAACGTTGTCTGTGGATTGGGGACAAACAGCCTTCCCTGAACACAAATAGTTGTGCTATAAAATTCCACTTTTGTATCTGCCTTTTATTTTTTCCTAGTTTCTAACACAAAACACATTTATTTTATTTCTTTCCTTTTTTATTTTTCTTGAGGGGATGATGGGAAGGGAGCCTCTGAGAAGATTTGAGGTGTCTGAACACTCTTGACACCATTAAGTGTGAATTTGATGCGAGTTGATGCTGTCACAAATACCATCCCATTGGGTTTAACCTTTTACCCAACACTTCCAAAATTGGTGTTGTTAACCCTTTACCCAATGAATCGCCCACATCCGCCCATGTAATATGCAAATTCAGCAGCTGAAAAAATAGTATTTTTCAAAAAATTTCAACAAAACCATATCATGTGACCCCCTCTTTGGAATGAGCTCATCAAGCTCATTCCAATGAGGGGTCACATGATATGATTTTGGTAAACTGGTATGGTCACTTTCCTGTATTTTACAGATAAACTGACCATTTATTCTTTTATATCTTGTTTGACAGAGCTCGAAAAAGCACTGTCAAACAAGATATGATAGATTAAATGTCTATATTGGATGTACTGAGGTCAAACAAGGGGAATTCGGTAATTGTCAGGATAATTTCTTGACATATTACAATATTTTGTTTTCAATTAATAGGAGTTTACTCTATAACCTATATGTAATTAACAAGTCAAATGTGTACTGAAGGTATAGTAAGTGGTTTTGTGTTTGGAAGTTATATTCAATTAACAGGATTATTCAATTAAGTGATAACCAATTAAGTTGGTTTTACTGTATTGTCTGTGTTGGGTGAAGGGTTAGCAAGACATCATCATGAAAACACGGAATATGACAATGTGAAACAATAAAAATATCAAATGTCAGATTACTGCACTGTGCACTAGTTTTTCACAATCCATCAGCCATCAGCAAGTGGATGTATTCATTCAAACAGTCTCCCTGGGACTATATGAAGTGAACAATTTTAAACAAATAAGAGCATTTATTAAACAAGAGGCCCCAAGGAGTCTTAATCGCTCACTGGCCAAAGTGGTTCAAAGAAGTATTTGGGGTCACATTCAGTGAGACATGGTTCATCAACACTACAAAGGAATGAAGTCATGAGAGACAAATTTTATGGAACTAGGGACATGGCTTGAACAAAATTGAATCGAACCCCCCCCCCCCCCCCCCCCCCCCCCCTCCATGGATGCTGCATACCAAATATCAAAACATTCCGACTGCTGGATCTGAAGAAGAATATTTTTTAAGAAAATTCCTCATTTCGAACTTAGTTACAATTCAAGCTCCCACAGTGAGCCCAAATATGGACCTTGGGACATGGCTTGAACAAACTTGAATCTCACCCCCCTAAGGATGCTGCATACCAAATATCAAAACATTCTGACTGCTAGATGTAAAGAAGAAGATTTTTAAAGAAGATTCCTCATTTTGAACCAAGTTATCATTTGGGCTCCCATAGTGAGCCCAAATGTGGACCTAGGGACATGGCTTGAACAAACTTGAATCTCCCCCCCCCCTTCCCCCCTCCTAAGCATGCTGCATACCCAATATCAAAAGATTCTGCCTGCTGGATCTTGAAAAGAAGATTTTTAAAGAAAATTGTCTGAAATGCACTAAGTTCAAATTTAGGCTCCTATACTGAGCCCAAATATGAACCCAGAGGGCCGATTTGAACAAACTTGAATCAGATATACCCCACAATGTTGCATACCAAATATCAAAAGATTCTGCCTGCTGGATCGGGAGAAGAAGATTTTTTAAGATATTTGATTGAAATGCACTAAGTTTGAATTCGGGCTCCTATACTGAGCCCAAATATGAACCCAGGGGGCCGGTTTGAACAAACTTGAATCAGATCCACCCCACAATGTTGCATACCAAATATCAAAAGATTCTGCCCGCTGGATCTGGAGAAGAAGATTTTTTAAGAAATTTGCCTGAAATGCACTAAGTTCAAATTCGGGCTTCTATAGTGAGCCCCCCCCCTAGAGATGATGTATACCAAATAGAAAAGAATTCTGCCTGGTGGACCTGCACACCAAATTTGGTTCAATTTGATCAAGTAGTTTGTGAGGAGTAGTTGATAATGTAAAGTTCACGACGACCAACGACGACAGACGGCAAGTGATAAGTTAAGTTCCCTTCGTGAGCTAACAAGGATACCATTTTTCTGAACCGGGGGAAATATCAGGTAAGCACTAACTAAATAATTCATTTTATTTGAACCAACAGCCTTCAGCCGTTGCTAAACTCTGCTTGTGCTAGTCAGGTAAACTGGACAGTCTGACAGTTGTTGACAGCTGCTCAGTTCTCCCCAGGTACTCTGGCTTTCTCCAACATTAAAGCTGTCCATGATATGACAATAGCTGTTAAAAGTGTCATTAAATGCCTATAAGCAATCAAATAATCCTCTTTAGGAACAACACTCTTTTACTGGTTGAGTGCTAGAAGCCACTATCAGGGCTTTCAAATGAAAGTGTCAATGACAAAAAAAAATAGCCTATTTTTGTATATTCAAAGAGCCATAGCTCACAGAAATGAAAGTGTCAATGACACTGTAGCTTAAATTGACTGTGTGTTGTGTTTGATGAAAAGGATAATGTTCAATGTTTATGAAAGGATTATGAAATACGACAAGAATTGTGATAATTGAGAATATGTTAATTTCTGTTCCCTGTATGCTATGTTTTCAATAAAAATAATTTGTGGTGCAGACTGTACTAAAGAATTGAGGGGTGGCTTAATGAGGCACTTGCAGTTAATGTTTGTCAACCAAAGTTGAAATTATTCCAAAATGAGTCATCCTACCAAGTTACAATGAAATCCCTTCATAATACGGCAGGGACCAGCCTAGGGGGGAATTTTAGGGAGACTTCAAGTCTCCCTCCAGAAAAAATAGGGAGACTGCAGAGTCATGTAGGGAGACTTCATAGGCAAGTGGGGAAAATTAAGAATATTCATGTACCACCCCCGCCGCCCCTTCATATTTTCAATTTATGGTCCTCCATTAACGTACAAATAATCCAGGTCCAGTTGTCTATGATGCATCTGTGCCAGGTTAAAAAAATCACAATGTAATTATTGACTGAAAATCCCCCACTGCTACCTTCTCCTTCATGGCCCATCACCTCTTCTTCGTGCCAATCCCCCATCACCCTCCTGTGGTTGCCTTTTAACAAAGTCTACTAAGCTAATAATTTCCTAAGTCTGAAAGTGTGAACAGGACCAGATGTAAGAAGGTTGCTTGGGAGGTACTTTGTTAGTTAATAAACAAAATACATTCTGGGGTCGAGTATTTTGTAAAAGAAATCTCATTTCGCATCATTTTTATGGCATTCCGGTGTCATTCCGCGTCATTTCATGTCATTCCGATGTTTAGGAGGACCCTTTTTCAAGATCGTCCACATGTACACTTGTGTCCTGTACAAAGCTTTTCTTAACATCACTAACGCTTTTTTTCATGTGTTTCAATTCCATTCGTGTTTTTCTGGGAATAGACAGCCCAACAGTTAACAGTAGTCAGCAAATCGAAATGAAAATAATGTGTTATAAAATACGTCCGTTGTGTATACATTTTCGGCATCCTAAGCGACGTAACCTACTTTCAAACTGGGTTGTTTGTTGAGTCGCGTAAGTCACCTATTTTCGTTTCGACACTTGAAGCTCCGACTGGAACGCAACAAAATAGAAATAAAAAAAATCCGCCAAAAGCGACAATGGACAATTGCTTGTCGTGTGATTTCAAATAAATGGACGTTTATTTGACGAATTAAAATGCCCATTTATCACACTCGAGACATTCGATTTTTGAAAATACTCGTTTTCATGTAAACCTCGCGAGTCGCATCACTCAGTTCAGCCTTTTCTCATTTTGGCCAATTTTTAGAGGGCGACTTGTAATCGCCCCGACTATTTTTCTAGGCGACTTTGGGCTTAGAAGGGCGACTTAATCGCCCTAGTCGCCTTCACGGCTGGTCCCTGTAATACGGCCTGTAGAATGTGCTAATGGTTTTTGGGATTTGGGCCTGTGTAGCCATCACAGTTGACCGATCACAACCAAAAGGGGACATCCTCATCTAGACATTATATTGAGTCATCCTACCAAGTTACAATGAAATCCCTTCATAAATATGACCTGTAGTCTGTGCTAAAGGTTTTCGGGTTTTGGGCTCAGGCATCCGTCATGGTTGAATGATCACGACCAAAACAGGATGTTCTCATTTAGACATTATCTGGAGTCAACCTACCAAGTTACAATGAAATCCCTTCATAAATACGACCTATAGACTGTGCTAAAGGTTTTCGGGCTTCGGGCCCATGTAGCTGTCACAGTTGACCAAACCCCACCAAAGGGGGTATGTTCTCATTTAGACATTATATGGAGTCATCCTACCAAGTTACAATGAAATTCCTCCATAAATATGACCTGTAGACTGTGCTAAAGGTTTTCGGGTTTTGTGCTCCGGCAGCCGTCATGGTTGACAGGTCGCGACCAAGTGGGAAAGATTCCTCCATATTAAATATGACCTGTAGACTATGGTAAAAGTTTTGGGTTTCGGGCTTGGAGATTGTTTGTTTGTTTGTTGGTGGTTAACGTCACATATTTATGCACCATGGCTAATCGTGACACAACATGGAGATGAAGTCAAGTTTAGTCAATCGTTGATCAACATGTTGCCCAGTTTAGAGGACTTTCACCCCAAGCATTGGTGACTGGGTCCTATTTTACTAGTAAAGCGGAACTGGTTTACCACAGTAAACAAGTGCTGCTTACTTCCCGGGGTTCCCACGGGGATCGGGCTTAGAGAGCCATCACAGTTGACAGATCATGACCAAAAGGAAACGTTCTTATCAAGACATTATACAGAGTCATCCTACCAAGTTACAATGAAATCCCTTCATAAATACGACCTGTAGACTGTGCTAAAGGTTTTCAGGTTTTGGGCTCGTGCAGCAATCACGGTTGACTGATCGCGACCAAAAGGGGACGTTCTCATTTAGACATGACCTCAAACCTGCATATGAAATTTCATGACGATCGGACAAGAACTACGGGTGTAGCCTGTGCTGAAGGAAAATGTGAACAAACTCACAGACTAACAGACTTCCGCACGCGTGATGGCAATAGCTTATCTTGACTTTGTCAAGTTAAGCTATATAAGAATGAGGGTACCAGAGCAAAAGGCAACATTTTGTTTTATTACAAATTATTGAAGAGTGCCTGTGGGCACTCTTCAATAATTTGTAATAAAACAAATTTTGTTGAACAAATTCAGTCCACTGAAAATAATGTAGCCCTCAACCAGTTTACTGGTGGAATGCTACATTATTTTTCAAAGATGATTTATAACATGAGTATTTTGTTCAAAGATACCATGCTACCAGCAAGGGGAGTCTTAGTTTAGCAAGATGATTTATTGGAGAGTGCCTATTGGCACTCTCCAATAAATGGTAATAATATGATTTTATACAAACTTTTCTTTTCTACTGCAGAGCAAACAAAAAGCCAACGCGTATAGTGTAAAGCCACTATAGTTGCTTTCAGCACTTGACAATAAAGCCAAGATTATTATGATCCCCGATGAGTCTGGAGGTGGGATGGGGTAATCTCACCCGAGGGGCAAGATATTTGAACCAGACCCAAGGCTTGCCGAGGGTCTGGTTCAAATATCTTGCCCCGAGGGTGAGATTTCCTCATTCCCACCTTCAGACTCATCAAGGATGATTTTCTCCCCCCGCCATGCAGCGATTACCTTAGCCAGAGGTAATCAGGAGTCACATGTTGATTCAATCAACTCATTTTGTATTCGTTGTTTTGAGAAACTGATGACACCATCGGAAAGAGCATGCACAAGTTATGTATATACCAAAGGCAGCTTGAGGGTTGAAGAGTTTTAGAGCATCGAACTTTGATCACACTGCATTCTGATGACGTCAATATGAATTAGTTGGGAGCAAGAAACTGATACGATATGCATAACTTCATAATAATGTTATAAATGTATAACGTCATGTGGGTGGGGTGGGATACACCTGTCTCTCCCTGCTATCTCACCCGAGTGGAGTGACCGATTTTTCATTTGCCCACATTTCAAGACATACATGATGTATACATACATGAACTATGCATATCATGTTTCAATGGTTTAGGGGCAGATAGTTGGGAATTTTCAAGCTGGAATTAGGAAAAATAAGATAAATGTGGCCTTGGGAAGGAAGCCCCTTTCCAGCCCCTGGTGTTGGCTTGGATTATCCCTATGTATTGACTTTAGTGAGGTCAAATAGGTCTATAAGCGAATTCAGTGATTATCATGGTAAATGTCTGATATTTTATAAAAAAATTTTTATTCAATTAACAGAAGCTTACTCTATAACCCATAGGTTAGATTTGTGCTGAAAGAATGGTTTTGTGTTTGAAAGTTGTATCCAATTTGCAGGGTTATTTGATTAACCCCTTATCCAACATAATGGCCAAAAACCGGCCAGCGCTCTTCACAAAAATCGCCAATTAATTTTTATTATTTTTTCATTTTTTGTCGCAAAAACATAGGTTATGACACCTCTTTGGAACAAGCTCATTGAGCTCACTCCAATGAGGGGTCATAACGTATGTTTTTTTAGTTTGCAAGTGTCGTGTGCTTTTCATGTTAGGTAAAGGGTTAAATGGTAGAGTGCTAAATTACTTTTAGTCATCAAAATTTGTACACACATCTTTGCCTTGTTACAATTTATGGGAGAGTGCCAATTTAGATTCAAAGATAATATGACAGATACTCACAGAGTTTGAAGCCTCGGAGTTGCAGTATCTGCAATTTAGAGTAAAGCCCAACTATGGGTTTCCAGCACTCAACCAGTCAAGAGATATTCAATGAAGTGGGTTATACACTACTAATTTACTGTTCCAAGGGAACCTTAATAAATCAGAATTTTACTACTGAACTAGACTGAAGCATGCTCTGCACAGCAGATGGACACAGGAGGTTGAAAAGCAAACTGTGATTTGTACTCATATTTGGGCTGTGTCTGTAAGACACATATGATGCCCCACAAAGGGTTTATTCCCGTTTCGCCGATGAGGTTAAATAAACAAACCAAAACTAATCGCCGGTGGAGGTGTGAACAAGTTGTTAATCCCACTGATTGATATTAACTCTTCTTCACCGGCTGAGTTCATGGTCCCAAAGTGATTAACAATCAGTTAACATTGATCAACTGTAAACAACTAAACAACTTCAAACATCTCAATAGTATATAATATGACCCTTCATGCTGTACATCAACAACATTTCCTTCAATTCATCATGGCAAGTGAACAAGTAAATGTTTCTTTCATCCCTAATAAGAGAGGTGGTAGACACTTAGTTTATGGTGGTTATAAATTTCGTGTGAAGTCTCAGAATCAACCAAATATACATTGGAACTGCGTTAAAAAAGATTCTTTAGGATGTCGGTCAACTATCAACACGAAAAACGATTTTATCAGTTCGCCGATGGGGCAGCATAATCATCCACCAGATATGGAGCAGATTGTAGCCGATGCTTTCCTAGCAGATTTAAAGAAAACCGTTCGACACGACAGCAAATCAGTGAGCGCACTTTACCAAGAGGAGCTTGGTTCTCTCAGATCGGATACCGACCCACTCATCATTGCTAAAGTTCCTACATTCTATAGCATCAAATCAGCATTATACAGGTCTCGTGCGAAAACCATACCGGCTCTTCCGAAAACTCGCTCAGCAATCAGCTTATCTGATAGTTACATGGAAACAACTGCAGGAGATCAGTTTTTACTGTCAGATCCAAGCGACGTCAACTGCCTCATTTTCAGCACAGCGTCAAACTTACACCTCCTCGACGAAGCGACTTCGTTTTTCTGTGATGGGACATTTGAGAAATCACCGAAACTCTTTTATCAGCTGTATACCATCCATGCTTTCGTCGACAATAAGATGTTGCCATTAGTCTATGGCTTGCTGCCTAATAAAACCAAGTCAACTTATATAAAATTCTTCAGCACCATACACCAGAAGGCTTCATCTTTAGACATTTACCTACAACCAGCAACAATCTTTACTGATTTCGAAACTGCTGCACAAAATGCTTTACGACAAGTTTTCTCTTCTGCGACCATCAAAGGCTGTCACTTCCACTACGCCCAAGCAGTGTACAAGTATGCAACAGAAAAGTGCAGCCTCAGAGACGATTACAAGCAAGATGACAACATTCATGCGGTCGTTCGACGTGCTATCGGCCTTCCATTTGTACCACCACATATGGTCAGCGACGTATGGCTTCTTGTATTAGAGGCATGGGAAGAAGCGTTGGAGGAGAGAGACGTCGACCCAAGAGTTACCAAGTTCACAGACTACGTCACGACGAACTGGGTTGAGAGTAGCAACCTCAATGTGTGGAACCATCACGAGACTGTCGGCCCTCGCACCACAAATCATGTAGAAGGATGGCACAGCAAGCTGAAGAAGGCAATTGCCGGAACCCATCCTAACTTGTTCTTCTTAGTTGATTTCATTAAGAAAGAACAAGCATTCACAGAATCAACAATTCTGCAGTTGAGACATGGTGGGAAGGTGGCCCCACGAAGAAAAAAGTATCGTGCCATCGACAATGCTTTATCTTATTATAAAAGACTCTTTAGGGAAGGTCAGATTGACGCACTGTCATTTTTAGACAGAGTCAGTCGAAATTCGGGTTTTTAAAAAATGTGCTTTATGCCTTTAAATGTTCATATTATTATATTATACTTGCTCGTTTATTGTTATTTTTAGACAGAGTCAGTCAAAATTCGGGTTTTTAAAAAATGTGCTTTATGCCTTTAAATGTTCATATTATTATATTATACTTGCTCGTTTATTGTTATTTTTAGACAGAGTCAGTCGAAATTCGGGTTTTTAAAAAATATGCTTTATGCCTTTAAATGTTCATATTATTATATTATACTTGCTCGTTTATTGCGTTGATAAATCAATAAAAAAATTACATTACATTCAGTCGAAATTCGGGTTTTTAAAAAATGTGCTTTATGTCTTTAAATGTTCATATTATTATATTATACTTGCTCGTTTATTGCGTTGATAAATCAATAAAAAAATTACATTACATTCAGTCGAAATTCGGGTTTTTAAAAAATGTGCTTTATGTCTTTAAATGTTCATATTATTATATTATACTTGCTCGTTTATTGCGTTGATAAATCAATAAAAAAATTACATTACATTCAATCAATTCGTCGTTACTTGTGAGTTTCCCTGTGGTACATGGGTTAAATTGATAAAAATTATCTCCCAACATCCAAATTAACAAATTATCGCGGCACTTCTTTGATCTGCGGATTACTGACACCTACCCCATTAGAATCACATCGGCGAAACGGGAAGACCCCCCCACAAAGTGTGAAGTTCTACCAAAAATTCAACAGCCTGTAATTTGGTGAAATACTGAAGCAAATCAAAATCGTGACAATAAGCACACCTCTGGTATATGAACAAACATCCTGTGAAATAAAAAAAAATCCTAACTTGAAAACTGTGGGAGGAGTTAGCCAAACAAAAAATGTACCGTAGATGCAGACAGACAGAAGGGCAGAAGATGGATGGATGTATGGATGGACAGATGGGATGGTGGATGTACAGGAGGATGGTCAGACAGGGGTAAAACAATCTGCCATCCAACTATTTGTCGATAAGGCATAAAGATACTCCCACCATTGAGCTAAAAATAGCACAGACAACAGAAGGTTAACACACGACTGACAAGTCGAGTGGACCACTTATTTCCACTCAATACCACCCACTAACACAATGCACAAAACAAATGAGTAGAATCCTGTGAATATAGAGTCTCCAATCGAATATCAAATTTTAACTTGCAACAAGAAGGTATTTCTCCCTATACAAGTGAACAAAATACAAATGTGTACTGAGAGCATGAAAAACAAAACACAGTACACTCAGGGACTGACCTGAGCATTTAAAAATAAGAGCCAGTTTTGGAGCCTACTTTTGAAACCAGAAGCCAGATTTACTTCTTAACCGGTTGAGTGCAAAATTACCATTTGTTAAAATTTGTTCATGTGTTGTGACTTGTTGCAAAGTATGGGAGAGTGACTGAAGGCACTCTCCCATAAACTGTAACAAGGAAACTTCATACAGATGATATAATTTCACTTCAAAGACAGTATGAAGTACATTTACAGAATATGAAGCCTTAAAGTTGCAATGCCTTCACACCTGCATAAAGTCCAAATATGGGCTTCAAGAACCCAACCAATTAACTGTAGTTATATTACTTTTCTTAACGATCTTCTTTCAGATGTGTAGTACATACATTTATACATTTAATTACTTTATTTTTGGCATAACTACAGTTATTTTTCAAATAACTGAAAAATATTTTTATTACACCACAATAATCATTCATTTTCACAATAGTACCAAGTCAAGTCTTGGCTGCCTAAGTGACCAATGGAGGAAATGGAGTTTCAAGCAAAATTAGAAGCCTATATTTAAGATTCAGAAACAAAATCAGAATTTTAGGAGTCAAATTCACACTACAGTATGTCCAGAGTGTATAGCGTCTCATCCACTCGGCGCGGGTGGCGGGTGATTTTACCTAAATTGACTCCGTGGAACACTGTGTCGACTTTTACACACCGCGGTTGCTGTGCGTAAAAGATTAGCTGCTCAAGTCAAAGGTGATAAAACAGTAGCGACGGCTTATTCGTGCTGTTGATTGAAGCGGCTCAGTGTTTCAAAGAGTACTAGTCATTTAAATAAATCTTGTATATTTGTGTTGGATGAATTGATTTGAGGACTTAGCCATTTAATAGCTTGTTATTTATTATAGAAAATTGATCCTGTGCTCGGTGACAATTAAATTAAAACCCGCGTGAATAAATCTACTAACAGAATAAAGAATGGCACGATGTTGAAAAGAAATTTAATTCGACAATCAACAGTAGGGCCCCCACCCCCCATTTCCTCCGGTAGACTCCGATGCGACGATGTCAAGGTAGGTAACATCAAATCTGGAATACATAAGAAGTAGATATTGCCGATGAACCTCCCACTGTTTTCTGGTTCCATTGTAACTCAGCCCAGACAATTTTCGCAGTTTTGGTCAGTCCCAAATGTCACATTACTGGGACCGAGTTGCCCTGATAGCATCAAAGCTCTCAAGGATATTCAACAAAAATGAATTTAGAGCCACTTTTCACAGATTCAACGTTTTTTTTCATAAAATGTATTGTCTTAAAAATACATGCGGGCCTACACATTGACACAAACGTCGTTGTACACTGTGATGTAGGTACCAGGAAATCTAAATAACTTGCACATCATCTCCTGTATTATTCTACTAGCCTACTCGTATACAACTAAATGTTGACACACGGAAGCGAACAAGTGACAAAAGACGTACATGTAGGAATAGGGAGGCGGTTGGAAGCACAGAAGTAACCAAGGTCTTCTCACATAAAACCGCGACAAATCAGAGGTCGGCCAAAGTATTAGTAATAAAATAATATTGTCTTTACTATGTAGTACTAAAAAATTTGCTAAATTCTACATAAAACTTAATACTTCAACGGTAATTTTGTTTCGTCCAAGCCCCCCCCCCCCCCCGACCCTAAAGTAAAAAAAAATCCCCCCCCCCCCGGATGCCCATGCGTTGTTAAATTTAAATTAATGTTTCATATTCATATACACATGTTTACGTGTTTGACGTACGTGAGCCCCTTAACACCCTTGAATGATGGAGTGTTGTTGTTTGTCAAATACTAGGCCAGGGCAGTCGGAAGCAAAAAAAAAAGGCAGCCAAGACACAATGAGCCAGCCACCCACCCAGGCGACAAGAAGAGGAAGGAAGCCAAGCACCCACACCTTCAGAATTCCCGAGAAGAGTCAAAATAATTGATAAATGCTGATTTTCTCCCTTCTCCAATGAAGAGAGGTAAAAAATTGGCCAATATGATTGTAAAAACCTCCCCACCCCCTAGAAAATTCTTCTCTGCTGAAGCAGGGTTAGTGCACACATGTATGCCCCTCACATATGTTTTCATCTAGAAGGATGGCAATCATGAGAGGGATGGCAATCATATTAATTGGTGCTTAACGCCACATCTGTGGTGATATATCCTCAGTTGCTGATGTGAAGTTGAGCATCAATAATGGATCATAATTATGGTTCAGTGGATGGGCTTTTGCAATTGGTTCGAAGCTCACTTGAAATTGATTTGTTTTCTTTAACATAACATAATCTGAACTGGTATGTGTGGGAATTCCACTCTGGTGGTGTATCTGCTCCAAAACCTTCTATATGTACGGTGGGTGGATTTAAGACAGATTACAGAATACTCACAATCAAAAGCAAAGGCATTCAAAGTGTCTGGAGAATGTTCAATTCACATGAAGGATGGGTCGAGCCATGTGCGGTGCGAAAAAGGGGGGATACAGAAACTTTTCGAACCATGTGTCATGGTGTGAATGAGAAAGTTGACCACAATGTCATGAAAAACTATGTTTTCTAAAACTTTCTTTCAGATATTTTTCATGAATAAATAGTTGTTACATGCTTTTGATTCTTCTGGGTCCTTTGGAAATGTCTCCCCTCATATTAACCCATCAAATAGAGGTACATGTATACAGTGCCAGAATATCAATTCATCCCAAAAAGCTGCCCATGGACAGAAAATGAAAAACTAATTTCAATCGATTTCTAGTGCGAGAATGCAGACCATTTTTTCACTTGTCTCTGCTTTTTTTAACACTGCAATAACATTTACAATGATTGTTGGAAAGGTTTCATGGACATCTTTCAAAAATAAATAAATTTTGAGGTTTGTTTAAACAGTTTAATTGTGGATTACTTTCGAGTGAAATTTAAAAGCACCGTATTGTGAATTTTAACTGTCCACTTGTGAAAGAGTGAGAATCTACATGCATGTATGCTTCAGAAAAAAAAAGTGTTGTTCAGTTGTGAACGGTAGGCATACCCTTATCATAAGTTATAAACAACACCACCACCGAACCACTGACGGAAACATGTGTGTGTGTTGCACTGGCATGGCCCGATGGGAGGGGGGGATAGGTATTTGTGATAAAATAATTACCCATATTTTTGTATACTTTTATTGTTTTTTAACATCTTTTTCTTTTTCTTTGTAATGTTTCATTCTGTCATTGTTATTGTTTTCTTTTCGCAGACTGTCTTTCTGTTGGTGTTAATTGCTTGAATAAACCTTACACATCTTGATCGAAGATGATACTGGCCGCCCGCAAAACCCGAGAATAACATTTGTTATCTTTTGCTTCCAAAGCAAATCTAGTGGTGAAGAGGAGGGGTGTGGTGTTTGGGGAGTTGGTAGTTCTTTACACATGATTCCCTCCTTGCACAAATATGGATTTAGGACTATGCAGAGTACATCTCCCTAGATATTACTCTTGCCCCCCCCTCCCCCTAACTCTGATGTTCTGTCTGTCTATGTGCTTGGTGTGTTGGGGGCACAATTTTTCAGATGCACATACATGTATATATATTTTGTCCCCCCCCCCTCTCTCTCTCGCACGGAAATTCACAGTCACTTGAGATGAATAAAATAATTACCCATATTTTTGTGTACTTTTAACATCTTTTTTCTTTTCAATGTTTCATACTGTCATTGTTATTGTTTTCGCAATCGGTATCTGTTGGTGTTAATTGCTTGAATAAGTCTCACAAATCTTGATCAAAGATGATACTGACCACCCGCAAAACCCGAGAATAACATTTGTCATCTTTTGCTTCCAAAGCAAAGCTAGTGGTGTAGGGGGGGGGGGGGGGGGGGGGGGGGGGGGGGGGAGCTGTGTGGTTTGGAGAGTTGGTAGTTCGTTACCCATGATTCACTCCTCGTACGGATACAGATGCAAGTCTATGAGGAGCCTAGACTCGTGTTCTGCTTTGAGAAGGGCTTTCGTTCGAGGATTTTTAATAGTAGTGATAGAACCTCACAACTGCCGACACGTAGCTGCTAGCCCAGGCGTTATTTCGCAGTATTTGTAATGGTATACATTGTATATGGGTTTGGCAAATGGCGTACAAAATTTCGAGCGAGATTCGGGAAATGTATTTAAGACTTGTTTTATTATTTTCCCTGAATCTGTGTTCAGCATCTCTAAAACTTCGCTCCATCCAGCAGGGTTTGATGGATACGTCTTCTGAGTTTTTAAATTGCCTCTTCGCCAGTTTCTGTGGCTCGTCGTCACAAAATTATGCTGATGCACAGTTATTACCAAATTAATGCACACCGACTTGCAAACTGTGCAGTTATCTTGTACATGTAAGTTGTTATTCAAACCATAGAAATCAGAAAAGTCTTTTTATATCCGATTTCTATGATTCACACACAAAACACTGAAATGAACACAGTAGCAATTTCTGTGAGACCGTGTTTATTGCTAATCAACAATACTAATCTCTTTCACACAAAATCACTGACCAACACAGTGTCAGTTATCTCTGCTGTAACACAGAGTTTCACCAGATAACTCTGTGTTTTGATGAAATGTAAACACCGTGTCCTGTGTTTCATATGGTATACACTATGGGCGTACTGTAGCTACTTACTAGGTTGGTCCCTGAGTAAACTACTATTGACTTCAGCGGTTATACTAGTAGAACAAAGAATGGGGATTACGTCATGCATGCACAGCACAATAATGCAATGATGTTCATTCCATTCATACAAAGTCAATTCATAGATGTTGAGAGATTGTCAAAGAGATGCCATTAAAAACTGTAATAAATTCCTTCATTATAAACATGTAAACAAAGAGAGGAAAATTGTTTGATAAATTGGTTGTTAGCACCCTTCCCATTTGCAAGATGGTGTATTGGAAGTCTTGACCTTGTCTCTGGGTCATATTCAAGCCTGAATATAAGCAACCTGTCATTTGCAAAATGAGGTCCGCAGAGGATGAATTTGCTGGAGCTTCCTTTCCAGTGGGCCAATTTATCCTCTAGGCACATCTCTCTGTTTTGGCTTGAGACCTTGATTCAGACTGAGGTTCACAGAGGGTAAATTTTGTGATGCTACCCTGCTGTGCAGGGTAGCATTACCAAATTCACCCTCTGGGGACCTCACTTTGCAGGCTTGGTCATTTTATAAGTTATCTCTGTCAACATGTGTGGTATATGGAGATTTAATACCTAGATGTCTGCTTTTAAACACCAAGCCACAGGGGAGGTGTTTAAATGAGACATCTGGGTATTAAATCTCCATAAACCATACATGTTGGCAGAGATAACGTTTTTGTCCCATTTGAAACACAATAGAAACATAGTGGAAACAAATTTGTGGACGCATTTCACACACTCCACAATCAGTTGGACCAAATGTGCGAATAATTGTTTTGTTTTTACAAACAAAAATTACAACAGATAGAGTTACATCCCTTGGAAACGTGTAAACATATCAGCTATTTTGTTATTAGATTTGTTCATATTTCATTTTTCCCGAGTTGTTTGATTTAATTATTCGACTATTTAATTTATAACAGCAAAATATGATCGAATTATCGGAAATCTGATGATACTTGTGACTATTTTTAGTTTTTTCGGTTTGATTTTTATATATCGAGGCGGGCAAAAGTGCAGGGCTTTCATTTAAACCATACATCCCCGATGTTTCATGTGCGCTTATACCTTGGATGTTGCATGCTCTTATGTACCTTGGATGCTGGGTGCACCCTTTGCCATGGCTATTTGGCTAAGGCATTCTGACCAATCAAAAGACAGAATTTATCAGGATATAGGGACAAATCAACTTGTCCTAATGGACTCATCGATACATGCCCAGAGATGAAGTCTTGACTTCAATACACCATCTCAGAAACCCACATGGTAGTAATAACCTATATGAATATACACCCACAAATTTCAAATCAAGGAACATTAAATATGGAAGTCTGTTGTATGACTTGGCAACTGGTTTTGACAAGTATCAGAATAATTGTCAATAGATAACTGTTGTTAACCGAAATCTGAGCGTGAAAGGGAAATTAAAAATATTCCATTATAATTCCTTTGATACCACTGGAAATTATAGGCAGATCTGCTTAGCATACAGATTTCTATAACTTTCTAATTTATTTAATTGGATCGCAGCTACAGTTAATTTCTCAGTTCTGTGACAAGCTAAGTATAACCGTTGGAAATCAATACTCATTTATGGACAGTTTTGGCCAAGCACTCTCTATGGTCTCGCAGACCAGCCATTTTAACCCTTTACTCAATGAATTGACCACATCTGCCAGTGTAATTTGCAAATTAAGGCGGTCAAAAAAACTGTATTTTTCCTAGAATTTCAACAAAATCAGATCATGTGACCCCTCATTGGAACAAGCTCATAGAGCTCGTACCAATGAGGGATCACATAATATGGTTTTGTTGAAATTTTTTGACAAATTTGAGGAAAAAACAATAATTAAAATATATTTTAATACTGAGTGCACACAGTAAAGGGTTAACCCTTTAACTAACATTACTCAGAACTTAAAATAAAATTTCTGGAATAATTAAAAATTTTCATTTTTTGACACAAAAACAATTGGCCTGTAACTCTTCACTGGAACTAGCTCAACAACCTCATTCCACTGGCACTGAGAGGTCATTAGCTGTAATGGGACAAAAAATCACTTGGTACACTCCCTACTCCACAAATCCAAGCCCGTTTGTGGTGTTTACAAAAAAACAACAAACATGTGCTTCCCCTAATGTGACCCTTCCACAATTAGAAGAAGAAAATGTAGTTGTAGTTGTTCAAAGTAAGTCCTTTGAAAACTGTTGACAAAATAGGTGAATCTTTCATGTTATATTTTAAGACAACGGAAAAATATGAAATGGTTCATGTTTTTTGACCAACCCTAATTTTTGTTCCTGATGCTGACCACTTTATGAGCATTTGATAAAAAAAAAAATAATTATATCCATAAATTCCAAAAATTAAATGAGACTTACCCTGGCCTGTCGAAGGTTGATCTGGGATTCTTTGAGTCATGGGACTCACTGGAGGTATTAAATGAGATTGTACTGCACAGGTGCGACCATCAGGATTAAAAGAAGATTGTTGTGGTGAGTGTGACAATGTGTAATAAGTAGTATCTTTTCTAATGCACATAATTGTCAGACTGAAGTATATAAATAGGCATTAAAAGCTCACAGTCCCATGGGTGGGAGGCACGCATTTAATACCTCCAGTGAGTCTCATGACTCATAGAATCCGGATCAACCTTCGACTGTCCAGGATAAGTCCCGTTTAATTTTTGGAATTCTATTTTGTCATTCTCACTTCTGGTATTAAATGAGACTTCAAAGGCATGAACCCAAAAATCTATGTGATAATAAATACTAACTGGCTTGATTGCTTTAACCCTTTACCTTACATGAAAAGCAGACGACACTTGCCAAAAAAATTCTTGAATAACTATTTTTTTTCTTTTTTTGTCTCAAAAACATAGGTTATGACCCCTCATTGGAACGAGCTCGACGAGCTCGTTCCAATGAGGGGTCATAACCTATGTTTTTGAGACAAAAAATGAAAAAATAATTAAAATTAATAGGCGATTTTTGAGAACAGCGCTGGCCGGTTTTGGCCGTTACGTTGGGTAAAGGGTTAACCCTTCATCCAATGCAATGGCCAAAACCGGCCAGCACTATTCACAAAAATTGCCAATTAATTTTAATTTTTTGTCTCAAAAACTTAGGTTATGACCCCTCTTTGGAACAAGCTCATTGAGCTCATTCCAATGAGGGGGCATATCCTATGTTTTTTGAGACAAAAAATTAAAAAAAAAGAAGTTATTCCAAGAATTTTCTTTGCAAGTGTTGTCTGCTTTTCATGTTAGGTAAAGGGTTAAAACTCCATCTGTAGATTGTCTTAGAATATGGTGAAGGTTTTCACATAAGACCATCTGCTTGTTTTAGTATAAAGTCAATAGGAACAGCATTTTGTTCAGCCATTGACGCTGATGCCGAACAAACACTATGAGATCCAAATTTATTTATTTATTTATTGGTGTTTAACCCTTTACTCAATGAATCAGCCACATCCACCCGCGTAATATGCAAATTCAGCAGATGATAAAAAAAGATTTTTCAGGAAGTTTCAACAAAACCATATCATGTGACCCCCTCATTGGAACGAGCACGTCGAGCTCGTTCCAATGAGGGGGGTCACATGATATGGTTTTGTTGAAACTTTTTGAAAAATTTTAAAAACTGATATTTAAAATAATAAATTTTGACATCGTCTGCATTCAGTAAATGGTTAAGGTCACATATTTTTGCACAATGGCTAATCATGACCACAACATGAGTATCAACTCAAGACCACTGGTGAGCGTTAATAAGCCATGTTGCCCATTTTAGAGAGGGTTTGCACCTCCCAAGCATTGGTGACTGGGTCCTATTTTACCAGTAAATCAGAGCCTGTTTACCGCAGTGAACAGGCACGTCTTCACTTCCTGGAGTTCCCGCGTGGATGAGATCCAAATATTGTTGTGTCTATTCCAGCACAAGACAAAACTATCTTTATCCATCATGAAATTGTATCCCTTGTAACTTGTTTGTGAGGTTTCACATAGCTCAAAAAGAGCTCAAAAAGAGTCTTGTAGCCAAAGAGGTGCATAAACGTGATGCGCGGCAAAGATATTCCTTTAGAACAGTAAATGCACACAACCTCCTATCCGGGTGATAAGCTTTACAAGTACGAACAGGCTCCTTATAGCCTGGATGACTTTAATCAAATCATCATCTTGAAAACAAATTCTGATTTTAACTTAGTTACAGTATGTACAGCTGAAAAGATTAACTGATTAATCGATTAATCAATGATCTATTTAATCAAATCATCAAGTTGAAAAACAAATTCTGATTTTAACTTAGTTACAGTATGAACAGCTGAAAAGATTAACTGATTTATTGATTAATCAATGATCAACATCTTGATCGATCTAAAAAGTATTTGATCAATTAACTGTTAGTTTTGAGCTACTGTATTATATGGGTTAACAAAGGAACAAACTTGGATCATCATGCTGTATCAGTAGCTGGTAATGGTCATTCTTAACCCTTTACGCATTGCGGGTAGCAGATGATATACTTGCAAAATAAATTCATGAATTACTAAGAATTTTCAATTTTTGTCTCAAAAACATAGCTTATGACCCCTCATTGGAATGAGATCAATGAAGTCGTTCCAATGAGGGGTCATAAACTATGTTTTTGAGACAAAAATTGAAAACATAAATTTGAATGGAGATTTTTATATATAGGCCTAGTCAGTTTTGTTTATTACATTGGGTAAAGGGTTCATGCTGTAAATCATCAACGGTATGGCAATTATTCAGATATCTATTTGGACAAGTGATTAATCGGTAAACCAAGGTTAATCTACGTGATTAATCGATCAAGAAAACCCCTTAACCGTTTCAGCTCTAACAGTATGTACAGAAATAAGATGAATCGACTGAACCTTGCTTGCATTCATTAAAGCAAGAAGCATATTAAGCTTCAATGTTACGTCTTTGAGACTGAGATATCTAACAGGTGAAAGCTTCTTCAGAAATGTTAAAACTTGTCCAACATCCCAGATATAAGTGTACTTTCATCTTGAAGGACGAAGATTGAACACACCTTGCAGATATCAAATTATCAAAGGGTGTTTACCAACGAGACAATTAGTCTAAGAGAAGACAATGTACTTATGGCTGTGTTTATGCAGCTGTAACCCATACCTTTTTCAAAACGGATAGTTAAAAACTCAATGACTGTGTCTAAAGATGTTTGAAATGGATTAATCAGTTTTTCACGGCAATAGATGAACCAATTTTTGATGAACGTGTGATATTGTTTTTCAGTAGAAAGTTTCCATGAGGACATGAGTATTGAGGTTGACATTTTAGAAAAGCATCTACTTCGGAACATTTCCATTCCAAATCTGCTAAACTTTGCCCACTCATTGACATTTAACAAGGTCAACAGAGCAGTGTGTCAATTGAGCACAGGCATTTTCAAATTCAGCAATTCCATGATCTCTTGTTCACGAAGATCTTTGACTAAACAGGTAAAAATTAACACTCATCATCCTCAGGATGGGCTGTGAGGAGAGCACTTAGTGTATCGCTCACAGAATCTTGAGCTGCATGATGCGGGTGTGTTAAGGGTAACTTTTCCCACCCCAACCCCAAATTGTTGTCATAAATGAGGCGGATAATTAATATAGATGCATCTATTCATCAATGGATATCACACAGGACATCACATTTATGATATGTATATTTGACATTTTTACGCTTTAACCTTTGGAACCCGAGAGGCCACTTTCCGGCCCAGGAATGTGATACGTCATAATTTCATTAACCCTTTACCCAACGTAACGGTCAAATCCGGTCAGTGCTTTTCTAAAAAATCGCCAATTAATTTTCATTGTATTTTCATTTTTTGTCTCAAAAACATAGGTTATGACCCCTCTTTGGAACAAGCTCGTTGAGACGAGAACAAGAATTTTGTTTGCAAGTGTCATCTGCTTTTCATGTTAGGTAAAGGGTTAAGTATGTTGGCTGCTTAGTGAATGTCTGTAGTAGACAACCAATATTTTCAACGTGCAGGCTTCGGGCGGACCTCAAATTCACATTGCATGTAACCTGAACCAATCCTGTTTTGTTTTGTTTTGTTTTTTTTTGGAGGGGGGGGGGGGGGCGGGGGAGGGGTTAATTAAATAAAAAAAAAATAAATAATTACACCCTAGCCCTATTCAATTTCAGTCCCATAAGTCGAGATGGGGATTATACCGAAAAACTGAATCGATATCATGTGGATACCGAAAAACTGAACCAAACCAATCATTGAATACCAAAACCATCTGTATTTTCAAAGTGTCCTCAATTTGCTATTTCTGAGGCCTTATTGAGGTTCAATAGCAGGTGAAGTGCTCATTTTCATGAAGGAAGTGACTGATTTTCTTTTCAGTTTTGTTAACCCTCAAGGGCCTGGGCAATTTACCTGATTTCCCACTAGACTACAACCTGTACAGGTCCAGTTGCTGAGCAGGGATTTCCAGTCAAGTCTTGGATGCTTGTCAAGGCAGTCAAGACTTGACTAGAAATCACTACCCAGGCGATTTGTCTATTGTCAGCAGGATCCTCATAAGGACACATGCTCTGATATCATAAAAGCCTGAAATAGGCCATTAAAGATTAAGGTTTGTTGGTAATAAGTCACAAAATTACTGTAGATAAAATGATTTGTGTTGACAAAAGAATGTCAGTGTTTAGCTTACTGGTAGTGGCATTTGTGGTGTTGCGGAGGAATGATACAAGAACAACTTAATCTGTATTTTCCTGGTGTGAAATCTCCTTTTGTACCATCAGCAAATCTCAGTCAAGTCAGATGCCGAATACCGAACCAATACCATGGTTTATTACACATCCATTCAACTTTAAACCCTTGTATTTAAAGTAATAGCCGCTATGACATAAATGATTCTGTATTCAATGGGTGATGTACAAGCTGGAACTTTTTTTCCCAGCACCATTCATAATAGTTCCTTTCCCATCGAGTCATTAGTTACGCTTCGAAAAGTTTCCAAATTTTGTTATACAATTATCGATAGTCTGTCACATAGTGTGAAAATGAAAACGTCCAAAGCAAAATAAATTCGGTTCACAAAAAATTAGTTAACCAAAAATGAAATAATATTTTTAAAAAACCTGAATCATTTCCAACCAGAACATTTACCTAGTCCTGCGACCGTCTCATTTTGTGGATCCGTTATATCTAAATCGGTCAACTTTATTTCGGTAAATCTTCGTACATCTTGACATGCTTCGAACTTCTTTTAAAAATGTTTCTCCCAGCTGTTTTGCATATCTGCACAATTTTGTACTTATATTTTTACTAACAGTAATAGCCACCAAATGGTTAGGCATGAATGGGCACCAGCCGACGAGAAAGAGCAATACGAATTTCTACAAACACTGGTTCCCAAGAAGATGTTTTGATTTGTTATCGATCCATTTGATCAGTACAGCTTCAGTCAAAACGAATGGACTCTTCACCTTTCGGTTTAAACATCAGAATTAAAATTTGTTTATGCAAATGAATTTTAATGCATGGGATGTATAATAAACACAGAACGCGATGTGTGTTTGAATCGGTGGCTGGTTTACATAACTCGTTGGAATGGCGTAGTCATATTTTTCACTCGAGCCTAACGGCTCTTGCGAAATATGACTATGCCATTCCAACTCATTATGTAAAACAGCCACCAATTCAAACACACATTGCGTTCTGTCTATTTATCCCCCCAAAATACCAAAACCGATGCCAAACTCAAAATTCCAATACCACCCATCTCTACCCATAAAGGAAAACAATTATATATTTTTCTAAGCCTTGCCTTTGAGCGCCATTCTCAACCCAATAATCTTCCCATCATCTAAGTAATCTTGGCATCTTGAGGAGTCAACAATGTAATAACGATATTCTTTTCAGGTCTAACAATGGACAAAGAGACAATCTCCAAGGAAGGGAGTAAAAATAATTGTATTTAGTGAAGGGGAAAATGCGACACTGATTTATTCTCATCCCAATTACACAAAAGAATAATATTCCAAGAAAACAAGAACAGTGACAAAGTGTTACACACTTAATGACCCAACCTTTCCTGCCCTTCCTTAATCGATATAAGTACACAATCATAAAGACTGGGATTGCAAAAGAAACATGTTTTTAACTATAATCAGGCATACAGATTCTAAAATAAAAAAAAAAATCAAATCAAATTGTGCTCACAGTATCTTTAAGTTGAAAATCAATAGTCATTCCTGAAATTAATGTTTTCAACCCTTTAACTTTCAAATTGGATAAATTAATACTATAATGCAATGTGCATTGTATGCATGTATTTGCGAGTCCTCCTTGACGGTTTGTGCCATGAAGCTGAAATTGTCAGGAGTTGCAGAGGATATCATAACGAATCTGAAGCATAATATATTTTTTCATTAAAAGAAGAAATGTCAGTTATGTTTATTGGACATTTTCTCCTTGATGAAGATGAACTCAAATCTCAAGGCAAAAATAGAAATGGATCTCTCCATACATGAAAAATAGTCACCTATGTCTCTAACCCCATGGACAAGGCAATCTGGCTAGTTCACCCAAAGCTATGCATAATTAACCCTTAACCCAACATAATGGTCAAAACAGACCAGTGCTATTCACAAAATTCTCCATTCAACTTTTATTTTTTTCATTTTTTGTCTGAAAAACTTAACTGATTGACAAATGAAAAAAAATATTAGTTGTTCAAGAATTTTGTTTGCAAGTGTCATCTGCCTTAGGTAAAAGAGTTAAAGCATATTCATTTAATTTGGATTGGCAAGCAAGTTCTCCCACTTGTGTTAATGCCTCTTTTTGGGGTCTAGGATGCACAAATTAGACATAAGGCGACCTAAAAAGGGTTACCGTAACTTTTTCAAACAATCCATTTCTTTCAAGTACCCTACCTTTTTTGAGGGTTTTGTCAAGGTTTAATACCGGAAACAGGAATTTCACAGCTCTGCGGTTCCAGGTTCTGAAAGTCAATCATGATGCCCGGGAAATTCATAGACCATGATATCAATGATTGCGTATTATAGTTTATAAGATTACAGCAAATATCTATTTCTTCCGAGCCTAGCATCACCCTTGGCGCTATGGTTTAATCTCACGAACGGGAATTTCCTGGTTACCGGTTCTGAAAAAGAGTGCTAATGTCCAGGAAATTCATAGACTAGCATCGAGAGTCAAAGGTTGTGGAACACAACCTTTGATTCCCGGTTCTGTCCTATGAATTTCCCGGGTCTCAAAACTCATATTCTGAAATGACAACCAGAGAATTCCCTGTATCGTCACTGACTTTCAAAAACGAGAACCAGAAAATTCCCTTTTCCTGAATTTCCCGAATTAAACCCTAGGTTTTGTAAGCAAGAGAAAGACAAAGTGTATGATACCGACAAGCAGTCTTTCGATTCTTTCAACTCTTGCATACCATCTCTCTTGCAATTTTTATTGTTTTAGAGTCAAGAACAGTGCCCATCAGCTCAACCAAGCAGGCAATAAAAATATGCTTCTTGAAAGGATTACATATCAAATGTTACAATATGTGGCACAGTAAGAACTATTGTCGAACGTATTATTTGCTGAAAATGCAATTTAAAGATACTTTCATTAAGAAAACATGAGGAATAAATTACAAAGTCACACTTGCTGTTTGTGACACTTGTGTTTGCATACAATTCAACATGAAGTCACTGATGAAATTGTATCTATTTTCGTCCCTGCTTATGATTGACTGACATTGATTTTCTGTTGTTATTCACTGTTTGCGTAGGCCATATGTTTTAAATGCATACCATCATCATAGAGCCCTGTACAAATTGGGTGAACAATCATTGCATTCGCCTGCCATTGTGTAAAATGAAAAATGGGTGACCAATATTTCTTTGGCTACATTACTTGATCTTTGACAAATATCTTAATTTGAATTGCCTAAAGTATTCATTTGTTCTGACTCTTTGAACCACGATGAACTTTATGATGATGACAAAACCTACTGTTAATTAAAGATGATGATGAAATGCTATGATTAATACACTGTTGGAAAGTCTCTTCAGTATCAAATGACAGCATATTGTTGGATTATGGACTGATTTATTTATTTATTGGTGTTTAAGCTCACATATTTTTGCACAATGGCTAATCACAACCACAACATGAGTGTCAACTCAAGACCAGGGGGGAACGTTAATAAGCCATTTTGCCCATTTTAGAGAGGGTTTGCACCTCCCAAACATTGGTGACTAGGTCCTATTTTACCAGTAAAACAGAGCCTGTTTACCACAGTGAACAGGCAGTCAGGCACTGCTTCACTTCCCGGGGTTCCCACGGGGAGATTATGGACTTAATAAACTCAAGAAATGAACTTCAAGTTTAGAATGTTCATGCCAGATTTTAGCCCTTACACTGCTTTATATATCAGTGTCACTTAGACTTTTTCCCACCTACACAATCCACAAAATTTGCGAGTTCCCACCTAAGCTACGATGGATGGTAAAAATGAAACAAATTCTAAGTTCATCAAGGGCAATAACGCTGACAAAAATATTCCAAATAACACCTGCATTCACATAGGGCTAGACAACAGAAAGATACACTTGCATACCAAATATGATGTCAATGCCCCAAGTATTTTAAAAGTTATTGAGTTCAACCCTTTACCCAACGAATCGACTGCATCTGCCCGCGTAATATGTAAATTCAGCAGTTGAAAAAATAGTATTTTTCAAAACACTTCAACAAAACCATATCGTGTGATCCCTCGTTGGAACGAGCTCATCAAGCTCGTTCCAACGAGGGGTCACATGATATGGTTTTGTTGAATTTTTTTGAAAAATTTGAAATGAAAGTGTCAATGACACTGTAGCTCAACTTGTCAAGACAAAGACATGTACATGTATAGTATGTGACACAGCAATGACAAACATCTAGGTAATGACCTGATAACAAAGGTACATATAAAGTATTGTAACAGTCTGTACATAAATACTGACCGTTGCCTGTAACAAATGTATAGGTAAAGTATTGTAAAGGTGGGTGACAGTCAGATGCTAAACTAGAAAAGAAATCTTTGAGTCCCAGAGTGGGTCTGACTGAACCCCAAAATATTTGTTCTCATAGCACAGTGATAACAAAGGCACCCCAAAACACACTCGTGTCCCAAGGTGAAAACAAAGGTACCCAAGAAGTTTCGTGAAGATCAGTTCACAAATGTGAGCTGTGTAGAAGTTGTGACAAAAAACTGATTGGACCTAATTTCGGTACAAAATGGCCACTGGCAGCTATCTTGAATTTTGGACCGCACCCAGAAACACTCGTTCTCGTCCCAAGGTGATAACAAAGGTACCCAAGAAGTTTTGTGAAGATCGGTTCATAAATACAGCCTCTAACCCGAGCTGTATTGACATGTCCACTTACAGTGTATAAGTAGCACTGAATAAATCAAAGTTCATCTAATTTGCATAATTTCTGCACGAGAAAAAAACCTGTACTATATGTGATGTATTCCATGTTACTAAACATTCATACAAAAGTTTATTCAAATCAGAACTTTCATACAGAAGTTCTGTACAAAAGACTGATTGCACTAATTTTGGTACAAAATGGCTGCTGGTGGCCATCTTAAATTTCGGACCACACCCAAAAACACTCGTTCTCATCCCACGGTGATAACAAAGGTACCCAAGAAGTTTCATAAAGATCGGTTCATAAATACGGCCTCTAGTCTGAGCCGTATAAAAATTGTGTACAAAAAACTGATTAGACCTAATTTCGGTACAAAATGGCCACTGGCAGCCATCTTGAATTTTGGACCGCATCCAGAAACACTCGTTCTCGTCCAAAGGTGATAACAAAGGTACCCAAGACGTTTCGTGAAGATCAGTTCATAAATACAGACTCTAGCCTGAGCCGTATTAACATGTGTACTTACTGTGTGTAAGTAGCACTGAAAAAATCAAAGTTCATCTAATTTGCATAATTTCTGCACGAGAAAAAACCCCGTATTATATGTGATGTATCCCATGGTACTAAACATTCACACAAAAAATTATTCAAATCAGCGCTTTCATATGGAAGTTCTGTGCAAAAATCTGATTGCACCAAATTTTGTACAAAATGGCTGCCATCGGCCATCTTGAATTTCGGACCGGACCCCAAAACACTTGTTCTCGTCCCACGGTGATAACAAAGGTACCCAAGAAGTTTCGTAAAGATCGGTTCATAAATACGGCCTCTAGCCCGAGCCGTATTGGCATTTGCACTTACAGTGCTGAAAGTGACACCAAAAAACATCAAAGTTTGTATAATTTGCATAATTTACGCACGAGAAAAAAACCCGCATTATATGTGATGTATCCCATGGTACTAAACATTCATACAAAAAATTATTCAAATCAGAGCTTTCATATGGAAGTTCTGTACAAAAAACAGATTTCTGCATCGTCGGTACAAAATGGTGGCTGGCAGCCATCTTGAATTTCGGACCGCACCCAAAAACACTTGTTCTTGTCCCACGGTCATAACAAAGGTACCCAAGAAGTTTCGTAAAGATCGGTTCATAAATACGGGCTCTAGCCCGAGCCGTATCCAACTGTTGATGAACAGACGGACAGACGGCCAGACGGACAATCGGACGACCGACGACGGGCCATGGCATAAGCTCAAATTTGGCTTCGCCAAAGTTGAGCTAAAAATGATATTTAAAATAATAGATTTTGATATCGTCTGCGTTGGGTAAAGGGTTAAAAACTTGTTGGTGATCGGACGTCTGACCGACCGACTAGAACTACAACTCTTGAAAGGATGAGTGAATATACCCCCTATGAGGAAAGTCTTTCTCAAAGTTGGTTTATCAACATGCCAAAGAACATTCAATTTTAGTATACCAATGGTTGAGTTACGACACAAAATATTTGTGCAGGTAAGTAATCAAAGTAATATTAGTGTTCAACCGATGATCGGAGCCGGCCACCCCAATCGGTCGATTGTGAGCAATCGGATGACAACGGCAACGGCTTCTGGAACATCGGTTCAACCGATTGTTGCCAAGCATTTCGTGATAGTTCATTCAATTATCTTCTGCAATTATTCAATTGTTAATATAAAGTGATGCCACTGATACCATTCAATAAAGTTGTGAAACAACCACAATGTGTATTCTTAATCTCTCTAGACGCCCCTTTACGGGATATACAAGTTAAATGATATGTAAAGCTTACAAATGAGCGTACTTGCGGCAATCGCCAGTTTATACTGGAAAAGTGAACGTTTAACTCCATTATCTCAGGTCGCAGTAAAATTACCAGTTGCACACACTTGGACGGTAAACGTGGCTCTATGAGCCACGTTTACCGCCCAAGTGTGCGCGACTGGTAATTTTACTGTGACCCCAGTCAACGAGGTTTAACACTGTGAAAAATGTTCAGTACAAAGTAGTTCTTTCGGCCTTCACTTTTCTAGTAGTGCACGGTATTACAGTCGGAATCGGCATCAGAATCGACCGATTGTGAGTTCAAATAACCGGTAATCGGTCAGCGATCATTTTGGGTAATTGGTTGAACACTAAGTAATATATTTCAAAGACCAAAAACAGGTTATAACTTTGAAAAGTATGAAGTCCCCATTGTGTCAACTATCTTTCCCCCAATGCTGGTGTATCATCATACCACAATCAAACTTGAATATCAGACTGCATTACTTAACACTTGAAATGTCTGTAGGGGTGTTCAGGTGGATAGATGGAGATCTCAAGTCAAAACCCCCTCCTCCACCCACACGCTTTTTAATCATTGGAAAAACAAAACAGTGATTTCTATATTCTGAAAATCTATTATTTCAGTACTTCAGCAGTTAACCCCTAGCACTGTGGTAAAGCAACAGAATTTTCTCCAATCTCTCTGTTTTTCTCTTGTTTATCTATGAATTTAACCAATTACATCTTATTTGACCGAGTTCTCTGAGCTCTGTCAAACAAGGTATATTTGTTTAAATGTCAAACTGCATTATGGGAAATATCTGCTGCTGAAAACTTTGCCATTTTGACATCAGTGTGCAGAGGGGGGTTAAGGATCAAACTGCTTGGATTTGTTAGACTACGATGACATATTTTAATTACAATGTGCTATATGCCTGTACAGGTGTGATAGATGGGTGTGTCAGATGTTGTTGCTTAGACACCTGAATCCCAATTAACTATTATCTTTTCTGATTTCATTTGCTGATAGCACAAAGGTGGTGCAATCTGTAATAAGTGATCAGTTTGCACAGATAAGATAACTGTGAACAGATGTTTTCTCAAGGGCCACCCTTCACTTGCAAAATTAATTAGAAATGTGTTGTCACCAATAATGTTATCACCTTTTTTAAATATAGAAAAAAATGAAATTCAGCACATCTTTAAAAAAAATAGTCCATATTTTTTTCTTTTTGTTTAATAATCATAATGAATCTAACAAAAAAAAACACAACTTAACCAACATTAAAATAAGCTGAGTAGGGGTGGGACCAACAAAGGGCCACCTGAACTGATGGAATTATGGAAGAGGCCTAAACTGTAACAAATCTGTTTCTCAGGCCCTCCTCCATGGCCCTTTTGGCTGCCGCATGCGCTCTTTTTATAACCAATACAAACTAAAAAAAATAAAAATTAAATGGTTAATGTCTGATATTCTACCCAAGTAGATAAAATTGACAAATTTGTCCCTTGAATGCAACAAAGCTTTGCAATGCTTTAGCACTGCAAAGCCTTCTTGCACTCAAGGGACAAAATATGCCACCACCCATGCTATTCTGTAGATTATCATTATGAGGCCTAAAACATAAAACAAACCAAGAAGGTGAACTTTTGATGGCAAAGAAATAATTACAAAAATAAAAAATAAAATAAACAAGAGGCCTGTCACGCCTAGAGAGCTCCGCTGAGGGCCACTGATCGCATGGGCATGTTTTCTAATACTAATATTGTTACAAACTTTAGCCGAAAAATTTTCAGACTTTGTCAGCTCCGGTTTACAGACCGTAGAATAATTGATGACACACCGTCTATTGATAATACATATTGTTATGAAGTTTGGTGGAAAAATATTCAGCGGTTTAGAAATTATGGCTCGGACAAATAAAATGTTGACGACGGACGGACGGACGGACGGACGGACAGATGGACGACGGACGAATCAGTATAAGAAAAGCTCTGCTGACTTTGTCAGTGGAGCTAAAAAAACGCCTGCCCACATGCAATTTTACATACATTGGCCTGCGAAACAAAAGATCTACTTTGTGGGGCCATAATAATAATAATAATAATTGTTATTATTATTATTATTACTGTTATTGTTATTATTATTATTATTATTATTATTATTATCAACATACGGTACTGGTGTTTAAGGTCATTTTCAGCATCTATGTATAATGATCACAACACAAGTATAAAATGTAGTATAGCCAATCAATTATTAATCTGTGGAACACAATAAAGGACATCCACCAGAAACACTGCATGGTTACCGGTTCCTATTTTACCAGTAAAGCAGAGCTTGTTTACCACTATAACCAGGTAATACTCTGGCTACTCCCAGAGCTCTGGTGCAGGGAACTTATGGAGCTATTGCTTCTTCATCACAGCTCTTTCACTGATCACTATAACACTGTTTGTATCTCACTATTTTCAACTGTTGCTTCATCATCATCTTGTGAACCAGGCTACACAGAATATCTCCAGAGAAGTAGGAGCACCCTGCAGTTCTGTACGACAATTCAGACACGCAGGGAGAGGGTCAGTATTACACCAAACTACACACCACACTTCATCGATCATTAGCAAAAACCTAAAGTGGTTAATAACCACAGGACGTGTCCTGCCCACCACATATTACTGTTGCACACTAATTGAGAGTATCTATGTGTCTGACAAAAAACCACCAACCAGTGACATTACTATCCCTGAGACTGACAGTTTGTCCCTTGACTGCAATAAGATGCCATTTGCATTTTTTTAACATTGCACATTGTCATCTTGTTGCACTCAAGGGACAGGGACAATGCTGGAAGCCCATATATCCAATGTTCTGCCTGTACTATAAAAAAGTTGTATCGCACATGTGGTGCTACAAAACACATTCGATTTTGTTTCCAACATAAACAGAGAAGGAACCCATCTAAAATGAAAGTGTCAATGACACTGAAGCTCAACTTGTCAAGACAAAGACATGTACATGTATAGTATGTGACACAGCAATGACAAACATCTCGGTAATGACCTGATAACAAAGGTACATATAAAGTATTGTAACGGTCTGTACATAAATACTGAGCGTTGCCTGTAACAAATGTATTTTAGGTAAAGTATTGTAAAGGTGGGTGACAGTCAGATGCTAAACTAGAAAAAAAATCTTTTGAGTCCCAGAGTGGGTCTGACTGAACCCCAAAATATTTGTTCTCATAGCACAGTGATAACAAAGGCACCCCAAAACACACTCATTCCTGTCCCAAGGTGAAAAAAAGGTACCCAAGAAGTTTCGTGAAGATCAGTTCACAAATATGAGCTGTGTAGAAGTTGTGACAAAAAACTGATTGGACCTGATTTCGGTACAAAATGGCCACTGGCAGCCATCTTGAATTTTGGACCACGCCCAGAAACACTCGTTCTCGTCCCAAGGTGATAACAAAGGTACCCAAGAAGTTTTGTGAAGATCGGTTCATAAATACAGCCTCTAGCCCGAGCCGTATTGACATGTGCACTTACAGAGTATAAGTAGCACTGAATAAATCTAAGTTCATCTAATTTGCATAATTTCTGCACGAGAAAAAAACCTGTACTATATGTGATGTATTCCATGTTACTAAACATTCATACAAAAATTTATTCAAATCAGAACTTTCATACAGAAGTTCTGTACAAAAGACTGATTGCACTAATTTGGTACAAAATGGCTGCTGGTGGCCATCTTGAAATTCGGACCACACCCAAAAACACTCGTTCTCATCCCACGGTAATAACAAAGGTACCCATGAAGTTTCGTAAAGATCGGTTCATAAATACGGCATCTAGCCTGAGCCATATAGAAGTTGTGTACAAAAAACTGATTAGACCTAATTTCGATACAAAATGGCCACTGGCAGCCATCTTGAATTTTGGACCGCACCCAGAAACACTCGTTCTCATCCCAAGGTGATAACAAAGGTACCCAAGACGTTTCGTGAAGATCGGTTCATAAATACAGACTCTAGCCCGAGCCGTATTGACATGTGTACTTACTGTGTGTAAGCAGCACTGAAAAAATCAAAGTTCATCTAATTTGCATAATTTCTGCACGAGAAAAAAACCCGTATTATATGTGATGTATCCCATGGTACTAAACATTCACACAAAAAATTATTCAAATCAGCGCTTTCATATGGAAGTTCTGTGCAAAAATCTGATTGCACCAAATTTCGTACAAAATGGCTGCCATCGGCCATCTTGAATTTCGGACCGGACCCCAAAACACTCATTCTCGTCCCACGGTGATAACAAAGGTACCCAAGAAGTTTCGTAAAGATCGGTTCATAAATACGGCCTCTAGCCCGAGCCGTATTGGCATATGCACTTACAGTGCTGAAAGTAACACCAAAAAACATCAAAGTTAGTCTAATTTGCATAATTTACGCACGAGAAAAAAACCTGTATTATATGTGATGTATCCCATGGTACTAAACATTCATACAAAAAATTATTCAAATCAGAGCTTTCATATGGAAGTTCTGTACAAAAAACAGATTTCTGCATCGTCGGTACAAAATGGCAGCTGGCAGCCATCTTGAATTTCGGACCGCACCCAAAAACACTCGTTCTCGTCCCACAGTCATAACAAAGGTACCCAAGAAGTTTCGTAAAGATCGGTTCATAAATACGGCCTCTAGCCCGAGCCATAGCAGCTTGGCACTTACAGCTCTGAAAGTAACACTAAATAAATCAAAGTCAGTCTAATTTGCACAATTTACGCACGAGAAAAAAACCCGTATTCTATGTGATGTATCCCATGGTACTAAACATTTATACAAAACTTTATTCAAATCAGAACTTTCATACAGAAGTTCTGTACAAAAAACTGATTTTTGCATCATCAGTACAAAATGGCCGCTGGCAGCCATCTTGAATTTCGGACCAAACCTAAAAACACTCGTTCCCGTCCCAGGGTCATAACAAAGGTACACAAGAAGTTTCATAAAGATCGGTTCATAAATACGACCTCTAGCCCGAGCCATAGCCAATTGTTGACGTACGGACAGACGGATGGACGGACAGACGGACGGACGGACGACGGGCCATGACAATAGCTCAAATTTGACTTCGTCAAAGTTGAGCTAAAAATCATGTCATCATTGGTCGAATGCACCGGAGTCGAGATTGCTTGAAAATTAAAATTTTATAGTAAATTTCCTTTCTTATTATACCTACCACAATTGTTTACTACAGGCTTGCACTACAGTGGAAGACCCTAACTTGGAAAATATACTCTCTATTTTGATCTTTCCCAAGAGATTTGGGAAAGAAAAGTGGTGCAAAAGCACCAAGAAAAAATAAGCCAAAACTGGGTTGAGTGCCACCGGGGCACATCCAGTAGGGGATGCTCTTCTCTTAGTACAAATCCACAGCTTCCGGAAACCAGTGCGCAGGCAGTAACTAACGAATCATTCTTTTGAATCAGCCAACATTGGAGTTATGTGATCAGACGGGAGGAAGGATTCTTAGCCGAATAAGAAGACGGGAGGGCCTCCATGTAAACAATTGTGGTAGGTATAATAAGAAAGGAAATTTACTATAAAATTTAAATTTCTTATCAACCAACCTTACAATTGTTTACTACAGGCTGAATAGACAATAGGATGGAGGGAATCACATAACCAACCCCCACATAACCCAAATGCACTGGAACTGTGGACAGAGGAAGAGGTCCCTAGGCCTGTAAAACCATAGCATCACAATCATTAGTAAAAGGCAATGAGAGATGAGGCGTATGGTTCTGTGCAATGCACAGACAGAAAGGGCAGTAACAGCACAGAGCTGGAACTGACCTTGTAAGAAGCCTTATGGCTAGGGTAGATAACAGCCTGAGCAGAAGAAAGAGGGCCCATAGTAAAAAGGTCCCATGACTGCTCCTGCAACTGACGCAGATAGGTGGAGAGAGTAGCATTTCTCCAGTAGGCTGCCTGCATAACATCTGACAACATGCACCTTGTGGGCAGAAATACGATTGTTAATACAATCGCCAGTCGCTAGAAGAGCGTAAGCCGCACGAATAGCAAGACAAATCCATCGAGAAATGGATTGAGAAGAGATCTTCTGTCGACCAGGAAAAAGAGACAGAAAAAATTGTTTCCTGCCTTTCCTAATGAACTGCGTCCAATTGAGATAAATGCAAATTGCACGAACCGGACAGAGCAAAGGGCGGTTACCCTCAGCAGAAGGAAGAGCCCTGATACAGATAGGAGGTGGAGTAGTTTCTGGTATCTGATTCTCGGCCAGAAAGGAGCAATCAGTAGTAAACGTAACACTGTTGGGAGAGCTCCTGAAAAAGGCTGTGTCAACCGAGGGGACGTGAAGCTCATTAACCCGTCTGGCTGAGGCAAAAGCCACCAGAAAAGCTGTCTTGTATGTGAGAATATCATATCGCATATCCACCTCAGATGAAGGATCGAACGCCCCCCTCCCCCCCCCCCCCCCAAGCAAAGCAGCACCAAAGAAAGATTCCATCTTGGGGTAAGCTGTAAAGTCCTAGGCCTTTTCAAGGATAAGTGCCAAACATGCTTGGAGAAGTATGGATTACGCTGTCCCACATATGAAAAGGTCTCCGAAAGCATGGACCTGTACCTTTTGACGGTAACGGGCTGGAGACCCCAGAGAATCAAACAAATATACCAGAAACTCCTCAATCTGTGAAATCGAAGGATTGGCATAATCAACAGAGTGATCAGCACACCATTGACAGAAGACCTTCCACTTAGCCACATAGGCTGAACCAGTGGAGTGCCTCCTTGAAGAAGAAATGCACTCCACTGCTTGTCTCGAAAATACCTCTATGGAGGAGGCAGGACCTGACAAAAGATATGCGTGAAGGCACAATGAAGGTGGGTCGACGTGAAGCCTCCTCGGGTGACCTTGGCAAAGAAGGTTGCGATGTAGAGGGCGACGTGCCGGAACCACCGCCATCAGAGAGAGGAGCTGATTGATCCACACCCACTGAGGTGACAGGGGAGCGATCAGAATGATTCGATAACTGCAGGTTCGTATCTTGGTTAGAACCTGAGGCAAAATCGGAACCGGTGGGAAGGTGTAGCCGACAAGACCGCTCCAAACAAGTGACAGAGTGTCCATGGCGAAAGCCAGAGGATCTGGACATGGGGACACGAAAGTGTCCACCTGATGGTTAAAACTAGTCGCAAAGAGATCGATGTGGGGACGACCCCAGAGATCGCAAAGCAACTGGAACACCACCCTGTGGAAGATCCCGAGCCAATTCGTACATGGGATCCGAGTGCGTGCCGCCCTGGTTCCGAATGTAAGCAACCACTATCGAATTGTCAGACAAAAGAAGGACCTGGCGATTCGAAAGGTGGGGGATCCACTGCGGAAACTCAGAAGAAGAGCAAGAAGCTCTTTCTGGTTGATGTGAAGAGCTGCTTGATCCTGGTCCCATTCCCCATGAAGAAAAAGACCTAGATGATCCAGTTGCACCCCATCTGAGATCGCTGGTGACTGCTGTCAGAACACGATCTGTCGTGGGTAAGTCCAACGGAATTCCCTGCATAATCCACTGAACATCCGTCCAGGGGAGAAGGTGATGATGAAGAGACTCCGGTAACTGAAGCACCAGATCCAGAGGAACGACATCCGGCCTCCAACAACTGAGCAGAAAGTGTTGGAGAGGTCTGACATCTGACTCCAGAAAGGCAGCATTGGAATGCCTCTGGAGGATATCGTCAAGATATGCCGAAGTAGTCACCCTGGACGGTGTGCGATGTGAGGGTAACACATGCGACATCAGTCGGGTGATTGCCCAAGGAGCCAGGTTAAGGCCGAAGGGCATGGCCTTGAACTGGTAAAGTCGCCCCAGACAAAGCGAACCTGAGATACTTTCGCGATGTCCGATGATTCGGAACTTGAAAGTAAGCATCTCGCAGCTCAATGCTGGAAGCGAAAACTCCCTGGTGAATGGAGTGGCGAACCGATCTGAAAGTCTCCATGCTGAACTTAGGAGCAATGATAGACTGGTTCAGGATACTCAGATCGATAACCATTCCGAGTCGGCCGTCCTTCTTCGGCACCAAGAACAGGCGGGAATAAAATCCCACTGAATGAATATTCTTGACGACCTCGATCACCCCCCTTTGACAGGAGATTGTCTATCTCCGTGATCAAAAGTTCCCAACCTGTAACGTCTAAAGGAACTTGTGTTGGAAGAGGCACTCTCGACAGAGTTGGATGCCACTGGAAGGATATCCGCAGCCCAGACCGAACAACATCTAACACCCAAGGATCGGATGTGATTGCGGCCCAATGGTCTGCGAATTCTGATATCCTTCCTCCAACCTGGGATGAATCGAGGCGGGGACCTTCATTTCGAGCCTCGGTGAGGCCCGCGAGAGGAGAAACCACCTCCTCTACTATATGAAGAATCCTGAGTCCTCCCTCTAGCCTGCCGATGCTTACTTACCCTTACCCCGTAAGTAGAAGGGGCGGCAGGAGGATCAGCCCTTGGCTTCGCAGAGGAAGCAGAAGGGCGCTTGTTAGGCTTTGAACGGCCCCTGCCTCAAACAGAAGGCTGATCAAGCTGACGAAGCAACAGCTGATCTATGGAATGACGTAGGACGTCATCCCGGACCATCGCAACGGAACCATGGAATAGTTGCGGACCCGCCAAAGAAGCAGATCGAAGAGCAGTGTGTTGCTCCTCAAGAAGGGAATGGTGTGTATCCAACACATAGTCCCAGCGAACTAATTCCAAGTTAGCCGTGTTACAGGCATGCGTGTACATGAGCGCCTTGGAAAGCACACGTAAAGGAGCCTGTATGTCGTCAAACTTATCTGGAGGCAGATAAGCAGCTAAAGCAGAGACGACGTGATCCGAGAGAGAATGCATGCCCAGCGTCTCTCTCGATAAGAACCAACAGGGACTCGAGAGTCGCCATAGGAATAACGGCTGATTTGGGCTCGGAAAGCCCGAGGAAGGTGGAGTCCAGATCCAAGACCGTCAAAGTCTGGCAGACTGATGGATTGGCGGAATCATAGGAATGATAATGCACTGGAGGCAAAAAAGTATCAACCCTGGTGAAGAACGAAGTCTTCATAGCCTTGGAACTCAGCTTAAGAGTCCAAAGCAGAAAACATTTCAATCACCTGTACCGACTGGCATGGTCAAAGGCGCCCAGAAGCAGGTTGCTCCACAGGCTATAGGCACGCGACCGATGATCGCGGCCTGGCTGACACTGTCGACTGGTTTGATGGTTTGAGATCTGGAAGGAACCCAAACATAAAGTCAAGAGCTGCCCCCAAGTCAGAAGACTGTTGGGTCTCGACGTCAGGTATGTCGGACCGGAATCATCCTCTGGATCGGAAGACACATAGCCCATCATGGGCAAACCAGCCAATGCCTCCCATGGTGTAGGCACACCTCAAGGATCAGAAAGTGGCCTGCTTCCAATCCCGGGAGGCGGCGCTACAGGGGGGGGGGGGGGGCATCTGGAAACCACTAGTAGCCTGGCTGGAAGCAACGGGAAGGCCGGTTCGACATGGGAACGAGCCGGCAAAGTGGCTTCACTCCTCTTGACCCTTTTAACCAGCGAAGGGTCACGATCCTCAAATACGCCCGACGCTGGGCAATGGGTGTCAGCTGAAACATCTGAAGGCAGCTGTGTATAGGGGTATGATATACCCCGAGGATCAACAGAGCGGGAACTCAGTAGAGCTCACCGCGGACCTCTGAGGGACAGAAGGTCCAGGCTGCACAAAAGACGTTGGTCCCACAAAACTAGCCATGGGACCAGAGTGCGTGGACGGAAACGCCACAGAGTTCATGGTGGCCCCACCATGATCATCCAAATCCAATGAAAAAACTGCGGTGCTCGTCAGCTGAGAGACCACAGCAGAGGGTTTGGCCAAGTTGAAGTCGGAGAAGGCTGAGGCCGATACCCCACGTCCACACTACTAGACATCTCTGCAAACCCCTGCAGGCATAAAACTGCTGTGCTCAACGGATGAGAGGCCACAGCAGATGGTTCGGTCGGCAGCCCCTTCCGACTTCGCTGAGTTGAAGTTAGGGAAGCCCGATACCCCACGTCCGCGCTACAAGACATTGCTGCAGACCCCTGTAGGGATAAGCCGAGGCCGGCTGAAACGGTGACTGATGACGTTGCAGACGGAACAGCAGTAGCAGCAGATATGACAGGAGCTGTTGAAACTGGTGGAAAAGGGGAGAGAGCTGTTGAAACTGGTGGAAAAGGGGAGAGAGCAACAGAGCTCGGCTCCAAAGGAGGAGTCACAACCCTAATGACACCCTCAGATGTTGACTGGAGAGGGACCCGGAACCAGACATCTCTTCACCAGACAACTCAACAGCTTCAGCAGTATCCAGCACAGAAAAAGACTGCACATCCCCCACGGAGGGGGTATAACTATCACCAGATGTGGTCGTGTCGGGAGGCCCTGAATGACAGCGTTCTCCCCCTCCCCCCCCCCCCCCCCCCCCCCCCCCCCCCCCCCCCAGGTGCGGGAGGAACAGCCATGAAAACGCACCACAAGCATGGGCAAAAGACATTGTGCCCTTAAGGAACAGTCCTGGGCATAACAGAGGTGAGAGCAGTAGAAGAAAAAGGTGAACTCAACAGATGTAGAAAATAGAACACCCCCAACTACTAGAGTAAGGTGGCAGAAAATTAAGGACCGGCGGGAACACAACTGAACCCAGACGGCCGACAGGGACCAAAAACAAAAATTCTGCGCTCAACATCAACAGAGAGGAGAAATCCTGTCCATACAGCCCCTCATTGACACCTAACTCCAATAATAATAATAATATCCAAAAGGATAACATAAATTTATCAACCGAAAAATTTTATGTCCGAACTGCACGGTACGTGAAAATGGCACACAAACACAGAGAATATATAAAATTCAATATGTGGTTGAAAATAATAACAAGAATATATAAAACACAGTCCTGTTATTATGCGATCCTTAGATCCATAATTCCAGTCACAGGTAACCATTATCAACGAGTTGAATTATCACTGTTTCTTAAAGCAAATATGGACGTCTCGCCACATGGGCGGACGAAAAAAGAATGATTCATTTGTTACTGCCTGCACACTGGTTTCCGGAAGCTGTGGATTTGTACTAAGAAAAGAGTTCCCCTACTGGGTGTGTGCCGGTGGCGCTCAACCCACTTTTGGTTTATTTTTTCTTGGCGTGTTTGCACCACTTAAATTTCCCAAATCGCTTGAGAAAGATCAAAATAGAGAGTATATTTTCCGAGTTAGGGTCTTCCCCTGTAGTGCAAGCCTGTAGTAAACAATTCTAAGGTAGGTTGATAAGAAATTCTAAGTTCCTCATTTCGATTTGTTTTGCTGGGATATTTAAACAATCAGACTCGAGTCAAAAATTTACAACATAAAAATAACCTTCTGACTGCTTGTTCCTTTACAAATACTTTCCACAATTGGTCATATAATGATGGAGTGTGCTAAACTTATTAGCTATTTAAAAAGTTTTTGTTATATTATTCTCTGCTGTTTGGTCAATATTTGAAGTTAGATTTATTTATTGGGGTTTAAGGTCACATACTTACGCACAATGGCTAATCCTGACTGTTACAGTTTTATGGGTGGAGGAAGCTGGAGTACCCGGAGAGAACCACCAAGCAACGATGAGCAACTGTCAGCTCCCCAACATTGTAACTCTGTTCAAGCTCCTCTCAAGCAGGGTTACAGCGGTTGAAGACATGTGCACCATCGATGTGCAGTATGCCTTAGTACACGGCGTCATCGTGCTCCCATGTAGGCAACCGGAATAAAGTGCCTTGCCCAAGGACACAACACGGGTCGTCCTGGATGGTGATCGAACTCGGGACCTCTAGCATAGAAGTCCAACAGTCTACCACTGAGCCACCGTGCTCCCTTGAAGTTAGATCATCATGATCATGACACTGATCGGTTTCAACTGGTTTCGACCAATTGAATGCGGTCAAAATTAAAAAGCAAATTAGGGTTGGTACCTCACCACCTAACAGTGATGTCTTGTTGACAATGCAGGAAATGTGGAAATTATCCAGCTGAAAAGTACTTTTAGTTCAATTTTTGTGTAGACTGGTTGTTACATGGGAGGTGTGTGATAAACAGAACCACACGTATGTTTGAATGGGTTAAGAATTATCACACTCAACTGCTTTGCCCCAAGATATCACTTGAGTCTTCGGCTCTCGAGATATCCTAGGCCAAAGCAATCTCATGCGATAATTCTTAACCCATTCAAATGTATGTGCGGTTCTGTATATTTATTAAATTTTAGAATAGTTAAACTGGAGTTATAGTGGAGATCTGCGAATCACACATTTTTTTAAAAATCGAATCACGAATCGAATCATGTCTCTGATATCGATATCGAATCAAATCTCGAATAAAATCTTAATAGAGAAGTTATTTCATATTGCACCATACAGAAGTTACGGTACACTGTGATGACCCTTACAAGACTGAGTGAAAACTTAAATACCAATAAATAAATATTTTCTGTAGCACCGTTGCTGAAACAGCTAGGCCGATTATCCATAGTTTAGTTTTTGTAGGCTTAACTTGTTACAATTCACGTTCTTAAGAACGTGAATAGTAACAAGTTGAGCCTTCAAAAACTTAAACTATGGATAATGTTCTGGGCAAAATTCACTACTTACCTAACAATTAACCATTGTCAATTACTCAATTAAACATGAACTGAGCCTACATGAATGAATTGTCTTATGTCAATTTTATCCAATTTTTGTTGGAAATGTAACAAATTGAAGTTAGTACGAGAGATTAAAATGAAAGTGTCAATGACACTGTAGCTCAACTTGTCAAGACAAAGACATGCACATGTATAGTATGTGACACAGCAATGACAAACATCTAGGTAATGACCTGATAACAAAGGTACATATAAAGTATTGTAATGGTCTGTACATAAATACTGACCGTTGCCTGTAACAAATGTATAGGTAAAGTATTGTAAAGGTGGGTGACAGTCAGATGCTAAACTAGAAAAGAAAACTTTGAGTCCCAGAGTGGGTCTGACTGAACCCCAAAATATTTGTTCTCATAGCACAGTGATAACAAAGGCACCCCAAAACACACTCGTTCCTGTCCCAAGGTGAAAACAAAGGTACCCAAGAAGTTTTGTGAAGATCAATTCATAAATACGAGCTGTATAGAACTTGTGACAAAAAATTGATTGGACCTAATTTTGGTACAAAATGGCCACTGGCAGCCATCTTGAATTTTGGACCGTACCCAGAAACACTCATTCTCATCCCAAGGTGATAACAAAGGTACCCAAGAAGTTTTGTGAAGATCGGTTCATAAATACAGCCTCTACCCTGAGCCGTATTGACATGTGTGCTCACATTGTGCAAGTAGCACTGAATAAGTCAAAGTTCATCTAATTTGCATAATTTCTGCACGAAAAAAAACCCCTTAGAATATGTGATGTATTCCATGTTACTAAACATTCATACAAAAATTTATTCAAATCAGAACTTTCATACAGAAATTCTGTACAAAAGACTGATTGCACTAATTTTGGTACAAAATGGCTGCTGGTGGCCATCTTGAATTTCGGACCACACCCAAAAACACTCGCTCTCATCCCACGGTGATAACAAAGGTACCCAACAAGGTTCGTAACGATTGGTTCATAAATATGGCCTCTAGTCTGAGCTGTATAGAAGTTGTGTACAAAAAACTGATTAGACCTAATTTTGGTACAAAATGGCCACTGGCAGCCATCTTGAATTTTAGACCGCACCCAGAAACACTCGTTCTCGTCCCAAGGTGATAACAAAGGTACCCAAGACATTTCGTGAAGATCAGTTCATAAATACGGACTCAAGTCTGAGCCGTATTGACATGTGTACTTAATGTGTGTAAGTCGCACTGAAATATCAAAGTTCATCTAATTTGCATAATTTCTGCACGAGAAAAAAACCCGTATTATATGTGATGTATCCCATGGTACTAAACATTCACACAAAAAATTATTCAAATCAGCGCTTTCATATGGAAGTTCTGTGCAAAAATCTGATTGCACCTAATTTTGTACAAAATAGCTGCCATCGGCCATCTTGAATTTCGGACCGAACCCCAAAACACTCGTTCTCGTCCCACGGTGATACCAAAGGTACCCAAGAAGTTTCGTAAAGATCGGTTCATAAATACGGCCTCTAGCCCAAGCCGTATTGGCATTTGCACTTACAGTGCTGAAATTAACACCAAAAAACATCAAAATTAGTCTAATTTGCACAATTTACGCACGAGAAAAAAACCCGTATTATATGTGATGTACCCCATGGTACTAAACATTCATACAAAAAATTATGGTACAAAATGGCGGCTGGCAGCCATCTTGAATTTCAGACCGCACCCAAAAACACTCGTTCTCGTCCCACGGTCATAACAAAGGTACCCAAGAAGTTTTGTAAAGATCGGTTCATAAATACGACCTCTAGCCCGAGCCATAGCCAATTGTTGACGTACGGACAGACGGACAGAGGGACGGATGGACAGACGGACGACAGGCCATGACAATAGCTCAAATTTGACTTCGGCAAAGTTGAGCTAAAAATTGATTCGGATCGATCTCGAAGCAGGCGTATGGTATCGATATCGAATCAAATCTCGAATATTCGCAGAACCTTAAGTTATAGTTGTTGGATTTCAGATTTCTTTCTGTTGCAAATTTATTTTTTTTAACATCCTAGCATCTGTACATCGAAAATATTGTTTCTTTTGTGAAATCATAATGATATTTTTAGTTATTATCAGTAATGTTATGGCCCCTATTTTAAAATAAAATCAGAATTGATATGTCCTCAGTTAATAATTATAAACAATTAATATTTTCTAATGTTATTTTTTAAATTAGAATAAGCAGACTTTGGTTGTGGGATCACTTATTTGCATTTTGTGACCTCTGGATGTACCTATCAACATGTTTACAGATACTCTCAACCATGTTTTGTTTTAGCTCACTAATTGTTTATTTGAGTCACACTATATTTACTTGAAATTAGACAGAATAATCTAGAAACTTAATGAGGTGACTTAATTTTACCCGTCGGCAGTTAATGGAACAACAGAACATTGGAGAAATTTCTCATTCTGGAAGTTTCTATTTGAAGTTTATATAAGTCTCTGTCAATACACGTCTGACATTCTTTCATCTAACACACCATTGAGAAGTGACTGACTACTGATTCATCATTGATCATTGGAGAGTACTAGTACAGTATAGTGCATTTTATTTTTCTAGATAGTAGATAAGTTTAATATATACATTCTATGCAATATTATTTTGTGATATGAACATCAATTGTACTGGAAAAGTGTTTCTAAAATTTGAATAGAATTTATTCTTCTGGGGGTGAACAAGGATATATTGGTTTGACCCCCTCCCCAAAATAAGCTTTAATAGGTTGTAACAAGTTGAAACAAAAGGAGAGGGAGTACAAGGGACAGGAGAGTCGTGTGTTTTTTCTAGTGTTTCACAAGAACCATGTGAAATATTAGAAAAACTCCATGGATAATGATTCTTGTCATATGTTCTGTACCTGAGTTGTGTTCTGTACTTATACCACAATTAAATTTGAGTTAAGCGAACAAAGCATAGATTTTTTGAGAATAATATCACATTCCGTGGGCTATTTACATTCTTGTGTGACATTGTTTTGGTCGAACCATTTCATTCATGTTGTCCTTATCTAACCTCTCTGGGCTCTCCTGCAGATCCTTGAACACACACAGCATGTTTTAGTCTGTTTGTCAACTATATGTACAGGCTGGTTGTAGTTCAGTTTTGAGAGATCAGGTTTGATAGAGGGAGTACAGCAGTACCACACAATAATCTGGAATAATGCCAATTCAGGACCCATGGCACCTTGATCCCTGCTGCTAATATCTATTTATTTATTTATTGGTGTTTAAGGTCACATATTTTTGCACAATGGCTAATCATGACCACAACATGACTATCAACTCAAGACCAGGTGTGAGTGTTAATAAGCCATGTTGCCCATTTTAGAGAGAGTTTGCACCTCCCAAGCACTGGTGACTGGGTCCTATTTTACCAGTAAAACAGAGCCTGTTTACCGCAGTGAACAGGCATGCTGCTAATATCTACTTCCTGGTCTATGGTAATACTGAGTAGATGATGACGACATTACTGTACATATCAGTTGCTCCTGTTATGGACCTGCAATGTTTTAGTAGGGGCACTGCATGGACAATTGAGGGTGCCGCAGTATGCAAACCATGCAGCAATTAAAATGGACAATCTTCTTTTATACACTTTTGTGATGACTGATCAGAGAGAGAGAGAGTTGTAAAACAACACTGAACCAGTTTAACCTGGAGAGCTAAATTATATTTAGGCTTTTCCCTCTGGAAAAGACTATTGTTTTTCTACGGATTATTATGTTTTAGGCTTTTCCCTCTGGAAAAGACTATTATTTTTCTACGGATTATTATTTTTTTTTGGGGTGGGGGGGGGGTTTGTTTTTTGTTTTTTTTTCACACATTTTGTCCACATGATTCAGAAGCCACTTTCAGACCGATTTTCACAAAATTTTGCACATGCATAGAGGGGCAAAAAATGTACCGAAGCGGAATTTTCGATTTAACCCTTATTTCGTCAGAATTGGCAAAAAACTGTCAAAATTGGGATTTATCGGAACTTTCTCAAAACACGTCTTGTAGATTTTTTTTAAACATTCATCGTTGATAGACCTGTCTGTGACATGACCTTTGATACACACGACATATCAGGCGATGCATATGGTAACCCTCCACAGGCTGCCAAACATCGAAATTTTGATGAAATGCGCCGGTTTCAGGCCCCCCAGAACACCCAAACGATACATGAGAGATAAACATAACTTCCTTTATTGGAAGTAGAATTCACTGGAGATAATTTTTGTCAGTAATAAGGGTGTTCAAAAAACCAAGCGTTAACCCGTTTTGGGCTGGTTAAACAGCAATACCCCCATAAAGTTCAAAAATTCGTGTTTTCCGGGGATTTCTCTAAACGAGTCTTGTAGATTTTCAAGAGAAAATTGTCACTCCCAGGCCTTGATGTGACAATAGAAGTTGCATGGACAAAATACTGCGGTGAGCATTTGTTAACCCTCCACGGGCTGCTAAAACTCAAAATTGTGATAAAATGGGCTGTTTTTGGATGCCAACAGCAGCCAACGGGTACGCCATAGTGAAAGTGGTCTTCATTTATTGGACGCAAAATTGATCGGAAAATATTTTTGAAAGCGGTAAGGGTATTCAAAATTCGACGTCTTAACCCATTTTGGGCTGAGTAAAGAGAGATACCCATTAAAATCTTAAAATACCCGTTTTCTGTGGATTTCTCTAAAAACAACTTGTAGGTTTTCAAAAAAAAATCGGCTATTATTTGAAGGTCTTGGTGTGACATTACAAGCTGCATGGACAAAATATTCCGGTCAGCATTAGTTAACCCTCCCAGAACTCCTCAACGTCAAAATTGTGATAAAATGGGCTGTTTTTTGGACACCAACGCACCCAATGGGTACACCACAAAGAAAAGCGCCTTCTTTTATAGAGTGTACAATTTATACAGAGACATTTTTGTAAGTAGTAAGGGTATTCAAAAGTCGAAGTCTTAACCCATTTTGGGTAGGGTAAGAGAGATATCCCTTAAAAGCTTTAAATTCCCATTTTCTGTGAATTTCCCTGACACTAACTTGTAGGGTTTCAAGAAAAATTGACTATTCGTAGGTCTTTATGTGACATTTCAAGTTGCAGGGACAAAATACTCCGGTGAACGTTTATTAACCATCTACAAGCTGCCAAGCATCGTAATTTTGTTGACACGGGCTGTTTTCGGACACGCACAGCACCCAATGTATACACGAGAGATAAACATAATCACCTTTGTTGGAAGTGGAATTCACAGAGGACCATTTTTGTAAGTAATAAGGGTATATAACATCTTGTTGGGTTTTCAAGAGAAAATGGCCGTTAATAGGTCTTGGTATCACATTACCAGTTGCGTGGATAAATTATTCTGGTAGATATTTGTTAACCCTCCATGGGCTGCTAAATGTCAACAATTTTGAAGAAATAGTCTGTTTTTGGACACTAACAGCATCAAATGGAAATGCCACAGAGAAACGTAACTTCTTTTACTGGACTCAAAACTGATAGAGAAACATTGTTGTAAATAGTAAGGATATTCAAAAATCGAGGTCTTAACCCATTGTCGACTGGTTAAGGAGATATACCCCTCAAAAGCTTAAAATTCCCATTTTCTGTGGATTTCTCAAAAAAATCTAGCAAGTTTTCAAGACAAATTGACCATTTGCAGGTCTTTGAATGACATTACAAGTTGCATTGACAAAATATTCCGGTAAGCAATTATTAACCCTCCAGAGCCTGCAAAGTATAGACATTTTGAGAAAATGGGCTGTTTTTGGGCACCCATAACACCCACTGTGTACCTGCGTGATAAACATAACCTTCCTCACTGGAAGTGAAATTCACTGAGGATCATTTTTGTAAGTAATGAAGGTATTCACAAAACCAAGCATTAATCCGTTTAGGGCTGGTTACCCCTCAAAAGGTTAAAAATTCATATTTTCCGAGGCTTTCTCTAAAAGCCTCTCATCGGTTTTCAAGACAAATATTGGCCATTCTCATTTGAGACTACTATACTCACCTTGTATGAATTCAAAAGTAAGTGTATATTTATTTTTTATCAAGAATAACCGCCCATAAGTTCCACTCTCATTGTGTCCCATTTCATCGGTCAATTCCACGGTGTCCCACGCCAGCGGTCGATTTATCCAAACAAAATTACCAAGGTTACCACCTCCTCCCTGCCTATTTCTCCAATCAAACACACATTGAAAGGTACGCCTCACCTCGTATTCCACACTGCCCTGCATGATATCATTTATTATTGATTTATTGGTGTTTAAGGGCATATACTTATGCACAATGGCTAATCATGACCGTGACAGTTCTACGGGTGGAGGAAGCCGCAGAACCTGGAGAGAACCACTGAGCAATGACGAGCAGCTGCCAGCTTCCCAACATCGTAACTGCGAACTGCAGCACAGGCAGGGTTAGATTGGTTGAAGACATGCGAACCGTCAACGTGCAGTAGTTACACTAGGTACATGGCGGCATCGTGCCCCCATATGGACAATCGGAGTTAAGTGCCTTGCCCAAGGACACAACATGGGAGTCCGAACTGATCGCACAGACGGCCACCCATCCAATGATTAACCAGGCTCAACGTTGCTTAACTTCGGTGGTCTGACGAGAACCAGCTACCACAATGCCACCGCATACTGACGCGATGTTGTGCTATGTTATGCACAATGGCTAATCATGACCGTGACAGTTCTACGGGTGGAGGAAGCCGCAGTACCTGGAGAGAACCACTGAGCAACGACGAGCAGCTGCCAGCTTCCCAACATCGTAACTGCAAACTGCAGCACAGGCAGGGTTAGATTGGTTGAAGACATGCGAACCGTCAACGTGCAGTAGGTACACTAGGTACATGGTGGCATCGTGCCCCCATATGGACAATCGGAGTTAAGTGCCTTGCCCAAGGACACAACATGGGAGTCCGAATTGATCGCACAGACGGCCACCCATCCAATGATTAACCAGGCTCAACGTTGCTTAACTTCAGTGGTCTGACGAGAACCGGCTACCACAATGCCACCGCGTACTGACACTATGTTGTGCCTAAGGAACCTTACAATAAAAGGTAGGGGTCCCCAACATGGGGGTATATTTACTACTCTGTATTATTTATTTATTGGTGTTTAAGGTCACATACTTATGCACAATGGCTAATCGTGACCATGACAGTTTTACGGGTGGAGGAAGCCGGAGTACCCGGAGAGAACCACCGAGCAACGACGAGCAGCTGTCAGCTCCCCAACATCGTAACTCTGAACTCTGCACCGCAGCACAGGCAGGGTTAGATTGGTTGAAGACATGCGCACCATCGACGTGCAGTACGCCTCAGTACACAGCGTCATCGTGCCCCCATGTAGGCAATCGGGGTGAAGTGTCTTGCCCAAGGACACAACGTGGTTGCCGCAGGTGGGATTCGAACCGAGGACCTCTCGGCTTGCAGTCTGCACCTCTACCAACCGAACCACCGCGCCCCCTTACTACTCTGTAAGGCGGTTATCAAATGCAGTGGTGCATGGCCCCAACATTTCCCCGAGAACCAGCTACCACAAGATATATACTAGTTTGTAAGACAGCTATACTCCCCCTTCTCCATCCCAGAGTATATTTTATCTACACATATGTACAAACAACACTTCCTATTTACGTATGTAATAATTGTAGTCTATAACTTCATGTTTGTTGTTCCATGTATGGATATCTTCATTGTAATAAATAAAACTAATCCTACGGGGAAAACCAACTGGAGAGAAATTTACTTCTGCTATTAACAGACAGGTGATAGGTGAGCTCTACAAGGTGTGAAAAAATGACATAATCAAGCATAACAACTGTGGTCTAATAGGCGATAATTGATACAGGGACTAATACATGACATGCTTAAGAATTTAAAGTTCACATTTTCTGTGGATACCTTCAGGTGGTTCTTACGGATTTTCAAGAACAAATAAACCCTGGAGAAGAATTATTCTCGCAAGCCTTCATTAACCCTCCACAAACCGTCAAATATCGAAATTTTAGATAAATTTGAGATACAATGGGCTATTTGCATTAGATGCTGATTCTCAGACGCTGATATTAATATTAACCCTCTCCACAAACAATGATGATTTAGCCAAAATGTTCTTTTATCACACTGGGTCATTTGAGACCATTATACCCACTTTTCTCAAGACATCAATAAAAATACTTTAATGATACAATTAAAAACAATTCTTCAGACACTCCAGCATCATAAAAAATCATGTAATCTTGTCGGGAAAAGCCATGATTCTCCTGACTCATAAAGTCTAGTTTTGGGTTTTTTAGGCTTTTCCCTCTGGAAAAGACTATTGTTTTTCTACGGATTATTATTTTTTTTTTTTTTTTTTTTTAGGCTTTTCCCTCTGGAAAAGACTATTGTTTTTCTACGGATTTTTTTTTTTTTTTTTTTCCACACATTTTTGTCCGTACGATTCAGAAGCCATTTTCGAACCGATTTTCACACAATTTGGCACACGCATAGAGTGGCAAAAAATCTAAAAATGTACCGAAGCGGAATTTTCGATTTAACCCTTATTTCGCCAGAATTGGCAAAAAACTGCCAAAATTGGGGTTTATCGGCACTTTCTCGAAACACGTCTTTAGGATTTTTTTTAAACATCCATCATTACTAGACCTGCCTATGACACAACCTTTGATACACACGACATATTTGGTGATGCATATGGTAACCCTCCACAGGCTGCCAAACATCAAAATTTTGATGAAATGGGCCGGTTTCAGACCCCCACAACACCCAAACGATACCCGAGAGGTAAACATAACTTCCTTTATTGGAAGTGGAATTCACCAAAGATCATTTTTGTAAGTAATAAGGGTGTTCAGAAAAGCAAGTGTTAACCCGTTTTGGGCAGGTTAAACAGCAATACCCCCAAAAAGCTCCAAACTTCATGTTTTCCGTGGATTTCTCTAAACGAGTCTTGCAGATTTTCAAGAAAAATTGGTCACTCTCAGGTCTTGGTGTGACATTACAAATTGCATGGATAAAATATTCCGGTCAGCATTAGTTAACCCTCCCCGAGCTGCTAAACGTAAAAATTGTGATAAAATGGGCTGTTTTTAGACACCAACAGCACCCAAACGATATACCACAGAGAAAGGGGCCTTCATTTATCGGACGCAAAATTGATCGTTAAATATTTTTGAAAGTGGTAAGGGTATTCAAAATTTGACGTCTTAACCCACTTTGGGCTGGTTAAAGAGAGATACCCATTAAAATCTTAAAATACCCATTTTTTTGGATTTCTCTCACAACATCTTGTAGGTTTTCAAGAAAAATCGGCTATTTGCAGGTCTTGGTGTGACATTACAAGTCGCATGAACAAAATATTCCGATCAGCATTAGTTAACCCTCCACGGGCTGCTGAAGGTCAAAATTGCGATAAAATGGGCTGTTTTTGCACACCAACAGCACCCAAAGGGTACACCACAAAGAAAAGTGCCTTCTTTTATCGCGCGTACAATTTATATGGAAACATTTTTGTAAGTAGTAAGGGTATTCAAAAGTCAACGTCTTAACCCATTTTGGGCAGGCTAAAGAGAGATATCCCTTGAAAGCTATAAATTCCCATTTTCTGGGAATTTCCCTAACGGTAACTTGTAGGGTTTCAAGACAAATTGACTATTCGTAGGTGTTTATGTGACATTAAAAGTTGCATGGACAAAATACTTCGGTGAGCTTTTTTTTAACCATCTACACGCTACCAAGCATCGTAATGTTGTTAACATGGGACTGTTTTCAGACACGCACAGCACCTAATGTATACATGAGATATAAACATAATCTCCTTTGTTTGAAGTGGAATTCACAGAGGACCATTTTTGTAAGTAATAAAGGTATTCAAAATGCCAAGCGTTAACCCCTGTTGGGGAGTTTAACAGGGGTACCCATCAAAAGCTTAAAAAATCGTTTTCCCTGGATTTCTTTACAAACATTTTGTGGGGTTTTCAAGAGCAAATGGCCGTTGATAGGTCTTGGTGTCATATGACCAGTTGCATGGATCAATTATTCTGGTAGGCATTTGTTAACCCTTCATGGGCTGCTAAATGTAAAAAAATTGAGGAAATAGTCTGTTTTTGGACACCAAGAACATCAAATGGAAATGCCATAGAGAAACGTAACTTCTTTTACCGGACGCAAAACTGATAGGGAAACATTGATATTAACCCATTCTACCATTAATGATGGGTTTTACCTAAACATTTTTTATCAAACCCAAACCGAGTCATTTGAGACTACTATACTCACCTTTCCCATAACATCAATGAAGGAACTTTAGTGAGACAGTTAAAAACAATTCATCAGACACTGTGGGGGTCAAGAAAAATCATGGAATCTAATCGGGAAAAGCCATGATTCTCCAGAATCATAAAGTCTAGTTTGGGTTTTTTTTTTGTTTTTTTTTTCCACACATTTTTGTCCGTACGATTCAGAAGCCATTTTCGAACCGATTTCCACACATTTTGGCACACGCATAGAGTGGCAAAAAATCTAAAAATGTACCGAAGCGGAATTTTTGATTTAACCCTTATTTCGCCAGAATTGGCAAAAAACTGCCAAAATTGGGGTTTATCGGCACTTTCTCGAAACACGTCTTTAGGATTTTTTTTAAATATTCATAATTACTAGACCTGCCTATGACACAACCTTTGATATACACGACATATTAGGCGATGCATATGGTAACCCTCCACAGGCTGCCAAACATCGAAATTTTGATGAAATGGGCCAGTTTCATACCCCCACAGCACCCAAACGATACCCGAGAGGTAAACATAACTTCCTTTATTGGAAGTAAAATTCACCGAGGATCATTTTTGTAAGTAATAAGGGTGTTCAGAAAAGCAAGTGTTAACCCGTTTTGGGCTGGTTAAACAGCAATACCCCCAAAAAGCTCCAAACTTCATGTTTTCCGTGGATTTCTCTAAACGAGTCTTGTAGATTTTCAAGAAAAATTGGTCACTCTCAGGTCTTGGTGTGACATTACAAGTTGCATGGATAAAATATTCCGGTCAGCATTAGTTAACCCTCCCCGAGCTGCTAAACGTAAAAATTGTGATAAAATGGGCTGTTTTTAGACACCAACAGCACCCAAGCGATATTCCACAGAGAAAGAGGCCTTCATTTATCGGACGCAAAATTGATCGGAAAATATTTTTGAAAGTGGTAAGGGTATTCAAAATTTGACGTCTTAACCCATTTTGGGCTGGTTAAAGAGAGATACCCATTAAAATCATAAAATACCCGTTTTCTGTGGATTTCTCTAACAACATCTTGTAGGTTTTCAAAAAAAATCGGCTATTTGCAGGTCTTGGTGTGACATTACAAGTTGCATGAACAAAATATTCCAGTCAGCATTAGTTAACCCTCCCCGGGCTGCTGAAGGTCAAAATTGTGTTAAAATGGGCTGTTTTTGCACACCAACAGCACCCAAAGGGTACACCACAAAGAAAGGTGCCTTCTTTTATCGCGCGTACAATTTATACAGAAACATTTTTGTAAGTAGTAAGGGTATTCAAAAGTCGACGTCTTAACCCATTTTGGACAGGCTAAAGAGAGATACCCCTTGAAAGCTTTAAATTCCCATTTTCTGTGAATTTCCCTAATGGTAACTTGTAGGGTTTCAAGACAAATTGACTATTCCTAGGTCTTTATGTGACATTACAAGTTGCATGGACAAAATACTCCGGTGAGCTTTTTTTAACCATCTACAAGCTGCCAAGCATCGTAATGTTGTTAACATGGGACTGTTTTCAGACACGCACAGCACCTAATGTATACATGAGAGATAAACATAATCTCCTTTGTTTGAAATGGAATTCACAGAGGACCATTTTTGTAAGTAATAAAGGTATTCAAAAAGCCAAGCGTTAACCCCTGTTGGGGAGGTTAACAGGGATACCCATCAAAAGCTTAAAAAATCGTTTTCCCTGGATTTCTACAAACATTTTGTAGGGTTTTCAAGAGAAAATGGCCATTGATAGGTCTTGGTGTCATATGACCAGTTGCATGGATCAATTATTCTGGTAGGCATTTGTTAACCCTTCATGGGCTGCTAAATGTAAAAAAAATTGAGGAAATAGTCTGTTTTTGGACACCAACAACATCAAATGGAAATGCCACAGAGAAACGTAACTTCTTTTACCGGACGCAAAACTGATAGGGAAACATTGATATTGATATTAACCCATTCTACGATTAATGATGGGTTTTACCTAAACATTTTTTTATCAAACCCAAACCGAGTCATTTGAGACTACTTTTCTCACCTTTCTCATAACATCAATGAAGGAACTTTAGTGAGACAGTTAAAAATAATTCATCAGACACTGTGGGGTCAAGAAAAATCATGGAATCTAATCGGGAAAAGCCATGATTCTCCAGAATCATAAAGTCTAGTTTTTTGGGTTTTCTTTTTTTTTTTTTTTTTTTTCCACACATTTTTGTCCGTACAATTCAGAAGCCATTTTCGAACCGATTTTCACACAATTTGGCACACGCATAGAGTGGCAAAAAATCTAAAAATGTACCGAAGCGGAATTTTCGATTTAACCCTTATTTCGCCAGAATTGGCAAAAAACTGCCAAAATTGGGGTTTATCGGCACTTTCTCGAAACACGTCTTTAGGATTTTTTTTTAATATTCATAATTACTAGACCTGCCTATGACACAACCTTTGATACACACGACATATTAGGCGATGCATATGGTAACCCTCCACAGGCTGCCAAACATCAAAATTTTGATGAAATGGACCGGTTTCACACCCACACAACACCCAAACGATACCCGAGAGGTAAACATAACTTCCTTTATTGGAAGTGGAATTCACCGAGGATCATTTTTGTAAGTAATAAGGGTGTTCAGAAAACCAAGTGTTAACCTGTTTTGGGCTGGTTAAAGAGCAATACCCCAAAAAAGCTCAAAACTTCATGTTTTCCGTGGATTTCTCTAAACGAGTCTTGTAGATTTTCAAGAAAAATTGGTCACTCTCAGGTCTTGGTGTGACATTACAAGTTGCATGGATAAAATATTCCGGTCAGCATTAGTTAACCCTCCCCGAACTGCTAAACGTAAAAATTGTGATAAAATGGGCTGTTTTTAGACACCAACAGCACCCAAACGATATACCACAGAGAAAGGGGCCTTCATTTATCGGACGCAAAATTGATCGGAAAATATTTTTGAAAGTGGTAAGGGTATTCAAAATTTGACGTCTTAACCCATTTTGGGCTGCTTAAAGAGAGATACCCATTAAAATCTTAAAATACCCGTTTTCTGTGGATTTCTCTAACAACATCTTGTAGGTTTTCAAGAAAAATCGGCTATTTGCAGGTCTTGGTGTGACATTACAAGTCGCATGAACAAAATATTCCGGTCAGCATTAGTTAACCCTCCCCGGGCTGCTGAAGGTCAAAATTGCGATAAAATGGGCTGTTTTTGCACACCAACAGCACCCAAAGGGTACACCACAAAGAAAAGTGCCTTCTTTTATCGCGCTTACAATATATACGGAAACATTTTTGTAAGTAGTAAGGGTATTCAAAAGTCAACGTCTTAACCCATTTTGGGCAGGCTAAAGAGAGATATCCCTTGAAAGCTTTAAATTCCCATTTTCTGTGAATTTCCCTAACGGTAACTTGTAGGGTTTCAAGACACATTGACTATTCGTAGGTCTTTATGTGACATTACAAGTTGCATGGACAAAATACTCCGGTGAGCGTTTTTTAACCATCTACAAGCTGCCAAGCATCATAATGTTGTTAACATGGGACTGTTTTCAGACACGTACAGCACCTAATGTATACATGAGAGATAAACATAATCTCCTTTGTTTGAAGTAGAATTCACAGAGGACCATTTTTGTAAGTAATAAAGGTATTCAAAAAGCCAAGCGTTAATCCCTGTTGGGGAGGTTAACAGGGATACCCATCAAAAGCTTAAAAAATCGTTTTCCCTGGATTTCTACAAACATTTTGTGGGGTTTTCAAGAGAAAATGGCCGTTGATAGGTCTTGGTGTCATATGACCAGTTGCATGGATCAATTATTCTGGTAGGCATTTGTTAACCCTTCATGGGCTAAATGTAAAAAAAATGAGAAAATAGTCTGTTTTTGGACACTAGCAACATCAAATGGAAATGCCACAGAGAAACGTAACTTCTTTTACCGGACGCAAAACTTATAGGGAAACATTGATATTGATATTGATATTAACCCATTCCACCATTAATGATGGGTTTTACCTAAACATTTTTTTATCAAACCCAAACCGAGTCATTTGAGACTACTATACTCACCTTTCTCATACATCAATGAAGGAACTTTAGTGAGACAGTTAAAAACAAATCATTAGACACTGTGGGGTCAAGAAAAATCATGGAATCTAATCGGGAAAAGCCATGATTCTCCAGAATCATAAAGTCTAGTTTTTTTTTTGTTTTTTTTTTCCCACACATTTTGTCCGTACGATTCAGAAGCCATTTTCAAACTGATTTTCACAAAATTTTGCACACTCATAGAGAGGCACAAAATCTAAAAATGTACTGAGGCAGAATTTTCAATTTAACCCTTATTTCATCAGAATTGGCAAAAAACTGCCAAATTTGGGGTTTATCGGCACTTTCTCGAAACACGTCTTGCAGATTTTTTTTAAACATTCATCATTGCTAGAACTGCCTGTGACACGACCATTGATACACATGACATATTAGGCAATGCATATGGTAACCTTCCACAGGCTGCCAAACATCAAAATTTTGATGAAATGGGCTGTTTTCGGGCCCTGACAGCACCCAAACAATACACGAAAGACAAACATAACTTCCTTTATTGGAAGTGGAATTCACCGAGGATCATTTTTGTAAGTAAGAAGGGTGTTCAAAAAACCAAGTGTTAACGCATTTTGGGCAGGTTAAACAGCAATACCCCAAAATAGCTCAAAACTTCATGTTTTCCGTGGATTTCTCTGAACGAGTCTTGTAGATTTTCAAGAAAAATTGGTCACTCTCAGGTCTTGGTGTGCCATTACAAGTTGCATGGATAAAGTATTCCAGTCAGCATTAGTTAACCCTCCCCGAGCTGCTAAACGTAAAAATTGTGATAAAATGGGTTGTTTTTAGACACCAACAGCCCCCAAACGGTATACCACAGAGAAAGGGGCCTTCGTTTATCGGACACAAAATTGATCGGAAAATATTTTTGATAGTGGTAAGGGTATTCAAAATTTGACGTCTTAACCCATTTTGGGCTGCTTAAAGAGAGATACCCATTAAAATCTTAAAATACCCGTTTTCTGTGGATTTCTCTAACAACATCTTGTAGGTTTTCAAGAAAAATCGGCTATTTGCAGGTCTTGGTGTGACATTACAAGTCGCATGAACAAAATATTCCGGTCAGCATTAGTTAACCCTCCCCGGGCTGCTGAAGGTCAAAATTGCGATAAAATGGGCTGTTTTTGCACACCAACAGCACCCAAAGGGTACACCACAAAGAAAAGTGCCTTCTTTTATCGCGCTTACAATATATACAGAAACATTTTTGTAAGTAGTAAGGGTATTCAAAAGTCAACGTCTTAACCCATTTTGGGCAGGCTAAAGAGAGATATCCCTTGAAAGCTTTAAATTCCCATTTTCTGTGAATTTCCCTAACGGTAACTTGTAGGGTTTCAAGACACATTGACTATTCGTAGGTCTTTATGTGACATTACAAGTTGCATGGACAAAATACTCCGGTGAGCGTTTTTTAACCATCTACAAGCTGCCAAGCATCATAATGTTGTTAACATGGGACTGTTTTCAGACACGCACAGCACCTAATGTATACATGAGAGATAAACATAATCTCCTTTGTTTGAAGTGGAATTCACAGAGGACCATTTTTGTAAGTAATAAAGGTATTCAAAAAGCCAAGCGTTAATCCCTGTTGGGGAGGTTAACAGGGATACCCATCAAAAGCTTAAAAAATCGTTTTCCCTGGATTTCTACAAACATTTTGTGGGGTTTTCAAGAGAAAATGGCCGTTGATAGGTCTTGGTGTCATATGACCAGTTGCATGGATCAATTATTCTGGTAGGCATTTGTTAACCCTTCATGGGCTGCTAAATGTAAAAAAAATGAGAAAATAGTCTGTTTTTGGACACCAGCAACATCAAATGGAAATGCCACAGAGAAACGTAACTTCTTTTACCGGACGCAAAACTTATAGGGAAACATTGATATTGATATTAACCCATTCCACCATTAATGATGGGTTTTACCTAAACATTTTTTTATCAAACCCAAACCGAGTCATTTGAGACTACTATACTCACCTTTCTCATACATCAATGAAGGAACTTTAGTGAGACAGTTAAAAACAAATCATTAGACACTGTGGGGTCAAGAAAAATCATGGAATCTAATCGGGAAAAGCCATGATTCTCCAGAATCATAAAGTCTAGTTTTTTTTTGTTTTTTTTTTTCCCACACATTTTGTCCGTACGATTCAGAAGCCATTTTCAAACCGATTTTCACAAAATTTTGCACACTCATAGAGAGGCACAAAATCTAAAAATGTACTGAGGCAGAATTTTCAATTTAACCCTTATTTCATCAGAATTGGCAAAAAACTGCCAAATTTGGGGTTTATCGGCACTTTCTCGAAACACGTCTTGCAGATTTTCTTTAAACATTCATCATTGCTAGAACTGCCTGTGACACGACCATTGATGCACATGACATATTAGGCAATGCATATGGTAACCTTCCACAGGCTGCCAAACATCAAAATTTTGATGAAATGGGCTGTTTTCGGGCCCTGACAGCACCCAAACAATACACGAAAGACAAACATAACTTCCTTTATTGGAAGTGGAATTCACCGAGGATCATTTTTGTAAGTAAGAAGGGTGTTCAAAAAACCAAGCGTTAACGCGTTTTGGGCTGGTTAAACAGCAATACCCCAAAATAGCTCAAAACTTCATGTTTTCCGTGGATTTCTCTGAACGAGTCTTGTAGATTTTCAAGAAAAATTGGTCACTCTCAGGTCTTGGTGTGCCATTACAAGTTGCATGGATAAAGTATTCCAGTCAGCATTAGTTAACCCTCCCCGAGCTGCTAAACGTAAAAATTGTGATAAAATGGGTTGTTTTTAGACACCAAAAGCCCCCAAACGGTATACCACAGAGAAAGGGGCCTTCGTTTATCGGACACAAAATTGATCGGAAAATATTTTTGATAGTGGTAAGGGTATTCAAAATTTGACGTCTTAACCCATTTTGGGCTGGTTAAAGAGAGATACCCATTAAAATCTTAAAATACCTGTTTTCTGTGGATTTCTCTAAAAACATCTTGTAGGTTTTCAAGAAAAAATCGGCTATTCGCAGGTCTTGGTGTGACATTACAAGTTGCATGAACAAAATACTCCGGTCAGCATTAGTTAACCCTCCCCGGGCTGCTGAAGGTCAAAATTGTGATAAAATGGGCTGTTTTTGGACACCAACAGCACCCAAAGGGTACACCACAAAGAAAAGTGCCTCCTTTTATCGAGCGCACAATTTATACGGAAACATTTTAGTAAGTAGTAAGGGTATTCAAAAGTTGAAGTCTTAACCCATTTTGGGCAGGCTAAAGAGAGATATCCCTTAAAAGCTTTAAATTCCCATTTTCTGTGAATTTCCCTAACGGTAACTTGTAGGGTTTCAAGACAAATTGACTATTCATAGGTCTTTATGTGACATTACAAGTTACATGGACAAAATACTCCGGTGAGCGTTTATTAACCATCTACAAGCTGCTAAGCATCGTCATTTTGTTGACATGGGCTGTTTTCGGACACGCACAGCACCCAATGTATACTTGAGAGATGAACATAATCTCCTTTGTTGGAAGTGGAACTCACAGAGGACCATTTTTGTAGGTAATAAGGGTATTCAAAATACCAAGCGTTAACCCCTGCTGGGGTGGTTAACAGGGATACCCATCGAAAGCTCAAAAAATCGTTTTCCCTGGATTTCTTTACAAACATCTTGTGGGGTTTTCAAGAGAAAATGCCCGTTGATAGGTCTTGGTGTCACATGACCAGTTGCATGGATAAATTATTCAGGTAGGCATTTTTTAACCCTCCATGGGCTGCTAAATGTAAAAAATTTTGAAGGAATAGTCTGTTTTTGGACACCAACAACATTAAATGGAAATGCCACAGAGAAACGTAACTTCTTTTACCGGACGCAAAACTGATAAGGAAACATTGATATTGATATTAACCCATTCTACCGTTAATGATGGGTTTTACCTAAACAATTTTTTTATCAAACCGAGTCATTTGAGAGTACTATACTCACCTTTCTCATAACATCAATGAAGTATCTTATGTGAGACAGTTAAAAACAATTCATCAGACACTGTGGGGTCATGAAAAATCATGGAATCTAATCGGGAAAAGCCATGATTCTCCAGAATCATAAAGTCTAGTTGGTCATCAAATTTGTTCACATGTCTTGGCCATGTTACAATTTATAGGAGAGTACATGTTGGCGCTCTCCCAAAAATTGTAACACACAAAATCAATACAGACTAAATAATTTTACTTCCAAGATAATATAAAATATATCCACTGAGTATGCAGCATTTATGTTCTGATACCTGTACTGTAGGCTAAAGTCTAATTATGGACTTCAAGCATTCTACCAGTTAACTGGTAGAGTCCTAATTTCTTTTTCTTTTGTAATGCGAGTATTTTTTTTTTCAAAGATATCGCTCTACCAGCAAAAGGAGCCTTACTTTAGCAAGATACTGCTCATAAATAATTGTTTTGTTGCAATTCATTGGAGAGTGGCAATTGGCACTCTCCAATAAATTGTAACAAAACAATTTTATATTAATATTTTTCTTCTACTGCTGATCAAACAAGAAATTAGTGCAAACAGTATAAAGCCACTATAGTGGCTTTCAGTAGAGATGGGTCAATGCTGGTTTTTCCCGTCGGAGTCGATACTCGATGTTTTAGAAACCAAAATAGCGATGCCGATTATGATGTTGATGTTAAAATACCATTTACTTCCAATTTTGGTAGACATGAACCAAAGAAGTTTCAAACTTCTGAGTAAGATCCGTTCAACAGGTAAGTAATCGTAAAGATTGTTGTTTCAACTTGTTTGTGAAATAAATAGATAAAAACTCGCTACTCTGTGTTTCTTTTGTCATATTATGGGCTAAAAATTCTATTGCTGTGCAATTTACCAACAAACGTTTCTCATTTGATTATTACCTGGGAAACTTGTCTTGAATTCACGACTTACGTACGCGAAAATAGCTGACATAGATTCAATAGATTCAGCGCAAGCCAAGGTCAACATATGGAGTTATTCATCTTGCTTTGTGGAGTCAACTCAGTCAAGGGATGGGGTATACTCGAATGCCAGCAACATCATTCCATGTCGATCTCCAAAGTGACTTTGTCCCAATTTAGTGATCCCGTCCCACTTTTGGCGATCTCGTCCCACTTTTGGCGATCACGTCCCAATTGAGACAAAATCACTTTGGGTTTTGGACGAGATTGACATGGGATGAGGTCTCTGGATAACGTATACTCGACTGTAAGTGTGAGTCTAAATTCAGTGAATTACAATTGGGAAGGGTACCAATAAAAGGACGCCACAGATAAGACTTTACTTACACCGAATTCCGCGATGGAGACAATAGGAAATCAACAAACTGAAATGGGTAAGTTATAAACACACTTCACTGAGTTCACAGTCACAAATGTCAAACAAGTCCATCAAAGCTTAACAAGTATGTCAACCATTATTCATGACAGCTGCGAAGAGACAAAAATATCAATTAGTGTTCACTCATGATTCCCATGATTCAGTGCCTTCAAGTTATGGAACATCGAAAATGCAATTTTTTATAAATGGTTGAGATGCGATTTTTTGATGTTGGCACACACCGAAAATTGCACAGAGAAAACTGACATCAATCCATCTCTAGCTTTCAGCACTTTTCTGTTGAGACCTTATAGTGGCTTCTGGCACTCAGTTAACCCGTTAATAAGGCTTCACCTTGATAATTTCCCTGGGGAAATAATGAAAGTATACATTGGATGAAATTGGTTAATTTCCAAGATCACATGAAGGTCTCATAACAATACAGCAACTTGTGGCACACAAAAGACCATGTGTTCCATCTGTCAAAAAAACTGACGTCAAGTGTAAAAACATTGTCAATGTATGACTGTTGATTGGATTCTATTAGTACTCAACAAGGTGTGCAATATTGCTTTTGTGTTGCTGAAGAGCAAAACTTAATGCATCAGACAACTTGAACATCTGCTTGAGTAAAGTTGAGTTAAATAGAGAATAATATTGAGGTTTGTAGATGACACATTGTTACTTCTGTGTTAGTCTCCAAGAAAGATTTAACCTTTTACCTAACACAAACAGAAGATGACAGTTGAAACAATATTTCTAAAAAAAAACTAAAAATGTTCATTTTCTGCCTGAAAACCTTAGATTATGATCCATCATTGGAATGAGATGGCTAAGCTCGATCAAATGAGGGGTCATAATCAGGGGTGTTTCCAGGCTAAATGAAGTGGGGAAACAAAATATTTGTCTGTTACAGCAGGAAAATATTTTGTCCACCCACTTCATTCCATTTTGTGCTGGGTTAAGGGCGTGTATTCCTCATAGGAGAAGGTTCTGGGTGAAAAATTAGATTTTCATGCCAACCAGAGCATCCTGAGTGCTTTTTAAAAGGCTGAAGTACCCAGAAAGTGGCGATATACCAACAGCAAAAGGACCCAAGAAATACCATGGTAAGAGCACATGAACCAGTTTTAAGGATTTCAGACATGAAAGTATATAAGGTTGACATTTTTAAGGAAATGTGAGGGGTATCAGTCCCCCCCCCCCCCCCCCACCCCACTCCCACCTTGGGTATACCACTGGTCATAATCTATTTTTGATGTAATAATTGAAAATATATCAAATTTGAATGAATTTTTTTGAATAGCGGTTCCCGTAAATTATGTCAGGTAAAGTGTTCACAAACAATATATAAAGCTATTAACCCTTTGAGACTTTAATTGTCCTGATGTTCAAACGTCACTGGGAATTCAGTTTCTTCAGTGTTTTTCAAAATGCAAAATCAAACGACAGAAAGTGCAAATAAGATATTTTTCACATTAGTGATTATCTGGTTAACCCTTTACCCAACGTAACGGCCAAAACCGGCCAGTGCTATTCTCAAAAATCGCCAATTAATTTTCAAAATATTTTCATTTTTTGTCTCAAAAACATAGGTTATGACCCCTCGTTGGAACGAGCTCGTCGAGCTCGTTCCAACGAGGGGTCATAACCTATGTTTTTGAGACAAAAAATGAAAAAAATTAGTTATTCAAGATTTTTTTTTGCAAGTGTCGTCTGCTTTTCATGTTAGGTAAAGGGTTAAGGGCTAGATTATTTTTGGAGGTCTGAATTTGTTATTATTATTTATAAGTGTTGGCTTTTGCTCTGGTATCCTCATTTTTTGAAAGCCCTGACAGTGGCTTCTAGCACTCAACCAGTTAAGAAGTCTTGACAGCAGGATTATATTAGTATTTTAAGCTGCGATAACATTTGGCTCAAAGGTTGTCACTGAGAACTATTCAGGAGAAAAGGAATTGAGGTTAAAACTTTAAAAAATCGAAAAATAATAACAAAACAAATAACCAAAGAGCATCAACGTGCTGTTTGATTTCGAACATCATAAGACATACAAAAGTATCAAAGGGTTAATATGGTGAAGTGACTTGACAAAAGTCTTCTTATTTCGAACTAAATACAGTGAAATGGATGCCTCTCAGGAATTAGAAGTGTTTTTCAAGTCGTTGACAAAATGGATGAAATTGAAAAATCCATAATAAGAAATTGATTCTGCCAGGAGCTCCAACACCAATTAATAGAATGACCGTGTTAATTGAACTTATTTTTCAAATCCAGAACAATTCACCATAATACCTATTAACCAGTTAAATGCATATTTGGTGAAGATTATTAAATCCTTATTTGTATCCTTTGGGGTGGGGGTGGGGGTAACAACACTTTCAACAGACCGGATCACCTTGTGTCGGACATTTTACAGGTGGTTGGTCGAGAAAGCCGGAATACCCGGAAAGAACCACCAAACCGCAAAGAGCAACTATCTCCCCAACATACTAACTCTGCACATTCAGGGTTAGCAGTGGTTGAAGGTGCAAGTGCACCATTAACATGCTGTATGCCTTTGTACACAGTGCTCCCATGTGAGTAATTGGGATTAACTGCCTTGCCTATAAGGACACAAAATAGTCATACCTGGTCAGGATCAAACCATGGACCTCTCGGTTTGAAGTTCGATATTCTAACCACTGAGTCAGCACACTTCAAAATCTTTATTAATAAATAATAATAATAAATAAAATCTAATCTATTGAACTGGTAGAGTGCTGAATTATTTTTCAAAGGTGATTTGTAACATAACTATTTTTTGAAGAGATTCTATTGCTACCAGCAAGGTAAGCCTTGGTTTAGCAAAGTTTTGTTACTGAATAATTGAGCTCATTCCAAAGAGGGGTCATAAGCTATGTTTTCTCCCCAACATACTAACTCTGCATATTCAGGGTTAGCAGTGGTTGAAGGGGCAAGTGCACCATTAACATGCTGTATGCCTTTGTACACAGTGCTTCCATGTGAGTAATTGGGATTAACTGCCTTGCCTATAAGGACACAAAATAGTCATACCTGGTCAGGATCAAACCATGGACCTCTCGGTTTGAAGTTCGATATTCTAACCACTGATTCAGCACACTTCAAAATCTTTATTAATAAATAATAATAATAAATAAAATCTAATCTATTGAACTGGTAGAGTGCTGAATTATTTTTCAAAGGTGATTTGTTACATAACTATTTTTTGAAGAGATTCTATTGCTACCAGCAAGGTAAACCTTGGTTTAGCAAAGTTTTGTTACTGAATAATTGAGCTCATTCCAAAAAGGGGTCATAAGCTATGTTTTTGACACAAAAAAAGAAAAAATTTAGTTATTCAAGAATTTTATTTGGATGTGCCGGCTGTCTTTCTTGTTAGGTAAAGGGTTAGCCCTCAAATACTGAAATGTCAAGCAGTGTATTAAAATTTTAATATTAGGCCAAACAAAATTAAATAATCGATTCTCAGGCAATTTGTTTTTAAAATGAATGAGGGAGGGCGGTTTTTATTTTTATTTTTTATTCCTGATGGAATGGTCGCTGATGCCTAAAATCCAGTTGTGAGAGCCTAAAATTAAATACTAGAACTAAATTCCATGTTGATTTCACTCATAGTTTTTTTTGGTAACAGTGATCAAACAACACAAAATCAATATAGAACAACTAAAATGGAGATCAACAATAATAAGGAGTTTTTAAACTGGTTGAGTGCTAGAAGCCACAATCGGGACTTTCAGGCCTTTCAAAAATGTGCAAAAGCCAACATTTTCCTTGCCCATGTTTCGTATTCAGTCAAACTTAAACAGTAGTTTGTACAAATTTGTTCTATTACAAATTATTGGAGAGTGCCTGTTGTAATAAAACAATTGTTGATGAACAAATTCAGACCTCCGAAAATAATCCAGCCATCAACCAGCTAAATAAATATTTATTTTGTACATACATTTGAGAATCGTGTTGTATTTTGCAAAGAGAATAACAATACTGTATCAATGTTTGCGACATATTACATCGCAAATGGCAATGCGATACCACTAAAATCACACCCTTTGATAGTTTTATACATTCTGAATTTTGCCTCCGAAATAAATATGATGAACCTGGGCAGAAAAAACGAATGCGCCACTGCCCGAGAAAGATTAATTTTGTTTAGCCTTATGACAACAGTGTGCAGTGAGTTAATTACAGCAGATTGTCTCCCTTGAAACAACACATCAGAGGAAAATATCTTTCTCAATGTTGTTTTCAAATCTTGTTAAACTTCTATGTTCAAATAAGACTAAAGTATCTGCCCACTGATTGGACAAAAGCTCACTTACTGTGTTTATGTCTCCAGTAGCATATATCACCAACTGATGTCACCTCGTGAAATATTTGAAATAAGGTTGCTAATTTCATAATTACTCCATCAACGGTGTGACTACAAACCACCTAATTTTTATCAATTTTTCACACGTGCAGCAGACAATGTTCTGTCTGAAATGTTGGTCAAATTACAAATGGGTTTACGATATGAACTACTGGTAAGATTAGAGACCTTGACCTTTATCTGATTTATTGCTGATTTGTCCAATGACATTGTGGGGTACATCACAGGTTTATCTACTAAACTTGTGATCGTTAAAAAGTTGCCTTGTACATTTCACGGTGTAAGTTGGGCAGGGTAGGGTCTTACTGGAACATATATGTTATTGTGATGAAGTGATGGTAACATGGTCTGAGATCTGTGGCTCGGAGCTTATTTTAAACCTCGGCAGTTTGTACCTCAGACCAATGTTACCATCATTTCATCAGAATAACTTATAATGGTGCTGACTAGTGATAAACCATTTTTTAGTTTCTAGGGATGTTGTGTTATTGTACAATATGTGTAACACCACTTTGGAGAAGTAAATTCAATTTGTTAGGTCATTAATATTATTATTTAACCCTGTGCACACTGATGTTGAAATATCAAAATTTAAACCTCCAATATTTTCTCATAATGCAACTACGAATTTAACCAATTCAACCTGTTTGACAGAGCTCTATGAAGATTGAATTGGTTAAATGGCTGTGTGCTAGAAGCCACTATCATGGCTTTCAAAAATGAAAGTGTCAATGACACTGTAGCGTAACTTGTGTATTGTGTTTGATGAAAAGGATAATGTTCAATGTTTATGAAAGGATTATGAAATAAGACAAGAATTGTGATAATTGGGAATGTGTTCATTTCTGTTCCCTGTATGCTATGTTTTTGATAAAAATAATATGAGGCATACACTGTACTAAAGAGCTGAGGGGTGGGTTAATATGACCTCACAGTTAATGTATGTGGCCCTCACAGTAAACGTATATCAACAAAAGTTACAAGTTACAGTGAAATTATTCCAAAACGAGTCATCCTGTCAAGTTACATTAAAATCCCTTCATAAATGTGGCCTGTAGACTGTACTAAAGGTTTTCGGGCTTCGGGCCCCTGTAGCCGTCAGTTTCCCAATTGCGTCCAAAGGGGACGTTCTCATCTAGACATTACATGAAGTCAACCTACCAAGTTACAATGAAATCCCTTCATAAATATGATCTGAAGACTGTGCTAAACGTTTTAAGGCTATAGGCTTGGGCAGCCATCATGCTTGAATGATCGCAACCAAAAGGGGACATTCTCATCTGGGCATCATCTGGAGTGATCCTACGAAGTTACAATGAAATCCCTTCATAAATATGACCTGTAGACTGTGCTCAAGGTTTTCGGGCTTCGGCCACTTGTAGCCATCACAGCTGACCAATCACGACCAAAAGGGATGTCATCATCTAGGCATTATATGGAGTCAACCTAACAAGCTACAATGAAATCCCTTCATAATTATGACCTGTAGACTGTTCTAAAGGTTTTTGGGCTTTGAGCCCCTGTAGCCGTCACAGTTGCCCAATCATGTCCAAAAGGGGACGTTCTCATCTAGACATTATATGAAGTCAACCTACCAAGTTACAATGAAATCCCTTCATAAATATGACCTGTAGTCTGTGCTAAAGGTTTTTGGGCTTCAGGCTCATGCAGCCATCATGGTTGAATGATCGCAACCAAAGGGGACAATCTCATCTGGGCATCATCTGGAATGATCCTGTGAAGTTAAAATGAAATCCCTTCATAAATATGACCTGTAGACTGTGCTCAAGGTTTTCAGGCTTCGGGCACCTGTAGCCTTTACAGTTGACCAATCACGACCAAAAGGGGATGTCATCATCTAGGCATTATATGGAGTCAACCTAACAGGTTACAATGAAATCCTTCTATAAATATAACCTTTTGCCTATGCTAAAGGTTTTTGGGCTCGGGCACCCATCAAGGCTGAAGGATCACAACCAAAATGGGATGTTCTCATCTAGACATTATTTGGAGTCATCCTACCAAGTTACAATGAAATCCCTTCATAAATATGACCTGTAGACTGTGCTAAAGGTTTTCAGGCTTTGGGCATCTTTAGCCGTCACAGTTGCCCAATCATGTCCAAACGGGGATGTTCTCATCTAGAAATTATATGAAGTAAACCTACCAAGTTACAATGAAATCCCTTCATAAATATGACCTGTAGACTGTGCTAAATGTTTTCGGGCTTCGGGCTCAGGCAGCCATCATGGTTGAATGATCGCAACCAAAGGGGACAATCTCATCTGGGCATCATCTGGAGTGATCCTACAAAGTTACAATGAAATCCCTTCATAAATATGACCTGTAGACTGTGCTCAAGGTTTTCGGGCTTCGGGCACTTGTAGCCATCACAGCTGACCAATCACGACCAAAACGGGATGTCATCATCTAGGCATTACATGGAGTCAAACTAACAGGTTACAATGAAATCCTTCCATAAATATGACCTTTTGCCTATGCTAAAGGTTTTGGGGTTCGGGCACCCATCAAGGCTGAATGATCGCGATCAAAATGGGACGTTCTCTTCTAGACATTATTTGGAGTCATCGTACCAAGTTACAATGAAATCCCTTCATAAATATGACCTGTAGACTGTGCTAAAGATTTTTGGGTTTCGGGCACCTTTAGCCGTAACAGTTGCCCAATCACGTCCAAAAGGGGACTTTCTCATCTAGACATTATATGAAGTCAACCCACCAAGTTACAATGAAATTCCTTCATAAATATGACCTGTAGACTGTGCTAAAGGTTTTGGGCTCGGGCAGTCATCAAAGCTGGCAGATCATGCCCAAATGGGGAAATTCTCATCTCGACATCATAAGGAGTCATCCTACCAAGTTACAATGAAATCCCTCCACATTAAACATGACCTGCAGACTGTGCTAAAACTTTTTGGGTTTCGGGCTTGGGCAGCCATCACGGTTGATAGATCATGCCCAAAATGGGACGTTCCCATCTAGGCATTATACAGAGGCATCCTACCAAGTTACAATGAAATCCCTTCATAAATACGACCTGTAGACTGTTTTGGGGTTTTGGGCTCGGGCAGCCATACCGGTTGCCTGATCGCGACCAAAAGGGGACGTTCTCATCTAGACATGACCCCAAACCTGCATACGAAATTTTGTGACGAACAGACAAGAACTGCGGGGTGTAGCCCGTGCTAAAGGAAAATGTGAACAGACTCACAGACTTCTGCACGCGTGATGGCAATAGCGCATCTTGACTATGTCAAGTTAAGCTAATGAAAGTGTCAATGACACTGTAGCATAACTTGTGTGTTGTGTTTGATGAAAAGGATAATGTTCAATGTTTATGAAAGGATTATGAAATAAGACAAGAATTGTGATAATTGGGAATATGTTCATTTCTGTTCCCTGTATGCTATGTTCATGATAAAAATAATATGAGGTGTACACTGTACTAAAGAGCTGAGGGGTGGGTTAATATGACCTCACAGTTAATGTATGTGGCCCTCACAGTTAACATATATCAACAAAAGTTACCACGTTACAGTGAAATTATTCCAAAACGAGTCATCCTGTCAAGTTACATTAAAATCCCTTCATAAATATGGCCTGTAGACTGTGCTAAAGGTTTTCGGGCTTCGGGCCCCTGTAGTCGTCAGTTTCCCAATTGCGTCCAAAGGGGATGTTCTCATCTAGACATTATATGAAGTCAACCTACCAAGTTACAATAAAATCCCTTAATAAATATGACCTGTAGACTGTGCTAAAAGGATGTTGGGCTTTGGGCTCTGGCAGCCATCATGGTTGAATGATCGCAACCAAAAGGGGACATTCCCATCTGGGCATCATCTGGAGTGATCCTACAAAGTTACAATGAAATCCCTTCATAAATGTGACTTGTAGACTGTGCTCAAGGTTTTTGGGCTACGGGCCCCAAAAGCCGTCACATTTGACCAATCACGACCAAAAGGGGATGTCATCAACTAGGCATTATATGGAGTCAAACTTACGGGTTACAATGAAGTCCTTCCATAAATATGACCAATAGACTATGCTAAAGGTTTTGGGGTTTTGGGTTCAGGCAGCCATCAAGGCTGAATGATCGCAACCGAAAGGGGAAGTTCTCATCTAGACATTATTTAGAGTCATCCTACCAAGGTACAATGAAATCCCTTCATCAATATCACCTGTAGACTGTGCTAAAGATTTTCGGGCTTTGGGCCCCTGTAGCCAACACAGTTGCCTAATGGTGTCCAAAAGGGGCTGTTCTCATCTAGACATTACATGAAGTCAACCTACCAAGTTACAATGAAATCCCTTCATAAATATGATCTGAAGACTATGCTCAACGTTTTCAGGCTATAGGCTTGGGCAGCCATCATGGTTTAATGATCGCAACCAAAAGGGGACATTCTCATCTGGACATCATCTGGAGTGATCCTATGAAGTTACAATGAAATCCCTTCATAAATATGACCTATAGACTGTGCTCAAGATTTTCGGGCTTCAGGCACCTGTAGCCATCACAGTTGACCAACCATGACCAAAAGGGGATGTCATCATCTAAGCATTATATGGAGTCAACCTAACAAGTTACAATGAAATCCTTCCATAAATACGACCTACAGACATGCTAAAGGTTTTTGGGCTCGGGCAGCCATCAAGGCTGAATGATCGTGACCAAAAGGGGACGTTCTCATCTGGACACTATTTGGAGTCATCCTACCAAGCTACAATGAAATCCCTTCATAATTATGACCTGTAGACTGTTCTAAAGGTTTTCGGGCTTTGGGCCCCTGAAGCCGTCACAGTTGCCCAATCGTGTCCAAAAGGGGAGGTTCTCATCTAGACATTATATGAAGTCAGCCTACCAAGTTACAATGAAATCCCTTCATAAATATGACCTGTAGACTGTGCTAAAGGTTTTTCGGGCTTCGGGCTCGGGCTGCCATCATGGTTGAATGATCTCAACCAATGGGGACAATCTCATCTGGGCATCATCTGGAGTGATCCTATGAAGTTACAATGAAATCCCTTCATAAATATGACCTGTAGACTGTGCTCAAGGTTTTCGGGCTTCGGGCACCTGTAGCCATCACAGTTGACCAATCACGACCAAAAGGGGATGTCATCATCTAGGCATTATATGGAGTCAACCTAACAGGTTACAATGAAATCCTTCTATAAATATAACCTTTTGCATATGCTAAAGGTTTTTGGGCTCGGGCACCCATCAAGGCTGAATGATCACGACCAAAATGGGACGTTCTCATCTAGACATTATTTGGAGTCATCCTACCAAGTTACAATGAAATCCCTTCATAAATATGACCTGTAGACTGTGCTAAAGGTTTTCGGGCTTTGGGCACCTTTAGCCGTCAAAGTTGCCCAATCATGTCCAAAAGGGGACGTTCTCATCTAGACATTATATGAAGTCAACCTACCAAGTTACAATGAAATACCTTCATAAATATGACCTGTAGACTGTGCTTAAGGTTTTCGGGCTTCGGGCAGCCATCATGGTTGAATGATCGCAACCAAAGGGGACAATCTCATCTGGGCATCATCTGGAGTGATCCTACGAAGTTACAATGAAATCCCTTCATAAATATGACCTGTAGACTGTGCTCACAGTTTTCGGGCTTTGGGCACTTGTAGCCATCACAGCTGACCAATCATGACCAAAAGGGGATGTCATCATCTAGGCATTATATGGAGTCAACCTAATAGGTTACAATGAAATCCTTCCACAAATATGACCTTTTACCTATGCTAAAGGTTTTTGGGCTCGGCCACCCATCAAGGCTGAATGATCGCGATCAAAATGGGACGTTCTCATCTAGACATTATTTGGAGTCATCCTACCAAGTTACAATGAAATCCCCTCATAAATATGACCTGTAGACTGTGCTAAAGGTTTTTGGGCTTCGGGCACCTTTAGCTGTCACAGTTGCCCAATCATGTCCAAAAGGGGACGTTCTCATCTAGACATTATATGAAGTTAACCTACCAAGTTACAATGAAATCCCTTCATAAATATGACCTGTAGACTGTGCTAAAGGTTTTTCGGGCTTCGGGCTTCGGGCTCCGGCAGCCATCATGGCTGAATGATCGCAACCATAGGGGACAATCTCATCTGGGCATCATCTGGAGTGATCCTAAGAAGTTTCAATGAAATCCCTTCATAAATATGACCTGTAGACTGTGCTCAAGGTTTTCGGGCTTTGGGCACTTGTAGCCATCACAACTGACCAATCACGACCAAACGGGGATGTCATCATCTAGGCATTATATGGAGTCAACCTAACAGGTTACAATGAAATCCTTCCATAAATATGACCTTTTGCCTATGCTAAAGGTTTTTGGGCTCGGGCACCCATCAAGGCTGCATGATCGCGATCAAAGTGGGACGTTCTCATCTAGACATTATTTGGAGTCATCCTACCAAGTTACAATGAAATCCTTTCATAAATATGACCTCTAGACTGTGCTGAAGGTTTTCGGGCTTCGGGCCCCTGTAGCCGTCACAGTTGCCCAATCACGTCCAAAAGGGGACTTTCTCATCTAGACATTGTATGAAGTCAACCCACCAAGTTACAATGAAATTCCTCAATAAATATGTCCTGTAGACTGTGCTAAAGGTTTTCGGGTTTTGGGCTCGGGCAGTCATCACGGTTGGCAGATCATGCCCAAATGGGGAAATTCTCATCTAGACATCATAAGGAGTCATCCTACCAAGTTACAATGAAATCCCTCCACATTAAACATGACCTGCAGACTATGCTAAAAGTTTTTGGGTTTCGGGCTTGGACAGCCATCACGGTTGATAGATCATGCCCAAAAGGGGACGTTCTCATCTAGGCATTATACAGAGGCATCCTACCAAGTTACAATGAAATCCCTTCATAAATACGACCTGTAGACTGTGCTAATGGTTTTTGGGTTTTGGGCTCGGGCAGCCATACCGGTTGCCCGATCGCGTCCAAAAGGGGACGTTCTCATCTAGACATGACCCCAAACCTGCATATGAAATTTTGTGACGATCAGACAAGAACTGCGGGGTGTAGCCCGTGCTAAAGGAAAATGTGAACAGACATCACAGACTAACAGACTTCCACACGCGTGATGGCAATAGCTTATCTTGACTATGTCAAGTTAAGCTAAAAATGAGGGTACCATAGCAAAAACCAACATTTTCCTAGCTCATGTTTCACATTCAGTAAAATGCAAATATTTTTTTCATATAAATTTGTTTTATCACAGTCTTCAATAACTTATAATACAACAAATTTTGATGAACAAATTGAGACAACAAAAAATAATCTTGCACCCAACCAGTAAAATCCCTGGTCGAATTATGGGGAAAATTTACAGGTTGAGATTTTGGGATTTTAACATCAGTTTTAAAAGTCTTAATAGTGTTAATGGTCCATTTGCACATCTATGGCTATTATCATTACAGCCAGAGAAGTATTTTGTTAAGTTTAGCAAATTGCAGATAACAATAATATGCTGCTCACTTTAGAAAACTTCTACCAAGATGTTGTCTACCAGATCCTTTCAGCATCTTTGGCTATACCATGATCGCAACATGGGTATGATGGCAAGTTTAGCCAATTGTTTATAAACATGCTGCCCAATTTAAAGGACTTCCAGCCCAGGTTTTGCTTACCAGGTCCAGGTTACAATAGTAAACAAGCATTGCTCCACTATCCGGAGCTCATGTTTCACTCTTTACCCGAGGACGCGGTGGCTCAGTAGGTTGAGGTACAGGCTGGAAGCCAAGAGGTCCTCGGCTCGAATCCCACTTTTGGCAACCACGTTGTCCTTGGGCAAGACACTTCACCCCCATTGCCCATATGGAGGCACTGTGGCATTGTGCACTAAGGTGTACTGCACGTTGATGATGCACTTGTCTTCAACCAAAGCTAACCCTGATTGTGTGGAGTTAGTATGCTGGGGAGCCTGACAGTTGCTTGCCATTGCTCGGTGGTTCTCCATGGGTACTTCGGCTTCCTCCATCCGTAAAACTGTCCGACACGAGGTGACATGAGCTGTCAAAAGTGTTGTTACCCCAAAAAATAAATAAATAAATACTCTTTACCCAATTTGAACAGCTTGCAATACTTGCAAATTGCCCCAAAAAATTTAAATAACCAAAAATTTTCATCTTTTGCCTCATAAACCTAGCTTATGAATCCTCATAGCAACAAGCTCAATGAGCTTGTTAAAATGAGGGGTCATAAGCTATGTTTTTTTCGCAAAATTTGGAAAAAATAAAATTTTCATAGCGGTTTTTGCAAATAGTGCATGCTTGTTTTAGCCATTTCATTATGTAAAGGTTTAAGTTGAAATGGAAATTGCCAACATTGACTGATAATAAATTGGAAAAAAATGCCTGCATTTGTGAAGTTTGAAAAATCCTCCTTGTAACTGATAGCGATGCATCATTCCAATGAATAAATTGGTTTATCTCAATGGAAATAAATGTTCCACAATAAAACGATTCTATGAAGAATTTAGATATTATTCTTTTCAAAATGCTCAAATCAACAGAAACCTAAAACCCCTAACAATGAGATTATTTCTGTACTGCCAGCAGTGCTACATGTTGAATACCTTCCTGGATTTAACTGCATATAAATGCTGATGGTTCAAGTACCAAGTCACTGGGAATTTTAATGACGTATTATGCCAAAATACCAATTAGTATTCACTGATAAACTAGTCTCTGTAAGACTCAGCGCCATGATGTAAGCCATCCTTGGGCAGGAGGGAGCATGGTGGCCCAATGGTTAGAGCATTTGACTTTACCAAACAAGTCGACCATATTCTCCCACGTAATTTACAAATTAAGCAGTTGAAAAACCTGTATTTTTCAAAAAAATGTCAACAAAACCATATCATGTAACCCCCCTAATTGGAACGAGCTCATCTAGCTCATTCCAATGAGTGGTCACATGATATGGTTTTGTCGAATATTTCGAAAAAGTTTTGAAAAAAAATAATTAAAATAATAAATTTTGAGATTTTGTGCTTTGGGTAAAGGGTTAACCAGAAGATCGAGGTTAGATCTTAACCCTCACCATCTGTGCTGTGTGCTTGGGCAAGACACTTAATCCTATTTGCTCATGTGCAGCATGGTGACACAGTCCCTTAGGCTGTTGAAAGTGACATTAAACCCCAATAAACATATAAATGTTCCCGGGCATTTAGACCATGTTAGGGCTCGGGACATAGTTTTAGGGATTATATATACAACCGGCCCAGAATTTAATGATTTCATGATCATGTCAAGTTTTATCAGATCAATTTGGAACTTACTTTTATATACTCAATTCAGGAGTGGTTATGGCATTGGCTTCAAATGGAAAAGGTCCGTAGTTCGATCCCCTCCAGGGGCAACTGTGTTGTGTCCTTGAGCAAAGTACTTAATCCCAACTGCACATGGGGCACGGTGGCGCTGTGTACGAAGGCATACTGCACGTCGAGGGTGCACTTCTCTTCAACCAATACCAACCCTGCTTGTGTGGAGTTATTACGTTGGGGAGTTTGACAGTTGTCCGCTGTTGCTCGGTGGTTCTCTCCAGGTACTCCAGCTTCCTCCACCTCTAAAACTATCTGACATGAGGTGATCCTGGCTGTCTTAAAGTGTCGTGAAAACCTCAAATAAATAAATAAATAAATAAATAAATAAATAAATAAATAAATAAATAAATAAATAAATAAATAAAGGATTGAGGATTTACATGGAATAAGATGGAAGCTAGACTTAATCAACCTGGGAAAAGCAGCCGATAAATAAATCCTGTTTACTAAAACAAATTACCCGACTTCCCTAAACATAAATTTTGACAGATCAGCAGTGCAATTTACCTTCAAAGTTATTTATTTATTTATTAAGGTTTAGCGACACTTTAACAGCCAAGGTAACATCGTTTCAGTGACAGTTTCATGGGTGGAGGAAGCCAGAGTACCCGGAGAGAACCACCGAGCAATGACGAGCAGCTGTCAGCTCCCCAAAATTGTATTTCCACACTGCAGCATAGGCAGGGTAAGATTGGTTGATGACATGCGCACCATCGACGTGCAGTACACCTTAGTACACAGCGTCATTGTGCCCCCATGTGGACAAACAGGGTTAAGTGCCTTGCCTAAGGATGCAACATGGGAGTTCGAATCGATCATTCAGATGGTCAAGTTTCAAAGTATTGATAATTTAAGCTATTGGACATTATCTAACACAGGGCTGCATGCTTTGTCAAACATTCAGCTTCTTTAACAAAGCTTTGAAAGTTAGGTTAACCCCCTACACACTGATGTCGAAATACAATAAATTTCAAGCTTCACATTTTTTCCATACCACAACTTGGAATTTAACCAATTCAATCTTGTATGACAGAGCTCATTGAGATAAAACCTAACACGAAAAGCAGACGACACTTGCAAAAAGAATTCTTGAATAACTAATTTTTTTCGTTTTTTGTCTCAAAAACATAGGTTATGGCCCCTCATTGGAACGAGCTAGACGAGCTCGTTCCAATGAGGGGTCATAACCTATGTTTTTAAGACAAAAAATGAAACAAGACAAATACCGGGTCTGGACCTGCATCGCTGCATGCAATTGATTAAAGTATTGGCAAAGAGGAAGTGGCTGCACGGCAGATCTGAAAATTGCATACACGATACAACTCAACATTATCAAGCTCCAGGTGAAATATTGAATGAATTAGATACACGATACAACTCATCATTATGAAGCAGCAGAACAAATATAAAATCATTCCCTTTCATAGAAGCCAAGAAAACTTTGACGGAAGAAGTGTTTCGGACGGACTGACAGACGGACGGACAGACTGACAGATGGAGTCGAGCGGTTACTAGACCTGCTCTGCCGCTGGCGACGCAGGTAATAAAAAATAATGAAAATTAATTGGCGATTTTTGAGAATAGCACTGACCGGTTTTGACCGTTATGCTGGGTAAAGGGTTAAGGTCACACATTTCTACACAATGGCTTATCCTTACTGCAATGTGGATATAAAGTCAAGTCTGGCCAATCATATACAACCCATTTTAGAGGACTTCCACTCCAGACACTGGTTATCATATCTTATTCTACCAGTAAAACAAAGCTTGTTGACCACAGTAAGCAAGCACTGCTTCACTTCCTGGGAACGCAGACGGTTAAACAAGTTACAGTGAGGATTATGCACGTGGATGCCCCAGCTCACAGTACATCAGTGGACAAATGGTTTGACCAAATGCACATGAGAAGGGCTCATTATCAAGAAGCCAACAACAATGTGTATCTGAAAAAATTTTGAAGACAACATTTACTTCTTTCAAAATAAATGTTTCTTTGTTTATTGGGGTGTAATGTATTGTAATGCTTTCAATAGCCAAGGGTCACATCATGTCGAACAGTTTTATGGGTGGAGGAAGTTGGAATATCCAGAGAGAACCACCTGTTAGCAGCAAGCAATCATCAGACTCTCTAACTTAATAACACTCAGTCCTGGAAATGAGACGGGTGCAAGTGCAATTGCTCCCGTCAGCACCCGTGTTTTCTATTTTCCAGGAGCTAAAAAATGCACTTGTTGAAAAATATCGTGGAGCACTAATATACTGTGAGGGCATATAAATGTGTGTTGTTTTGAGAAAGCAGCACTCTGTGGCAAGTTATATACTATCATAATTCAGCAATTCCTTGTACATTTAACCCCTTGAACCAGAACAGCCACTTTTTTGGCCAGGAACATATGTCATTAAATAGGATGGCTGTTCAGTAAGTATGTGGGGTAGACCAATTAATATTTTCAACGTGCAGCCCCCGAGGCTGCACATTGAAAATATTGATTGGTCTACCCCAAATAATGAATAAGGACTTTTCTAATAGCTGCCATTGAACTGGTATGGAAGATACTACTAGAGTTCAAAGGGTTGAGGTTTTTGGTGTTTGGTGACAGTATTCCCTTGAAAATTCATATACTGACATTTTACGGGTGTAATTTACTCCCGTTTAAACTGCACCCGTCAATTGTTTTTATTTTTTATTTCCAGCACTGAACACTGCACACACAGAATTAGCAGTGGTTGAGGCAAGTGCAATATCAATGTGCAGTACACTTTAGTACACAGTGCCACCAAGCATCCACACGGATAATTATTTATTATTTATTTATTTATTGGTGTTTAAGGTCACATATTTTTGCACAATGGCTAATCATGACCACAACATGAGTATCAACTCAAGACCAGGGATGAGCGTTAATAAACCATGTTGCCCATTTTAGAGAGGGTTTGCACCTCCCAAGCACTGGTGACTGGATCCTTTTTAACCAGTAAAATAGAGCCTGTTACCGCTAGCAAGGATCGAACCATGAACCTTTCAGTCTGAAATACAACGCTCTAACCACTGAGCCACTGAATTCCCTTCAAAATAAATGAAATAGGTTTTTAAATAATAATTTTTCCAAAAACACATCCTATGGATTCTTATTGGGATAAGATTGCTGAGTAATAAGAAAATGATAGCCATACTTTGACAAAAAAAACCCTCCTTTTACATAAGCACTGGAATAATTTGGAATGGTCATTTAAAATCAAGTCACGGCTGCTGTATAGCAGTCATGGCATGAATTGATGAAAAATTCAATCTAGTTTGGAATCATGAAATGATCAATAAGAGACCTGCTCATATAATTTATGGGGGAAGGGGGTATTTTATTTACAAGTGCCAGGAACGTTAGTGATTAACCGATAAGGATTTGCGACCATCATGTGCTTGCCGATAAGTTGAGTGCACAATTGGCGATTGTGAGTGCCGATGTCAAATAGTCACAACCAAAACCAGGGTTCATGCAGCCAAGGACTGATAAATTTCATGGCTATTCAAGGCCGTCTCGACATAATTCTGCATTTTTCAAGGCCCTACAAAAGTCAAATTCAAGGATTTTCATGGACTGCCTTCGCTTATCCTAACTAGGACCCTCCAGTCATTACACCATCTTCCCCACTTCCCTTAACCGATTACCTAACATGAAAAGCAGATGACACTTACAAAAAAAATTCTTGAATAACAAATTTTTTTCATTTTTTGTTAGCATTTTTATTTCAAGAATATTCAAGACTTTTCAAGACCTTCTGGCACATTTTTCAGGATTTCAAAGCTTTGACCTTTAGTTATATTATATTATATATTTATTGGTGTTTAAGGTCACATATTTCTGCACAATGGCTAATCATGACCATGACAGTTTCACGGGTGGAGGAAGCCGGAGTACCTGGAGAGAACCACCGAGCAACAGCAAGCAACTGTCAGCTCCCCAACATACCAACTCCACACAAGCAGGGTTAGCATTGGTTGAAGACACGTGCACCATCGACGTGCAGTACGCCTTAGCACACAATGCCACCGTGCCCCCACGTGGGCAATGAGGGTGAAGTGTCTTGCCCAAGGACACAACGCAGTTGCCGCAGGTGGGATTCGAACCGAGGACCTCTCGGCCTCCAGCTTGCACCTCTACCTACTGAGCCACTGCGCCCCCTTGACCTTTAGTTAAATTCAAGGTTGTTCCTTGAATCCAAGGCCCTGCAGGAACCATGAAAAGGAGTATGTTCAAGAACACAGAGAATAGGGTTAATTTTACAGTACAGTCAGGTTGATTGGTTTGTTGACCTCAAGAGCATGCCACTGTGTGTATTAAAATGAAAATATGACATCAGTGGAAACAAGTTAACAGCGTGGCATCTTTGATCAATGATCAAAGACGCTGTGCTGTTAACTTGTTTCCACTGATGTTGAATTTCATAGGGTCATCACACGACATGTGGCACATGTGTCTTGAGCAGCTATCAAGGGGAAGATCAGACCAATCAATGAAATTAGACCAATTATGATTCCTGTAAATCATTGTGGCAACTTATTAAGCTTGTTACTGCTTGTATGAGATCGTGAATCAAACATAAATACAAACAATTTTGATCCTGTGGTGTTCCATGTATCATTGAGCTATGTCAAACAAGACTGGATTGGTTAAATTCCTAGTGGAATTATGGGTAAGATTTGCTGCCTGAAATTTTGATATTTTCACATCAGTGTGCAGAGGGTTAACCCAAAAGGGCCTTGACAGTTGTCCTGAATTGTCACTTGACCACTGCCTGTACACGTCCAGTGGCTTAACAGTTATTTCTTGTCATGTCTTGGCTACCTATTAAGGCTGCAAGACTTAATTAGAAACTACTACCTAGGTAATTTGTCTGTTGTCAACTGGACCTCCTCTTGATGGCAGGCTAAGGGCACCTGTTCTGAGGTTGTAAAAGATGGAAAAAGGCCCTCAAGTGTTGAAGTGCAACAAAATTATTTACTCATCTATTTATTTGTATTTTTATCATTGGTTAAATTCCTAGATACATTGTGGGAAAAATTTGCAGCTTGAAATTTTGATATTTCAACATCAGTGTGAAGAGGGTTAAAGCAGAACTGTGACTAAGGTATTGGTTGGATGCCCTACTTTTTTAGCAGAGCTATCAAAAGAACCCAAAAAGGGTTAAGAATTTTTTTTCTCTTCCACAGTTCTGCACTTCTACCATCTGCATGCTAAGGTGTTTAACAAGGCAGTTCATTAAGTGGAATGATATGACATCAGCTGCAGATGTCTGTAGATCTTTCAACAGATATCAATCTATTGAAGGGTGAAGTACACAGTTTGTTCTGCTCGAAACTTTTGCAGTAACACATTTATAACAACAAGAGGCCCCAAGGGGCCTGAGGGTGCTCACCTGACATGGTAGCCTAAATATCAACCCAGAGAATTGATTTCAACAGGTACCATCTGCTCCTCCTAAGAAAAGCTTATACCAAATATCCAAAGATTCTGATCAGTGGATCTAAAAAAAAAAAGATTTTTAAAGAATATTCCTCATATTGAACTAAGTTATAATTCAGGCTCCCACAGGGAGCCCATATATGAACTCAGGGACTTGGCATTAACAAACTTGAATCTCACCCCCTTAAGGATGCTGCCCACCCAATATCAAAACATTCCGACTGCTGGATCTGAAGAAGAAGATTTTTAAAGAAAATTCCTCATTTTGAACTAAGTTACAATTCGAGCTCCCACAGTGAGTCCAAATATGGACATGGCTTGAACAAACTTGAATCTCACCCCCTAAGGATGCTGCATACCAAATATCAAAACATTCCGACTGATGGATCTGAAGAAGATTTTTTTAAAGAAAATTCCTCATTTTGAACCAAGTTATAATTCGGGTTACCACAGTGAGCCCACATATGAACCCAGGGACTTGGCTTGAACAAACTTGAATCTCACCCCCCTAAGCATGGTGCATACCCAATATCAAAAGATTCTGCCTGCTGGATCTTAAGAAGAAGATTTTCAAAGAAATTTGCCTGAAATGCACTAAGTTCAAATTTGGGCTCCTATACTGAGCCCAAATATAAACCCAGGGGGCCAATTTGAACAAACTTGAATCAGATCCACCCCACAATGTTGCATACCAAATATGAAAAGATTCTGCCTGCTGAATCTGGAGAAGAAGATTTTTTAAGAAATTTGCCTGAAATGCACTAAGTTCGAATTTGGGCTTCTATAGTGAGCCCAAATATAAATCCAGGGAGCCGATTTGAACAAACTTGAATCAGATTCACCCCACAATGTTGCATACCAAATATGAAAAGATTCTGCCTGCTGGATCTGGAGAAGAAGATCTTTGAAGAAATTTGTCTGAAATGCACTAAGTTCAAATTCGAGCTTCTATGGTGAACCCGAATATGAATCTAGGGAGCCGATTTGAACAAACTTAAATCAGATCCACCCCACAATGTTGCATACCAAATATGAAAAGATTCTGCCTTCTGGATTTGGAGAAGATTTTTCAAGAAATTTTCCTGAAATGCACTAAGTTCAAATTTGGGCTCCTATACTGAGCCCAAATATAAACCCAGGGGAGCCGATTTGAACAAACGTGAATCAGATCCACCCCACAATGTTGCTTACCAAATATGAAAAGATTCTGCCTGCTGGATCTGGAGAAGAAGATTTTTGAAGAAATATGCCTGAAATGCACTAAGTTCGAATTCGAGCTTCTATAGTGAGCCCAAATATGAATCTAGGGAGCCGATTTGAACAAACTTGAATCAGATCCACCCCACAATGTTGCATACCAAACATCAAAAGATTCTGCCTGCTGGATCTGAAGAAGAAGATTTTTTAAGAAATTTGCCTGAAATGCACTAAGTTCGAATTCAGGCTTCTATAGTGAGCCCAAATATGAATCCAGGGGGCCGATTTAAACAAACTTGAATCAGATCCACCCCACAATGTTGCATACCAAATATCAAAAGATTCTGCCTGCTGGATCTGGAGAAGAAGATTTTTGAAGAAATTTGTCTGAAATGCACTAAGTTCGAAATCGGGCTCCTATACTGAGCCCAAATATGAACCCAAGGGGCCGATTTAAACAAACTTGAATCAGATCTACCCTACAATGTTGCATACCAAATATCAAAAGATTCTGCCTGCTGGATCTGGAGAAGAAGATTTTTTAATGTTTTTCCCATTGCCTACAGTGTTAAAAAGTGCTGACTCAACACTTTTTCAAAGTCCTGAAAAAAGTACCTTGTGATCAAACCGATAGGGATTTTTTTTAACCATTCTATTCTACTGGATAAAAGTAAGCTTTATACAAAACAAGAATTCTCTGTGCCGTGTAGTTTTGGAGATATGGCAGTTTTAAGGTTTTTCCTATTTTTAGCTCCCGAGGTTCCCACGGGGCAATGAGAAAATTTTTTTTTGCATCAATCAACTACTTATGACCCCATTATCATCTCATATCAAATTTGGTTCAAATCGACTTCACGGTTCAGAAAATAGAAATTTTAGGTGTGGCCAAAATTTTTGCCCCTCCCATAACGAAGGCAAATAATGCCCGACAAACTTCTCTTGAACAAACTTGATTCTAAACCTCAAAAGGACTCTGTATACCACATATCAAGTCTCTGCTACTGGTGGTTCATTAGAAGAAGATTTTCAAAAAATTTGGCCATTTTTTTCCCACACCTCTGCTCAATAGGAGCCGAAACCTAATTTGCCTAAAAATCAAAATGCCCCTATATAACCACTACTTACATGAAATTTAATTAAAATGTGGCCAGTGGTTTAGGAGAAAGAGGCTCAAACATCACCTTCACGCAGGATGGCGGACGATGGACGAAGAGTGATAAGAAAAGCTCACCCTGACTTTCAGTCAGGTGAGCTAATAAAAGTTATTAGCACATTTTGGAGTGGCATCCAATCCATTTGCCTGTCTGCCAGTTAGAGCTCTACTTCTTAGGCCAATTCCCAAGCTGGTCTGTGCCTCTTATTGTCTGTTTGCATTTCTGAAAGCTTGTCATCATTATTATTTTCTGGTGTTTAAGGTCACTTTCAGCAACAATAGCTATATCATGACTGCATCATAATTAAAAAGTTAAGACAAATGTTTATACCTTCACTGCCACTTCAAAGCACTCCTACGTCAGGCATTGGTCAATGGGTCCTAATTTACCAGTAAAACAGAATTTAGGGAGCGCGGTGGCTTAGTGGTAACGGCACTGAACTTCAAACCGAGAGGTCCATGGTTCGATCCCCGCTTGGGGGAACTGAGTTGCGACCTTGTGCAAGGCACTTAATCCTGATTGTACATGTAGGGGCATGGCGGCACTGTGTACTGAAGCATAAAGCATGGCGTTGGTACACTTGTCGTCAATCAATGCTAAACCGGCTTGTGTGGAGTTAGCATGTTGGGGAATCTGACAGCTGCTCTCTGTTGCTCGGTAGTTCTCTCCGGGTACTCTGGCTTCTTGCACCTGTAAAACTATCCAACACAAGGTGACGCTGGTTGTCAAAGGTGTCATTAAACTCTAACAAATAAATAATACAGAACTTGATTGTAGGCAAGCATGAACTGCTCACTCACTGAGTGTCCCATGGAGAGAAAGATTTTCATCACAATTTCTCTGACAAAAATCAAAGTATTTTAACACAGCCTGGTGAACGTAGATTGTTAAAGGCAAACATGTATAGGAAAACAAGTAATTTGATTTGCATTTTTCTATTATCTATTTTTTTATTGTGGGCGGTTTGGGTTTGTTTGTTGGGATTTAATGACACTTTCAACAGCCAGGGCCACCGTTTGTCACAGTTGGTTCGGGAAATGATAAGGAGAAAAAGTTGCTTAACTGATGAGTTTTTTTCTTATCAACAGTTATCTGCCCCAAAGGGGGCGCGGTGGCTCAGTAGGTAGAGGTGCAGGCTGCAAGCCGAAAGGTCCTCGGTTCGAATCCCACCTGCAGCAACCGTGTTGTGTCCTTGGGCAAGGCACTTAACCCCGATTGTCCACATGGGAGCACGATGACGCCGTGTACTAAGGCGTACTGCACGTCGATGGTACGCATGTCTTCAACCAATCTAACCCTGCCTATGCTGCAGCATGGAGTTACGATGTTGGGGAGCTGGCAGCTGCTCGTCGTTGCTCGGTGGTTCTCTCCGGGTACTCCGGCTTCCTCCACCCGTAAAACTGTCACGGTCATGATTAGCCATTGTGGATAAGTATATGACCTTCAACACCAATAAATAAATAAATAAATCTGCCCCAAAAGGCTGACATCAGCACTCAAGAAACAACTGTTTGGGCAGAAGTTTTAACCCCTTAAGTCCTCATACAACCACAAACTGCCTCTGTTAATTGGCTTGAGGGATATTATTCCAAGTGTATTCTTCCTTGAGAATTTTATCAGTAGGATGAATTTATTTTGACTTTGTTTTTAAATCATTGTTGGCTGCCTGTGCAGGCAGCCAACAATAATGTAAAAACATTGTTATGTTATCTACAGCTATGTAAATGTATATACAGCATTTATTAATGCAAAATTAATCTAATGACTTGGGGGTTAAAGTTATATAATAATTCACTCTTATTTTTTAGGACTTCTCTGAGTTAAACTAGAGGTGTGATTGTCTCTGGAGGGGCCTATCAATACCCCCTGCAGCAATGATCGGCATACCGCTAAAGCAATAGTTATAAAATGGGCACCAGGATACTGAAATGGACATCCAGATTAAAATTGCAGATGTACAGTTTTCTCATTTTTTTTACATAACTATGGCGAAAATAGTCCATCTGGTCACAGGTGCAGAGGTACCCATAGTGGTAAACATGCATAACAAGTTTCAACAGGATTGGCCTATAAACATCAGAGAAAATCTCCAGACAAAATTTAGACCTAGCAGAAAATTATTCTAAGTTGAAAAGGGGCATAGCTATGGCGAAAATAGTCCCACCAGAACTATAATCGCTGGTGCACTGGATTCCATGGTGGTGAAAATGCATCCAAAGTCTCATCGGGATTGGCCTTTAACATTGGAGAAAATCTCTTTTCAAACTTAAGTCTACAGACAGATGGACAGACAGAGATGGACTGATGAACAGATGGATGGATGGATGGATGGATGGATGGATGGATGGATGGACAGGCAGATGGATAGACAAGATGATTTCAGTTACCCCCTCCCCCCCCCCCCCCCCCCCCAACAACTCATTGCAGAGGGGGGATAAAAAAAGAATTTTTACAGGTTGACTTAATTTATGATTTTTACAACCTGGCACAAAAACAAGTTAACCAATGCTGTAAATAAAACTGGACAGGACAGGATATCTAAATGTATGATCAAAATAGTCTCTTAGCCTCCCGACATTTCAGTGCAACTTGAATAGGTCATCAAGGCCTATTTCAACAACAAAATTTCTTGTGACATTACAAGACTGTAAATCTATTCATTCTGTCACCCCAATTATGGGACAATGAAAAAGAAAACTGCGTAGCATGAAAGGAAACTGTCCACCTCACAACCATTAGGTTTTCTGTGATTATCTGGTAAATCTTTTGACAAAGCTCATCACTGACATAAAGACAAAGTCAATATCCAGCTATTCTAAGGCAATTTCAGAGAATTAGGACAATTATTGGTCATTGCTTCTTAATTATCAGACTAATCTTGTGAATTTAACACATGGATAAGTCAATACATACATTAAGTTTGGTCCTGGTGAACCAGTGCATTATGTGCATTATTAACCCTTTACCCAACAAAGAGGGTATCAAAATTTCTTATTTTAATTACAGTTTATTTCAAATTTTTAAAAAATTATCAACAAAATCATATCATGTGACCCCTCAGTGGAATGAGCTCAATGAGGGGTCACATGATATGGTTTTGTTTCAATTCTTGAAAAATATGGGGTTTTTTTCAACTGCATAATTTCTAAATTAGGTGGGTAGATCTGGCTGATTTGTAAGGTATTTATTTATTTATAGATTGGTGTTTAAGGTCACATATTTCTGCACAATGAATGCAACATGGATAAAAAGTCAAGTCCAGCCAACCGTTTATACCCATTTTGTGCATTTTAGAGGACTTCCACACTAGACATTGGTTACTGGGTTCTATACACCTGGAACTTAATTAAGCAGCCTGTTTTTTTTTTTGCAGTGGTGTTAAGGGTGCGCGGTGGCTCAGTGGTAGACAGTTGGACTTCTATGCTAGAGGTCCCGAGTTCGATCCCCGTCCGGGATGACCCGCGTTATGTCTTGGGCAAGGCACTTTATCCTGATGCTTGAACGATCCATGATAAAACAATGCCAGTAATTACTGACAAAATAAGTAACCTGTAATCTCCTGAACACAAAAGCAGTGTCTGATGTTTGAACAAACTTGAATCTCACCCCCCTAAGCATGGTGCATACCCAATATCAAAAGATTCTGCCTGCTGGATCTTGAGAAGAAGATTTTCAAAGAAATTTGCCTGAAATGCACTAAGTTCGAATTCGAGCTTCTATACTGAGCCCAAATATATACCCAGGGGGCCGATTTGAACAGACTTGAATCAGATCCACCCCACAATGTTGCATGCCAAATATCAAAAGATTCTGCCTGCTCGATATGGAGAAGATTTTTAAGAAATTTGCCTGAAATGCAGTAAGTTCGAATTCGGGCTTCTATAGTGAGCCCAAATATGAATCCAGGGAACCAATTTGAACAAACTTCAATCAGATCCACCCCACAATTTTGTATACCAAATATCAAAAGATTCTGCCTGCTGGATCTGGAGAAGAAGATTTTTGAAGAAATTTGCCTGAAATGCACTAAGTTCGAAATCAGGCTCCTATACTGAGCCCAAATATGAACTCAGGGGGCCGATTTGAACAAACTTGAATCAGATCCACCCAACAATGTTGCATACCAAATATCAAAAGATTCTGCCTGCTGGATCTGGAGAAGATTTTTTAATGTTTTTCCCATTGCCTACAGTGTTAAAAAGTGCTGACTCAGCACTTTTTCAAAGTCCTGAAAAAAGTACCTTGTGATCAAACCGATGGGGATTTTTTTTTAACCACTCTATTCTACTGGATAAAAGTAAGCTTTATACAAAATAAGAATTCTCTGTGCCGTGTAGTTTTGGAGATATGGCAGTTTTAAGGTTTTTCCTATTTTTAGCTCCCGAGGTTCCCAAGGGGCAATTAGAAAATTTTTTTTGCATCAATCAACTACTTATGACCCATTATCATCTCATATCAAATTTGGTTCAAATCGACCTCACGGTTCTGAAAATAGAAATTTTAGGCGTGGCCAAAAGTTTTGCCCCTCCCATAACGAAGGCAAATAATGCCCGACAAACTTCTCTTGAACAAACTTGATTCTAAACCTCAAAAGGACTCTGTATACCACATATCAAGTCTCTGCTACTGGTGGTTCATTAGAAGAAGATTTTCAAAAAATTTAGCCATTTTTTTTCCCACACCTCTGCCCAATATGAGCCAAAACCTATTTTGGATAAAAATCAAAATGCCCCTATATAACCAATACTTATATGAAATTTAATTAAAATGTGGCCAGTGGTTTAGAAGAAAGAGGCTCAAACACCATCTTCAAAACGAACGAAGGACGACGGACGAAGAGTGATAAGAAAAGCTCACTCTGACTTTCAGTCAGGTGGGCTAATAAACCTATTTTATGCTTTCAGAAATAAAACTGTAAAAATTGATTTAAAAGATACATTGTAAAAATGGTTGAAAACAAAACAGCTAATCACATTTAAAAATTCAATCGCAATCTTGGCTTGCAAACAGAGATGCGGTACAAGATAAAATGGTACTCTTGTACTCTTAAAAATACAGGAGGGCTAAAAATTGCCCTCCTAAATCCTCCCAGGTGGGCAAATGCTCTTGTCAGGATATGTATCATCACTTGAGTTCCATTCTGTTCTATCTTCCAGTAGTAGGAAGTCTTCTTGCTTCATACAGTAAGTGTAAGAATGACAAGATTGACCACATCCATCCCTAGCAGTATTTCTTGGGAGATGTGAACAGCATCTTAAAGTAGTGTACTTTCCCCAACAATGTTCATATATTATTCTACATCTAACTGGAAGCATAACCAGAGAGTCACATACCACCAGTACCATGAATGTGACAGAATGTTTGAACATGAAGCCCAGTGGTGCAGTTGAGTCTTATTTTTGAGCAAATTTGTCATATGGATAAAGTGAGCCGTAGAAATTGTGCACATAAACTAGAAGATGTACTGCAAAACAATTTGTGATGTGTTTCATTGGCTAGATGCAGGAGGGCTAAAAATAGCCCTCCTAAAAAAATTTGCAAGGGCTCTAGGAGAGCTGCACTCAAACCCTCCTTGAGAATGCCAGGCCTGTGCTAGTGCATGAGTGTTGACATTAGCATAGCCATAGGAAAGGGTTAACTGGAGTTGTTTTGCAAAATTTTCAAGCTAAGATCACTACTTGAATGTCCATCATCTTTTCAAAGAAAACCTGTCAGGCAGACATTCTAGAAGCTTGCAAACATTTGATTTATTAGATTGGCTCCTTGTGTTTTCTGAAGAATGTTTTTTCACCCTTTACAAACGGATGTCAAAACAAAAAAAATTTCAAGCAGCATATTCCATAATGCAACAAGGAATTTAACCAATTCAATCTTGTTTGTCAGACTGCTTTGGTTAAATTCCTATTTGTAACATGGGAACAATTTGCAGCTTAACTCTTTACCTAACATGAAAAGCAGACGACACTTGCAAAACAATTCTTGAATAACTAATTTTTTTCATTTTTTGTCTCAAAAACATAGGTTATGAAACCTCGTTGTAACGAGCACAACAAGCTCATTCCAATCAGGGGTCATAACCTATGTTTTTGAGACAAAAAATGAAAAATATAACCAAAATTAATTGGTGATTTTTGAGAATAGAGCTGGTCGATTTTGGCTGTTACGTTGGGTAAAGGGTTAAAATTTGAATATTTTGACATTGATCAGTGTGCAGCAGGTTAATTTAAATTCCATATCTAAACTCTTTCCATGACACGTCACACCATACAAAAAGACTACAAATAAGAAATTGGTGATTGACAAGTTTGTTTTTGATGTTTTCAATACGAAGATTCAATGATCTCGTATCTCAAGATTCAGACCAAACCTCTCTTTTTCTTCGTTCATTAGTTTCACTTTTAGTATCTATGGCTATATCATGACCACCATACAAGAATGTTGTCAACTTCTGCAAATCATTTAAAACAAGCTATTGATTGAAAATAGAATATGTTTTCATTTTGGGAATTCACTGAAAAAAAAATTTCCACAATCATTTCCAATCAGGGGTAATAAGCTACATGGAATGCTTTTTGAGAATGGCACTGGCTGGTTTTGGTCATTACCTTGAGTAAAGAGTTGATACAGATGAGATTTATGCCAAGGCTGTACAGGGCACGGGGTTAGTTACTTCATTAACCCTTTACCTAACATGAAAAGCAGATGACACTTGCAAAAAAATATCTTGAATAACTCATTTTTATCATTTTTTGTCTCAAAAACATAGGTTATGGCCCTTCGTTGGAATGATCTCGATGAGCTCATTCCAACGAGGGGTCATAACCTATGTTTTTAAGACAAAAAATGAAAAAGAATTTATTTTAAAAACAAGAAAGTGTGGCTAACCCTGTGAAATGCACAGAATTAGTCACACTTCCTGCTTTTAAGAAATTGGTAACTGCCATATTGCATACCACATGAAAATATACACTCGCTACAGCTGCTCAATACAAAGGGTTGATGATAGAGATGATCTTATTTATACTCAGAAAGAAAAGAGCGACTTAAACACTGCATATTGCACAGAGAAAGTTGGTAAGCTAACATACACTGACTAACCATGGGCATTGCACAGGATTAGTTGATAGGCTGCCGTATCACACACTACATGGAAATATACACGGACTTAAGGCAGTAAAAAATGCACAGGGGTAGTTGGTTACCTGTTACATAGGGTTCAATGAAATAATGGAAATACTGGATGATGGAAATTTTTTTTAAAGGGAATTCCAAAAACGAAAACATATTCTATTTTCAATTAATACCTTGTTTTATTCAAGTTCTGTGCTCTTTAGATGGCTCCCACTCTAAGGCCCTGCAAAGCTTCGGGATTTGATTCGATTTCAAAGCTTAAGTAGATATTCGGTTCAATTCGAAATCGGCTGCCCAATTCATTTCATCCCAAATCTTTTTCATAGGAAAATAGCTTGGTATCAGTCACCTTCATCGTCTCACAAAACGTCTAGTTCAGATGGAAATCATACATAAATAATGTTGAAATAAAAGACTGTGTGTAACCTTCCCTAGATCAACATAAATAACATCTGCACTGATGCCACCAGCAATGCTAACTCTAATATCACTAGATCCTACCACTGTTAAATGCAAATTTAAGGTTTCCAAGAAATGTCGATGATGAACTATAATCCTTACAGGGTAATATTCCAACTACATCACCAAAGCATGCCTTCGATGAAGGCATGCCTTGATGATATAGTTGGATTATTTCATCAGTGGGGACTTGAGCCATCACAGTCGGAACAAATAACGTTTATAGTCAGGCCTGAAAATAAGCAGTCTGACATTTGCAGAATGAGGTCCCCCAAGGGTGAATTTGATGCTGCTATACCATACAGTGGGCCAAATTATCTTCTGGGTACCTCTTTTTGTTTAGTTTTGAGAACCTGATTCAGATTGAGGTTCACAGAGGGTAAATTTAGTGATGCTACCCTGCTGTGCTAGGTAGCATCACTAAATTCACCCTCTAGGGAACTCATTTTGCAGATGACAGTCTGCTTATTTTCTGGCTTGTTTATAGTACACCAACCCCTATTGATCATCTTCAAGATGCCATTGATTCGATTCAAGGTTTGATTCGATGTGACTCAATTCGAGATTTTATTCGAATCAATAATGTGTGATTCACAGGACCCTATTCCACCCAATACACTGGTTACCGAGTTCCATTTTACCAGCAGAACAGAGCTTGATGACCACAGAAACCTATCACTTCTCCACTTCTTTGGGTTTCCATGGGAATAGCAAGATCAATTATTTATTTTCAGTTTCATATTTATAGTCAAGTGACATCAATGCTTTCCTTTCTCAGCCCCATTTCCAAGGAAACAAGCAGAGGGAAGAAAAATTAACAGCTGCAATGAATTTTCCCATAAAAATGAATTGTTTCACTGGAACAAGGAGAAGGTTAACAACAGGAAACAAGCGATAGTAAACTATAGGAAAGAAAGCAACCAGCCAGAATTATCACATCATTCAACGACAATATCATTAATCTGCGATAAAATGAAACTGTCATGAGTTTTAAATCTGTGAAAAGTAAGCTATTGATTTTTTAATGAAGACATGTTATTATCGCAGTCTGATCAGGAGTTCTGATGGAAGATGATATATGCAATGAGGTATTTTAACACATGAGATGAGATGAAGTAAAAACATGGAGTCAATAACATTTCCTTCAGTTAAAAAGTCTTGATCTGGTATTCCAAGATAAAGAAAATCCCAATTAATTCAATGCAAATTTTGTCAGTGAAAAATAAGTATTTTTCAGAATAAGCAAAATAACCAGACCACGGAAATAACCTGTGAATGACCCTTTAGGTTATGCGTGGGTTACGTTAATTGTAAAATACAGGTTACAACAAGGTAATACAACATAACTTTATTAAATTACTAAGGTCAAACAAAATTAATCTTTTGATTCTCAGGCAGCGGCACATTCGTTTTTTCAGCACATGTTTGTCATATTTATTTCGGAGGTAAAATTCAAAATGTATAAAACTATTGTAGGGTGTGATCTTAGCGGTATCGCATCGCGAATTCTGATGCAATGTGGTATACAATTTTGATACAGTATTGTTATTCTCTTCGCAAAATGTGACACAATTCTCATATGCATGTACAAAATAAATATTTATTTAACTGGTTGAGGGCTAGATTACTTTTGGTGGTCTGAATTTGTTCATCAGTGAAATCAACATAGAAGCGCTAGTATTTAATTTAGGCTCTCACAACTGGATTTTAGGCATCGGTCACCATTCCATTAGGAATAAAAAACAAAAATAAAAACCACCCTCCCTCATTCATGTTAACCCTTTACCTAACCTGAAAAGCAGACAACACTTGCAAAAATAATTCTTGAATAACTAATGTTTTTGTCTCAAAAACATAGGTTATGACCCCTCGTTGGAACGAGCTTGACGAGCTCATTCCAACGAGGGGTCATAACCTATGTTTTTGAGGCAAAAAATGAAAAAAATGATGAAAATTGCCGATTTTTGAGAATAGCGCTGGCCGGTTTTGGCCGTTATGTAAGGTAAAGGGTAAAAAAAAAAATTCCAGAGAATCAATTATCTAATTTTGCTTGGCCTAATCTTGCATGTTTACCAGAAAGACTTGACAATCTTTTGGAACTATTTCGACTCAAAAGTTGAGTATTATATCCATGTATGAATAGAATGGCATGCTGTTTCCATCTTAAAAAGAATTTGAGCTAAATAAACAGCAACAACTAACGTGCGAACTCGCTTCGGCGAGATTGCCTGTTAGTTCTTGATATTTATATAGGCAGAAATCCCACCCATTAAGACATAAAAAAGCATGAGTGGCGCTATAAAAATATAGAAGGTAGAGAAGCACCACAACACCCTTTTTCCTACGGGTTACCATCATGCTATACAGTATATCTTGCCAACGAGTTACAATATGGACCCTTTATTTCAAGGACTTATTAACAGGAGTAGCAAAAGCCAGAGATTTTTTCTTGAATAATTAAAAATTGTCTTTGTTTGATTCAAAAACATTTCTTATGACCTCTCATTGGAATGAGCTTATCAAGGCCAGTCAGGCGTATAATCTGTGTTGAAGGCAAAAATAATAAAACCTTGATTGTGATTTTTGTGAATTGTACTATTTATTTATTTATTTTATTGGGGTTTAATGACACTTTTGACAGCCAGATTCACATTGTGTCTGATAGTTATAAGGGAGGAGGAAGCCAAAATGGTCAGCAAGACAAAACAATCTAGTTATTGTATAGAGAATATCTGCGCTGTTTTAGTGAATATCGGGAATTTTCTCATGAGTGTGGACCTGAAAGTTTTATTTTAATAAAATAATACTTTCAGATCCACACGAATGAGATAATTTCCGATATTCACTAAAGCAGCATAGATTTTCCTTTTATTATATATACTATGTGACATTTTATTGTGCAACATTCAGCCCAATTCGACTGCAAACAGTTTCAAGACAATAACAAAAAGCTGCTGATCGTTCCTTCAAGGCGACATTCAAGGTGACATCATGCATCGAAACGTAACAACATTTAGGAAGCTACTGAAAAAATTCATTGTGTGGATATTATTTTTCACACGTGCAAGCGCTCATGAAAAAAAAAAAATTTCAGGTCCACACTCATGAGATAATTACAAATACTGACTAAAACAGAGTAGATTTTCTTTTTTGTTATATACTACGAGACATTTTATTGCACAATATTCAGCCCAATTCAACCCCAAATGCATACATTTCAAAACAATAGCAAAGATCAGCTGATTGTTCCTTTAAGGCGACATGGTGGTGCGTGAGGTCATTTAGGAAGCTACTGAGGGATATTCCACAATATCCATTGAGTCGATGGATATTGAGAAATATCCTTTAGATAATCTGTGATAATTCACACGCTAGCATATAATAAATAGAGAGTAATTGCTTGACTGGACTGGTTACGTAAAATAATTCATGAGAGGTGAGGGACGTTGTACAAACACGAGTGCACGAATGCGCACAAGTGTTTTACAATATGGTCCCTCGCCTCGAATGAATTATTTTACGTAACCAGTCCAGTCAAGCGATTACTCTGTTTATTAATTTTCATTATTAACGATAATTATATTATTTAACCCTTTACCTACCGTAACGCCCAAAACCAGCCAGCGCAATTGTCAAAAATCACCAATTAATTTTCATCATTTTTTCATTTTTTGTCTGTAAAACATAGGTTATGACCCCTCATTGGAACGAGCTCATCGAGCTCGTTCCAATGAGGGGGTCATAACCTATGTTTTTGAGACAAAAAATGAAAAAATAATGAAAATTAACAGGCGATTTTTTAGAATAGCACTGGCCGGTTTTGGTCGTTACATTGGGTAAAGGGTTAACCAAATATGAGTTGTTTGACAGAGCTCAATGAGCTCTGTCAAACAAGACAGAATTGGTTAAATTCATAGTTAAGCAAGAGAAAACAGAGTGATTTGAGAAAATTCCATTGCAGTACAAGTGTGCTAGGGGTTAATGAAGCATCAGGTTATACCCGGTGCTTCATTAATTAAATTTTTGATGATTATTCCTATAATTAGTGTTTTGAATATAATATTATTGCATCTGTTGAAATATTGTGCGTGCGTGGAAAGTGACCATGCAGTCCACGGCAGCTGTACTGTATTTAACATGCAACAAGAATTTTAAAAGAAATGTTCCATTGTGCTGGGAGAAGTTGAAGTCAACAATTGATCTTTGGCAATTGAGAAACTTTCTCAATATGCCAGCAATCATTAATTTGATATTGACGACATTGTTCACCAATTAATCCAATCAGATAGAGACAAATGATGACCATTTTGTCTTGCTGTCATGTCAAGAGTGATGTGGTTTATTTATCACAGCATCAGTATTCCTGTAATATCTCGGGTGGAAAGACTGTTAAATCTGACAGGAAACTCCCGTTGACTCGGTAATTGAATGTTGGTCAGGGAATATTTTATTCTCATCTGTGCCGAGACATTTCAGTATCACACGGTTAGGAGGTAGGCAATAATCTTTGCATTATTGTCGACTCTACAGATCAATACTGTATTAAGTTTCTTTTACACACTGTTCCTATAATGGAAGAGACGTGACAGGAGTTGGCTCAGTTGTCTTGCTACTCTTAAATGAACAAGTGCTGATTGAGTCTCTCTGTAAACAAATTTGTGACAGTGGAGTCTTATTACTTTTATGTAGTTTCTTTTTAGGCTGCTGTGGTATAACTAAGGAGGTATCACATTCTGGGAGGAATCTGTCATTAAGTATGTATAACAACATTTGCTCAAGATTTTTTTTTCTGTTTGTAAGAACTGGTAGAGGGCTAAATTAATGTTTGTCATCAAAATGTGTTCATATGTCTTTGATTCATTACAATTTATATATAAACACTCTCCCATACTTCATTACAATTTATGAGACAGTGCCTATAGGCACTCTCCTATAAATTGTAACAAAGGAAATTCATACAGACTAAATTTATTTATTTATCGGTACTTAACACCACATCAGCATCTAAGGCTATATCAAGGCAACTACAGGCTAAATAATTTCACTTCAAAAATAATATGAAGCATGTTCACAGAAAATATGAAAGGCCTTTAACCTTTAAGGGGTAGGACAAGTGTCTTGAATTCCCACCATTCCACAGTCTCTATATGTCTAGGACTGCACGATCTTCTAAACTAAATACCGGCATCGGTATTCAAAAAAATACTGTAGTATACCGGTATATCAAAAGACTGTTCAGATATCTGAACATATGTACCATAATCAGAACTTGAACAATCATTGTGGAACAAATGAGCATGCCTTGATGATGCAGTTAAGGGATTAAAGGTTGAAGCTCCTGAATTAAATAAATTTTGAAGTTATTCTTTGGATTAATGACAAGAACTTATATTATTTCAGAAAACAAACAAAAATTATGTACTTTTAAAAAAATTTTGCAAATCTGTTAAGCCAGAAATCTATCAATATAATCCAACATATAAATTCAGAATTCTTAGGCTGATAATTCCAAAAGAGTACTTACATACTTAATCCATATTCAAGGCTTATATTTCATCAAAATTTAGGAGAATCCATTTGGATTCTTGTAGAAATGGTTGCATGAATCCATACCTGGTATAAGTGTCCCAGGATCCCATTAGGCCACCATGGTTGAACACCTATTGCATACTGGTAACACATGTTAGCCATTTACCCAACAAAGCTTTTTAATTTTTAAAATATAAACTGAATTTACTAAAAAAAAATTTTTAACTAGAGGATGGCCACCAAAGGGTGGCTGATTCCCCCGAAAAAAGCATTGATAGCCGTTCCAACCTTATACGCGAGACACCCTCTGGTTGTGGGCAATAATAATACCAAGTATCATTAATATCCTTGAAGGCTGTAAGAAGTTATGGAGCGGACACGAATTCCATCTACGCCCGGACAGACAGATAGACAGGCAGACGGACAGACAGACAGATGGACGACGTCACGGCTAGATTCCCCCGAATTTTTTTCGGGGGAATAAAAATAAGCAATATTTATCAACAACACCTTACAAATATGGATGCCATTGGAATTGGCTCATTGAGCTGATTCTAATGATAGCAATATTTATACAATTTTATTGACAGCGTCAGGATATTTTTGGTCATGTTAGCCTTGTATTGGTTAATTTTCAGCTATGTTAGGTAAAGGGTTAAATTGATCCCATTCTTTTCATGCGAATCCTAGTAGAGGTACAGCAAGAATCTACATGGATTCTCGGTGGCTTTGTTGCATGAATATTTGCGGATTCTTGTGGAAATATAAGCCCTGCATATTTTTCCACTCCAACATAAATATTTTTTGAGGACACTCAAAAAAGTTCAATTGATGTAAATTCCTTCTAGTGTCCTTTGAGGAAGACAAGAATTAGTGGCATACACTGCGTCTCGCTAAATTTGATACTGGCTTTTGGAATAATAGAATAACTCTGTTAACTACCTAGAACTTCAAGACCATTTGTACAAATTTCAGAATGTCCTCTTCAAGTTGGTTCCAATGAGGAGGATCACATGATGTGGTGTTGTAGAATTTTTTTTTTAAAATGGTAATTAAAGTAGCAAATTTTAATATTATGTGTGTTGGGTAAAGAGTTAATTAAATAAAAAAACTATTGTGATTTATCGGAAAAGTGTACTGACAACTTCCCCTATTTATTATAGGCCCCACAAAGTAGATTTTCTGTTTCAGGCCATTTTTTGTAAAATTGCATGTTGGCGGGTGTTTTTTTATTTTATATTTTATTTTTTATTTTTGTAATTATTTCTTTGTCATCAAAAGTTCATGCTCTAGGTTTGTTTTATGTTTTAGGTCTCATAATATATAGAATAGGATGGGTGGTGGTGTATTTCGTACCTTGAGTGCTAGAAGGCTTTGCAATGCTGGAGGACAACAAAGACTTCTATCATTCAAGGGACAAATTTAACAATTTTATTAACTTGGGTAAAATATCAGACAAAAACCATTCAATTTTTATTTTTTTAAGTTTGCATTGGTTATAAAAAGAGAGCATGCAGCAGCCAAAAGGACAATGCGGGACGGCCTAAGAAACAGATCATTAGCATTGGAAAGCCTTCTTGCGCTAAAGGGACAAAATACACCACCTCCAATGATATTCTGTAGATGTAAAACAAAGAACAAACCAATAATATGAACTTTTGACGGCAAAGAAATAATTACAAAAATAACAAATAAAATAAAAAAACCTCTGTCCACATGCAATTTTACAAAAAATGGCCGGAGAAACAGTAGACCTGCTTTGTGGAGCCTTAGTACTGTTTGTTGAAATTTTTCAAAAAATTAATTTTTTTCGACAGCTTAATTTGTAAATTATGCGGGCGGATGAGGCCATTTCGTTAGGTAAAGGGTTAAGGAAATAATTTTCAAATAACCATCAACTACTGTCACAGACAACAAATGTCTATCATTCCTCTTCCCTCGAGTCTGAATCTACAATTATTCTTCAGTGCTTGATGGATAAAGAATTACCATTTTTAATAACCTGAAGAAGAGACCATATAATAATAAAAAAAAGATTATGCCTAAATGAAGTGTCTCTTATTATACATCTGGTGTATGTGTGACCCACTCTGCCACAGGTGGCAAAACAGCTGAGCTTGTTCACATTTTACATCCTGAATGATATTGAAAGATTTTGAACTTTGAAACAGGCCAGACAGTTTATTAATTATTGAACAACAGCCAGAACAATTTCAAGCAAAATCAATAAATTGGCTTAGTGATAATAAATGTTGAGTTGGCTGGTAGATTATTCAGCATCAGAACAGCTTTATATTCTGAGAAACGCAACTAAATTTTCAATAAGTGGCCAAAATAACAAACTGCAGAGTGGCAAAATGTGTGTCCTAAAACAGTTGGACAGCCCAGCTTCCAAAACTTAGCAGTAAGTTTTTTTTTCTCTCTTCAATTTTCAAGCAAAAACAGGTGTTACCCTCAACCAGAAAGTTTATGTATTAACCCTTTGAACACTGGTTGTATTTTCCATGTCAGTTCAATGGAAGCAATTGGAAAAGTCCATATTTATTATTTGGGGAAGACCAATTAATATTTTCAACATGCAGTCTTGATTGATTGGTTTACCCCACACATTCACTAATCAGCCATCCTACTTCACTAAATTATGATGCATTTGTAACAGGAGGAGAGATGAGTGCAGGAGCCTGGGTTTGAACCGTCGACCTCTAGCACACAAAGCGACGATTTACCACGAGACTAAGAGATCTGGATCAACCAGGCTGGTTGGTAAATGGCCTTTATACCTCGACAGCTACACTACTCTCCCCTTCTTTTTGAAATTCACCAACCCTGAATCTCACCATGGATTGCACCTCAGAGCGGTCGAAACATTCACAGCATTCACAATGCCACAAACTGCTGAGGATCAGACGAGCCCCCAAATGTAACAGGAGAGTTGAGTGCGAAAGCTGGGGTTCAAATGGTCGATCTCTAGCACACAAAGCGACCGATCCACCACGAGACTAAGAGATCCGAACCAACCAGGCTGGTTGGTAAATGGCCTTTATGCCTCGATCGCTACACATTATGTTACTGGGATGGAAAAGCAGCCTCTTGGGTTCAAGGGGTTAAGCCAAGTACATATGGCCATTTCAGTTGGTAACGGGTAAATGCAATCTTTCATTTCACAGGTTTAGTACTGAAAGAAAATACATGAACCAAATGAAACGACTGGAATAAGTCTAAATTTGGACTTTATAATACATCACTCAGTAACTGAGCTTTTCTTTCACCTCCCGGTACCAATGATGTCCATGATGGCTCCTGCAGGCAAGGACTGATAAAATTCAAGGCTATTCAAGGCTGTTTCTCGACATATTTCAGCATTTTTCAAGGCCCTATAATAGCCAAATTCAAGTGTTTTCAAGGCCTGTCTTTAGTAGTCTTAACTAGGACCCCCTGACATTGCCACCTCCTCCCACTTGCCTTCAAGGGAAATAGAAGTGGGTAATGACCTGAGAGTCCTAGTTAGGACAACGGCTTCACAAACTCTGGCATATAAAACTATATAGTTACTGCATGCCTCGATAGCATTTTTATTTTGTGAATATTCAAGGTTTCTCAAGGCCTCCTGTCACATTTTCCAGGCTTTCAAGGTCTTTAATGACCCTTAGTCAAATTTAAGGCCATTCCTTGAATCCAAGGCCCTGTGGGAACCCTGTGTCAAAACTTCACAATAACATTCCTCATATTTAATTAACTTAAAATATGGTCTCCCATATGCTGAGCCCAAACATAAATCAAGGGATCTGATTTGAAGAAACTTGAATCTCGATCCAACTCCCACCCTGATAAATGGTGTAAATCAAATAATTCTGATTGATGGATTTGAAGAAGATTTTTAAAACATATTCCTCATATTGCATTAAGCTAAAATTATAAACAGAGGGACTTGATCTGAGCAAACTTGAACTGACCCCCCCCCCCCCCCCCCTCCACACCCAAAGGAAGGTGCATATTAAATATTGAGAGATTTTGAGTGGTGGATCTGAAGAAGAAAGTTTGTAGTCTTTTCCTTATGTCTTATTGCAATAAGCAAAAATTTGTGTTCCCATAAGGAAACCCAATATGAACCTAAGAACTTTAATGGAATAAACTTGTTGAACCCAATCCCATATCATAAGGATGCTGAAATTTGATTGGAATTGGGATTAGTAGTTTGGGATAAGAAGACCCAAACACCACCTTCATGATGGATGTCAGATAAAAATAGATCACTCAGTCAGATGAGCTAAAAAACAAAGCTTATGTGTCTGAGCTTGGATCCAGGGATGACCTGGGAGTGGCATAGGGGTTTTACAAAAACCACTGTGCCTTTCACTTGCATGAAAAGAAATGTTCATGATGAAGAGATCAAAATGGATGTAAACTACATTATAACCTCAGACATAATGAAAAAAATTCACAACTAAAATGTTTAGGAGGGTCTCACTGTTTGGGTTGTGTCAAAATTCTGAATGCAGCAGCTCTGAGTGCTGATAATTTGCGATGTGCAAATATTTGGAATACTGATAACTGTACACAGCATTGAAATATGAACCCAAATCCTAGAATTCATTAAATTCCAGAAAACTTTTTAAGTCTGGATCTTCTCCAGTCTGACCGATTGTCCACATGGGGGCATGATGACGACATACACTAAGGTGCATTGCATGTCGATGGTGCGTTTGTGTTCAACCAATCTAACCCTGCCTGTGCTGCAGTGTGGAGTTACGATGTTGGGGAGCTGGCAGCTGCTCGTCATTGCTCGGTGTTTCTCTCTGGGTACTCCGGCTTCCTCCATCCGTAAAACTGTCACCGACACAAAATGACACTGGCTGTTAAAGTGTCGTTAAAGCTTAATAATAATAATAGTAATTTCCCAGTCTGTACAAACAGAACCACGGTAAAAAGAACAACCTTGTCAATTAGCACTGGTTGTCGGCAGTGCTGAGGCAAAAGTTGAAGAAAAATAAAGTTTCCTCACCAATAAAACTGCCAATGGAAAAAATAAAAAATATCACCTAAGCTGTAAAGTGAACATACAGGTTTGGTTTGGGAATTCAACTATTACCTCAGACTAAGGCTCAGTATGGTTATTGTGTTTTGTATCAGCCATAGAGTAATGACCCTTCAGTGAATTAATAAACTTCATTTTTGTTTGTCTGGGTCCTGCCCATAATTTTTTCAATTGCTGAACAGTAACAGATTGGGGGCCTCCTCTGTGATTGGTATTGAAGAATTATTTGTGTTCAAAATAGCATTTTTCAGCTGAAGTAGCGGTCAGAAATGAAAAAGTGTTGGATTCATCCCACAGCACTGACTGACTACTGTGGGCTTATCTCTGATTCATCCTCATTTGGTGATCTCCAGGTATTCATTCGAAGCATCTGCAACTCAATCACAAAATGAATACTTGAATACCTTAATCTAAAATGCTGAATCAAAACTGCTGAAGCAAAAGGTGTTTTTGCTGAGGCACAGTCATTTTAACATGGCAAATGTTTTACCGACTTAAATTTGTTCAGTTGCCAGACCTGAAAGAATGGAATGTACTCTGTATGGTATCTACAGTTTATTCTTCAATTTAGAATATTATTGACTGTTTTAATTTTCTTTCTAAATTATGGCATGTTTGTTTGCTTCTTTTCCAGACTACAAAATAGTTGTTTACTTTCTATAATAAAAGTGTCAATATTGGAATAAACCTCATTAGGAAGGTTTGGATTTTCTCTTCACTGACTGCAGTATTTGCATTATCCACAAATATTGAATTTTATTAATACCATTATATTAACCATCTTCCTAAAAATGTTTTCTCAAACAAGTAGGCTATATTTTTTCCTATTTATGTATTTATTTATTGGGGTTTTAACAACACTTTCGACAGCCAGGGTCACCTCGTGTCAGACAGTTTTACAGGTGGAGGAAGCACCGAGCAATGGCAAGCAATTGTCAGTCTCCCCAACTCGTGTTGGGAGGTTAGCCGAAAACACAACTCGGTGTCGGTTATTTAAAAACACCGACCGACCTGAATGTGAGATACCCGTCCAACCGGACATGCAGAGTTATTTAACTGTGCTGTACAGAATGCTGTCACTTCATGTAATGTGTTAAATAAAAAGGGCGGAAATCACAGAAAAAAATCAGAACCCGATAACTTTTTTGGTCCCATAATCGTATTTACATATTAAATAAACTTTCCTTCAAGAGGCAAATGCATGAAATGATAAAAAGCACCCCATTCAGTAGGAGATTGTAAATTCCACCTGGTTTTGGACAAAAATAAAACAAACATCGAATTACCAAAATGACCACACACTTCATTTGAATGCAATATCCATGCATCTGCTGGCCACTGTCAATAATTTTTATGTATACATTTGAACGGAATTAAAAAAAATAGTTGTACACTATACATGCACCAATAATATTTTCAAGACTGCAGGCCGATTTGGGGCTTTCAGTAACAATACACGAAACTCAACACGATATTCATTAATTTTCATGACCTACAACATCAACGGTAAAACATTGTATCTGTAAAATGATCAGTTTATCAAATGCGGTTTCCTTTGCTGAACTGGAACTTAACCACTTGCTCAGCATTTTTCTGTCCAATATGTTTATTCTACAAGTATTTTTGAAAGCTTGAACCTCAAAATAGGTTTCAAATTCAGTTGAAGTCCAATAAAAATTAGGGTTACAATGACCTAAATGAGCGACTTTTACTTGAAAAATTTTTTAGGGTTGGCATATTTGCTTAGGGTAGGTTGGTTTACCCCAAACAAAGAGAATTTTTTTCTTTGCCCTACCATTTCACAACATTACACGTTCAGCATTTTTTTACCCAAGGTGTGCGTTGCTACCACAGCATTTTCCTCTTGACTTGGTGGGGAGGGGGAGAGGGAGGGTGTGGGGGAAGGGGGCTGCCAATGCAATTCAAATTTCAACTGTATATCCAGACATCTCTCAATCTTCATTGTCTTCTGGTTTAATGGATCACTGTACATGTGCTGTGCTATATATAATCTCATAATTTAGAGAGAGGGAAGGTACTTGCACTTTGAACTTTTATTAAACCTAATATTTGGGGCAACTGTTTATAGTGTTTAATACTTCAATATATTTCTCTAAAAAAACGAAACCAGTCAACTCTTTTTTTTAAAAAAAACGAGTAGAAACCGAAACCATGGAAAAACCTCCCATCACTATCCCCAACTTACAAACACCACACAAACAGGGTTAGCATTGGTTGAAAACAAGTGCATCATCAACGTGCTGTACGCCTTAGTACACAATGCCACCATGCTCCCAACTGAGATTAAGTGTCTTGCCCAAGGACACAATGCGGTTGCCGCAGGTGGGATTCAAACTGCGGACCTCTTGCCTTGCCGTCTGCATCTCTACCTACTGAGCCACCATGCTCCCCCTCTTTTTTGTTCCAATTCTGAGGTTTCAAATTTTCTTTTGAAAAAATAGGTGAAAACCTGATATGAACTCAATGAGTTTGTTGGTGACATTAGCCTCAAAGATAATAACAAGAAAATTATTTAGGACAGGTACACTAATCTTTACAAATAGCCTACAGAACCTTGTTTTGCATGGGTTTTTTGTGGAAATGTTTTGCAATATAACATAAAAATATTTGGCATGAAATACTGCAATCAAAACCCCCAGAGAAGTATCTCTGTGTTTTGCATTTTGAAAGATTATAGAGCTTTTTATGGGGTTTGCAATATTCTAATTTAAAATGCAAAGCATGATTCATGTTATTTAAAAATAATTTGTACAAAACTACAAGTTCTGTCATACAATATTTAAACATTTTGCCTAAAGTATCTTCATAAAACCTCCAGGGAAGTATCTTGGCATTTCTCATTTTTAAAGATCATTTCAGAAAAAGACAAAATTAATTTTGCAGGTCCCTCTAGACTTTTCCTGTTATATTTTGAGAAAAAAGCTAATCTAAAAACTGAAATGCAAAGCATTATATGTGTTCTCGAAAGATGGTTTGGACAAACCTGCATAATTGATTATTTACACAGAATGCATTACAGCAGAGATAATGTCCAACAAGACATTAGGTTTGGCCACTGTTTGTGAGACGAAGCATATTTCAGACCAGTTAGTTTAAAAATCACAGTGGAGCAATTGATGCCCAATGAGGAAAATGTTCGGCGGACAGGCACCTGCTCCCATTAGAGCTGAAACGGTTAAAGAGTTTTCTTGATCGATTAATCATATAGGATTAACCTTGGTTAAACGATTAATCACTTATTTTAGTAGGTAGCAGAATTATTGCCATACCATTGATGATATATAGCATTAACCCTTTACCCAAAGTAACGTTTAAAACGGGCAAGAGCTATATATAAAAATCTCCTTCAAATTTTATTATGTTTTCAATCTTTTTCTAAAAAACATACCTAATCACACCTCTTTGGAAGAAGCTCGTTGAGCTCGTTCCAATGAGGGGTCATAAGCTATGTTTTTGAGACAAAAGTTGAAAATTTTTAGTAATTCAAGTATTTATTTTACAAGTATTGTCTGCTGTCCGCAACAGGCAAAGAGTTAAGAATGACCATTTCCAGCTACTGATACAGTACAATGATCATGCAAGTGAACAAGTATGTCTGAACATAACTTGTAAGCTTTAATCTGTCTCATAATAACTGATGTAAGTCAGTGTGACAATGTTTGCCTGTTTTAGAGCAAGTTTGTTCCTTTGTTAACCCACATAATATAGTAGTTTAAGGCAATCGTTAATCAATCAATTACTTTTTTTGATCGATCAAGATGTTGATCATTGGTTAATCGATTAATCGGTTAATCGTTTCAGCTCTAGATTCCATTGTATAACAGTCAATATACTATCATATTAGGAAACCCTGTAGCATAGCACAGGCTTTTGAAAAGATCTTGATCTGACTTTGACAAACATTGTGGTCTGAGAACAGGTACTTTATCATACAATTAAGAAGTGGTTCTTGGAACAATATCGTCAAATACCTTGGCAATGGTTTCTAGCCAAGTCTTGGCTGCCTCTCTGCAGCCAAGACTTGACTAGAAGTCACTATTAACATGCTAGACTCACATGATCAGCATACTAGAAACTCTGGAGAATTATCCAGACCCTTCAGGATTCAAAGAGACTGATGGTATATTTCCATTATATTGTGAGTGCACAGAGTTAAGAATCCCTTTATTTATCAAGATTTTCTAAGTGGGCATTTGTCACTCTCCTTGTTTACGGATCAAGTTGATTATAGAGAGACAAGAATAATTGCTTGCCTCAAAACGACAGGCCTGATTTATTCATTATTTATTTATGGGTGTATAAAGTCACATATTTCTGCACAATTGAAAACTGCAACCACAACATGGATATAAAGTCAAGTTCAGCCAATCGTTTATACCAATGCTTCCACCCCAGGCATTGGTGTCTGGATCCTACTTTACCAGTAAAACAGAGTTTGTTTACCACAGTAAACAAGCAACTGCTTCACTTCTGGGGTGTCCACGGGGAAAGTATATGTCAGTTCTGCATGTATTTCCCTTAACTACAGGCCGAATGAAGGTTCTGACAAACATGCAAGTTTACCAACAAAACTTTTGATACACTCCCATCTTCAACTGGTGAAGCACCAGATTAAAGCTGGTAGTGGAAATTTGTTCACATGGATGTGTCTTCTGATAAAAGATATTTATGTAGCTACTTCAACCCTTAAGGGCCTGGACAAATTTCTTGAAACCCCACTAGACCATCACCTGCACATTGCCAGTATGTCCCATTCAGGCAGCCAAGACTAGACTAGAAACCATGCACTGCCAAGATAATATGTCTATTTAATTTTTCAGCAAGATCTCCTCATGATTGAATGGTAAGGGTACCTGATCTGAGGTCATAAAAGTTGCAAATAGGCCTTATTTATTTATTAAGGTTTAACGGCATTTTAACGGCCAAGGTCATATTGTGTTGGTGACAGTTTTACAGGTGGAGGAAGCCGGAGTACCCGGAGAGAACCACAGAGCAACGACGAGCAGCTGCCAGCTCCCCAACCTCATAACTCTGCACTGCAGCACAGGCAGGGTTAGAATGGTTGAAGACATGCACACCATCGCCGTGCAGTACGCCTTAGCACACAGCGTCATCGTGCTTCCATGTGGACAATCAGGATTAAATGCCTTACCCAAGGACAGAACATGGAAGTCCGAATCGATCACTCAGATGGTCACCCATCCAAGGACTAACCGGGCTTGACGTTGCTTAACTTCGGTGATCTGATGAGAACCGGGTTACCGCAATGCCACTGCTCCCCCTGGAAATAGGCCTTTAAGGGTTAATTAATAATTTATCGTTTTACCCAACACACACAGCTAGAGATAACACCTGCAAAAAAAATTCATGAATAACTAAAAAAAATTTTTATTTTTTTAACCTCAAAAACATACCTCATGATCGCCCATTGATCCCAAGTGAACTAATTCCAATATGAAGGGTCATAAGCTATGTTTTGAGGAAAACTTTTTGAAAAAATAATAAAATTATAATGAGTTTTTTTTTGTTAAAAATACTGGCCTGATATTTTTATTATGTCAGGCACACATGATACATGTATGGTTTTGTTGAAACTTTGTGTAAAATAATTTTTTTTTCCCAAAGCTAAATTTTTAATGTTCACGGACAAATGCAGACTATTCGTTAGGTAAAGATTTGTTTTAACACGTTTCCGTGCAAAAGCACCATCACATTGAGAAACCATCATGTCAAAATATTGATGGAGAATAGTTTTTCAACACCATTCTTCACTGACAGAAGCACATGTATTATAATGTCACAGATACACTAGTGATGGTGAAGTAATGAATCCATTGTAATCTGTCTAGACAAGAAAATGGCATGGACACCCTGATAGTGTCAAGTTACATTAATTGACATGCACACAATTATGGTAATTTCCAGAAAATAAGCTCAACAGTTTTCCTACTACAGCTTTTGAATCTTTTAGTACAACTATGTAATCTTGTGCATGAAAGGAAAGTCCATTATGAAAACAAACGCAAACCATGGGCCAATACCCCCGACACATATGAAAGTTTGAAGTAGCTTTGAAGGTATTGTGGGACAGAAAAATATTTTAAGTGGAAAGAATGAAAACAGAAAAAATTTCTAAGTGGAGAAAGGGCCATAACTCTGGGAATCTGTTCCTTGTGCATACCCATTCCCCCATGCAGGTCTATCAGCATAGCAAACAGAGATCCAAATCCGAGTGATGGCTTTGAAATTACAATGCAAAACATTTGTATGGACAGATGGAAGGATGGACGGACGTACATACATACAGACAGATGGATGGACGGACAAATGGAGGGCCTCACTAGATACCCCCGAATCCTTCTTAAGATGCCGGGTGCATAATAAATCCTGTTGGCCAGGTTTCCTACCACATCACTGAATATTAAGCATGAAGTCTATATAGTCATCACTGGTAGGGAAAGAGTTAACAGAGTTCCATGCGTATGCTTGAAATGCTTCATGTTATTTATCACAAGTGCTGATATCAGTGGCCAATTGTTTAACAAAGCATTTGTTAAAGCTCTTTTCCGACACAAGGTGACCCTGGCTGTCAAAAGTGTCATTAAACCCCAATAAAAAAGTAAACAGTAATAGCTCTTCACAAAAACAGATTTTAACAAAAAGTGTAATTTAAAAAAAAATGGCATACCTAACCTACCTTTTAAAGGTTTGGTAAAACTCAAGTGATATCATGCAACTCAAATTTGCAGGCCTATGTGAGACTCTGCTTCAAACTGGCCTACCTGCTTTTTGGCAGCCATGGCTGGAAAAAAATATTTTAAAAATACTCAGCAGGGTAAGAGTTCAAAGTGATTTCATTCAGAAACTTTGTCTGACAAAACTCCCATCTGAAAACATATAGCAGAGCTGGTTAGTTTTCACAACCAGACCTCAGAAATGGTGGTTCCAATACTGTCTGTGCACGATCACCGCAATTAACAAACCACTCTTGGTAATTGCGATGTCTGAATTATTTAATAACGTTATTAGTAATGTCAGTGTTTTCACAAGAGAGAATTTTTGAGGACACTCAATAGATGAATTAGTTTTCTTTCAACAGTTTTTTCTAAGGAGCCAGCAAGTGTGTCAACAGCAGACATAACACAGTGTGTTCTGGTTTTATTTCCAAGAGACTGATTGTCTTCAGTGTGTGAGAATTTTGTCTCTTGTTCGTTGTGAATTTTTTCAGCCTTGGAAGCGCTTCTGTAATTGGGCTTAACCTTACTTCATGAGATCACAACTAACCAATCAAACTTATTTATTCATTTGCAGCATTCTTTACACTGATAACACATTATTAAGCCTTTACCCAATGTAACAGCCAAAACCATTATACTCAAAAGTTGCCAATTAATTTTCATTTTCTGGCTCAAAAACATGTTCCAATGAGGGGTCATAATCTATGCTTTAGAGACAAAAAATGAAAAAAATTAGTCATTCAAGAATTTTTTCTGCAAGTGTTGTCTGCTTTTCATGTTAGGTAAAGGTTAAACTGAAGAGAGAATATGTTTCATTTTTGGAACTCACTAAAACAATCTTTCCACAATGCATTCTATTGAAGGATTGTAAGCTGAGTTTGAATGCTTTTTAAGAATAGTACAGTGGAACCCTGTTGATTGAATAGCCAGGGGGCGTGGTGGCTCAGTAGGTAGAGGTGCAGGCTGCAAGGCGAGAGGTCCTCGGTTCGAATTCCAGCTGCGACAACCGCATCGTGCCCTTGGGCAAAGACACTTCACCCCCATTGCCCAAGTGAGGGCACGGTGACACTGTGTACTAAGGCGTACTGCACGTCAATGGTACAGCTGTCTTCAACCAATGCTAATCCTGCTTCTATGGAGTTAGTATGTTTGGGAGCTGACAGTTGCTCACTGTTGCTCAGTAGTTCTCTCCGGGTACTCTGGCTTTCTCCACCCATAAAACTGTCATGGTCGTGATTAGTCATTGTGCAGAAATATATGACCTTAAACACCAATAAATAAATAACTGAATAGCCACTTTGCCAATGAAAATTATTTAATAAACAGGAGTATTCAGTTAACAAGGATTGTGTCACTTTCCTTATTCTAGAGATAAACTTAACATTTATTCTATTATATCTTGTTTGACAGAGCTCCATGAGCTTTGTCAAACAAGATACAATAGATTAAATGCCTGTATTGGATGTACTGAAGCCGAATAGGCCAATAAACAAAGGAAAACTCGAGAGAGTCAGGGTAATTTCTCGACAATTTACAAGATTTTTTATTCAATTAACAGGGGGCACGAAGGCGTTGCGGTAACCGGTTCTCGTCAGCTCACCAAAGTTAAGCAACGTCAAGCCCGGTTAATCCTTGGTTGGGTGACCGTCTGAGCGATCAATTCAGACTCCAGCGTTGTGTCCTTGGGCAAGGCACTTAACCCTGATTGTCCACATGGGGGCATGATGACGCCATGTACTAAGGCATACTGCACGTCGATGGTATGCATTTCTTCAACCAATCTAACCCTGCCTGTGCTGCAGTGCGGAGTTATGATGTTGAGGAGCTGGCAGTTGCTCGTCGTTGCTCGGTGGTCCTCTCTGGGTATTCCGGCTTCCTCCACCCAAAAAATTGTCACGGTCATGATTAGTCATTATGCATAAGTATATGACCTTGAACACCAATAAATAAATAAATATTCAATTAACAGGAGTTTACTCTATAACCTATCTTCAATTAACAGGTCAAATTTGTTCTGGAGGTATGGTGAATGGTTTTGTGTTGGGAAATTATATTCAATTATCAGGGTTTATTCAGTTAAGAGATATCCAGTTAAGTGGGCTCCACTGTACTGGTTGGTTTTGGCTATTATTTTGGATATAGAGTAGATTTTGATGAGATATACACTAAAGTTGTATAGTACGCTGGGTTAGCTACTAAGTTAATAACAAAAATGTTTTATAAACAGAAATTTTTTTATAACCAGAAAGTGTGGCTAACCCTGTGCATTGCAATGCACAGGGTTATAGACACATTTTCCAGTAAAAAAATTGGTATCACACACCACATGAAAATATACACTCAATAATAATAATAACAGCACAATATAATAATATTGCCAATTTGCATCTAACAAGCTACTAATTAAAAACTAGAGATGTTGTGTACCAAATATGAAAGCATTCTGACTGGTGGATCTGAAGAGTTTTAAAGAAATTTCCTCATATTGCACAAGTTAAAATTTGGGCTCCATCGGGAGCCCAAATATTAACCCAGGGACTCAATTAGAACAAACTTGAATCTGCCCCCCCCCCCTCCCCCCCCCCCCCCCCCAAAAAAAAAAAAAAAAAAAATGAAAAAAAGAAAAAGATGTTATATACCAAATATCAGAAGATTCTAATTGATAGTTCTGGAGATGACGATTTTTTTAATTTTGGAAAACAATTTATGGGTGCTATCCGAATAATGCCCCTTGTGGTGCTCCCTGTGGGAGTGGCAATTTTATTTGAACAAACTTGAAATGACATATGATGAGGAACATGCATATCAAATTTGGTTCAATTTGGTCCAGTGGTTTATGAGGAGAAGTCGATAATGTAAAGTTCATGCCAGACAGACGATGGACGGACAGGCAATGAACAAAAAGTGACCACTTAAGCTACCAGTGACTTTCACTCAGGTGAGCTAATAAAGCCTTAGTTAGTATATATTTTCAAGTAGTGTGCGATATGGAAGCCTACCAACCAATGCTGTGCAATGCCCATGGTTAGTCAGTATATGGTAGCTTATCAACTAACTTGGTGCAATGCACTGGGTTAGTCACATACTAGAGATGATCTTATTTATAACTCGAAAGAAAAATGTGACTAGCAGTGTGCATAGATGGCACATAGTTGGTGCTACACTGACTAACCATTGGCATTGTACAGGATTAGTTGGTAGGCTGCCATACCACACACTGTCTAAGGCTTTATTTTCAAATAATAGCTTGTTAGACGTGAAATGGCAATATGATTATCTTGTGGTATTATTATTAGTATTTTTTTTATTATTATTGTTTGAGGTCACTCCCAGCATCTATTGCTAATATCATGACCACAAGGATAATGTCAAGTTTGGTCAACTGTTTATAAATATCATTCTCCTGCCCTGACATTGGTTACCATGGTCCTATGAACTTGTACCTTCGCTGTTATTTGACACAATAACCACCACAAAAAATATATGTGCATTTATTTATTTACTGGTGTTTAAGGTCACGTATTTCTTCTGCACAATGGCTAATCATGACCGCAACATGGAATAAAGTCAAGTCCAGCCAATTATTTACATCCATGTTGCCCATTTTGGAGGATTTCTACTCCAGGTCATATTTTTATCAGCAAAACAGAGCTTGTGTACCACATTAACCCTTTAACTAACATGAAAAGCAGACGACACTTGCAAACAAAATTTTTGACTAATTTTTTTCATTTTTTGTCTCAAAAACATAGGTTATGACCCCTCATTGGAAGAAGCTCAATGAGCTTGTTCCAAAGAGGGGTCATAACCTATGTTTTTGAGACAAATAAACAGCTGCACCATGAGCGCATGATACGCCCGTTATTAATTACAAGAGGGAAGCACACAATATGAGTATACATGTGTACTTGTCAGGTTTTTTTTATATTCTTGTACAATAATCATAACCAACAACATACTGTGTTCATCAATTTGGGAAAATTGCTCTAAGCATTTTCAAGTTATTGTTCTGCATGTGGAAAATTGCTTATATTTTGATGAATAAAGTCCCGTAACTCTGGAATGACATATCGGACAGCAACACAAATAGAAAGGGAAAGTCTTTCCATCAACATATACTTGCCACCAAAAAATCATGAAAATTGCTCAAAGTCTGACATGTGGAAATTAATTTGCCTATATTTTGACGAATCAAGTCCCATAACTCTGGAATGACAAATCGGACAGCGACACAAATCGAAAGGGAGATTCTTTCTATCAACATATACTTGCAACCAAAATATCATGAAAATTGCTCTAAGCATTTTCAAGTTATTGTTCGACATGTGGAAAACTGCTTATATTTTGATGAATAAAGTCCTATAACTCTGGAATGACATATCGGACGGCGACACAAATAGTAAGGGAGATTCCTTCCATCAACATATACTTGCCACCAAAAAATCATGAAAATTGCTCAAAGCATTTTCAAGTTATTGTCCGACATGTGGAAAATTGCCTATATTTTGATGAATAAAGTCCCATAACTCTGGAATGACAAATCAGACAGTGACACAAATCGAAAGAGAGCTTCCTTCCATCAACATATACTTTCCACCAAAAAATCACAAAAATTGCTCGAAGCATTTTCGAGTTATTGTAAGACGTGTGGAAGGACAGACAGACGCACAGATGGACGGACGAACAGCGGTATACCATAACACGACTGTTTTTTCAAAAAGGGCATATAAAAATGAAAAAATAATGAAAATTGGTGACGTTTGTGAATAGCTCAGCCGGTTTGGGCTGTTATGTTGGGTAAAGGGTTAAACATGCACTGCTTCACTTCCTCAGCTGGGTTTCCAGAGGTAAATAAGTGTGCAATATTTTTGAGAAGGACCAGGCATTTTTTAGAAGAACGACCGGGTATTCTTTAGAACGACCGGGCATTCTTCAGAAGAATGACATGGCATTCTTTAGAACAGTGACCAGGCATACTTTAGAAGAGTAACCAGGTATTCTTTCAAATAATACATAGTTACTCTTCTGATACAAACATTCGATGTGACCTGACCAGGTTTTTACCTTGAGTTCCTACTGAACACCTGTGCTATAGTCTTCGATGATTAGTCCCAAATGATAACCCAGCTATTAAACTGTTCACCTTTTCAATTTTTATTCTCCCCAATGTGTTGGAATTATTTAATTATTTTTGCATTTAAACAAGAATTTAATGTAATGACTTTATGTCAAATAATACACTCAAACCAGCATGTTCATCTAGTTACTGATCTCAGGCTTCACCCTCGACCATTATCTGTCGGAATACCTTGAGCCCTGTGTATTATCTGTTCCATATTAACAAGACAATTTCATATAGACGAAATATGTAAACAGCAAAAATAATCTGAAGCACATAGAAAAATCATGGCATCTAGTTGCACCACTGATGCTCTTCAGAATAAAGCTCAAATACGTGATTTCAGCACTCCGCCCTTTAAGAGAGTTACATTGTATTTAGTAGTTCATCAAGCACTTTCGTGTTGGAGCGTGGTGGCTCAGTGGGTAGACTGTGGGATTTCTATGCTAGAGGTCCCGAGTTTGATCCCCGTCTGGGACGACCCGCCGTTGTGTCCTTGGGCAAGGCACTTTATCCCGGTTGCCTACTTGGGGACACAATGACGCCGTGTACTAAGGCATACTGCATGTCGATGGTGAACATGTCTTCAACCGCTGTAGCCCTGCTTGAGCGGAGCTTGAACAGAGTTAGAATGTTGAGGAGCTGACAGTTGCTCGTCGATGCTCGGTGGTTCTCTCCGGGTACTCCAGCTTCCTCCACCCGTAAAACTGTCACGGTCATGATCAGCCATTGTGCATAAGTATGTGACCTTAAACACCAATAAATAAATAAATAGCACATCCTTGTGCATATGACCAACAGATTGTTTTTGCTGTTCCCATTTAGCAAATTCTCCCAATTCTCCCAATAATATATACATAATTGGAAGTTATGTATAAGGCTGACAGATTAAATGGTAAAACAGTTATCCATTTTGATGGTCTTGTGTTATTTCACATATGAAAAGTACAACTTAATGAAGTTTTTTGTGGAAATTCGGGCTTATTCAGTGTTCAGTCTGACCTAGACAATAAGCTTATGAGTCACATGAATCTGACAATACAGACTTCATGTAACAAATGTGGACAGTAATTGTGAGAAGGTGATGTCATTCCTCTGCCCTTGCAACATATGTGTATTCTGGGACTTTTCAGTCTGCTTGTCTGTTTATTGGGGTCTTACTCCTTGCATACTGCTGGTAACCCTGAGAGGACAGAAAATCTCTTTCCACAATTTTGGAATTTAACTCTTAGCCTGCTGAGTATTTTTTAATATTATTATTATTCTATGAAGCAGCCATGACTAGATTTGCTGAAAAATTAATCTTAGTATAACACAAAAAATCATTGGTGAAAAAAACCATTAAATTTCCAGGGGAAAAATGTGATTAAATGTGTCCAAATTATGCTGATTTCAATGACAAGAGAAATCCTGTGCTGGACAGGAATATCCTCCACCTGCAGAATGCAAGGAGTTAACCAAATAGTCAATAAATTGAATTGACTTTTTCAATTAAATTGTTATTGAAGTTATTTATTGGGATTTAATAACACTTTCAACAGCCAGGGTCATCTTGAGTCAGAGAGTTTTATAGGTGGAGGAAGCCAGAGTACCTGGAGAGAACCACCAAGTAACTGTCAGACTCTACAATGTACTAACTTGGCACAATCAAGGTTAGCACTGGTTGAAGGCAGGTGCACCATCGATGTGCAGCACAACTTAGCATCACTGTGCTACCACCCCCCCGCCCCCCACACTGTAATTGAATTTTTTTTATTGAATCTAGTCATGGCTGCTTCAGACCATTTTTAAAAAACTCAGCAGGTTTCAAGCCAATGATTTATGATTATGTGGACCATAAATTATTTTTATGGACTCCATAATAAGCTTAAAGCTTTTACATTTACGTATGACAGTATATTACAATCCAAAAAACACTTTTGTAAACTCCCACCCAAACCACTGTTACCAAGTCATTATATACAGTAAAGCAGAACATGTCTGTCACAGTAAACAAGCCCAGCTCAAACTTCCTGAGGTTCCCTGGCTATAAGTCTCTTCAGTTTGTTATGTCTCTGAATTTACTTTCTTCGTATATTGCAAATTTTCCACATATGTGACCCATATTATTAACTCTTAACATGCAGAGTAATTTTTCAAATATTTTTCATCATATCTTGTCATGGCTGCTTCTGAGCAGCCATGACAAGATTTGCTGAGAAATTCATGAAAATTTGACTTGAGGACTCATTGGTAAAAAAGTCTACACAATTTACAGAGGAGAATTTGGTTAACGATTCTCCAACTTTACTTACTAACTATAAATAACTAATATACATGCACCCAGCTGCAGATAACTTAACACTGGGTCTACATTATTGTTGGCTACTGTACAGGCGGCAAACAATAATGTAAAAATACTGACAAGATAACTGCATCCTACCAGTAGAGTTCTCAGGAAGAATACACTTGGTAAAACATAAAAAGGGCAGTTTGTTGCTGTTTGGGAACTTAAGGGTTAAACATTTACATATGGTAGAGTAGACAATGGGGTTAACCCTTCACCAAACACAATGAGAAGGTGGCTCTTCAAGCTCTCAAGCCACTTGTTATATTCTCTGAGGAATTCAACACTGCTATGGCCTGGAACCAGTCTACCTTAAATAGTCAACCTATGTTTAGATTCACTCATTTGGAATATTTTAGCTGGTTGGAAAGGCAAAAGTATTGTTTCAGTTTTCCCCCTAACTGAAATATTCCAGATGACTGAATCTAATGAAAGTGTCAATGACACTGTAGCTTAACTTGTCTGTGTGTTGTGTTTGATGAAAAGGATAATGTTCAATGTTTAGGAAAGGATTATGAAATAAGACAAGAATTGTGATAATTGGGAGTATGTTAATTTCTGTTCCGTGCATGCTAAGTTTTCAATAAAAATAATATGAGGTGTAGACTGTACTAAAGAATTGAGGGGTGGGTTAATGTGGCCCTCACAGTTAATTTATGTGGCCCTCACAGTTAATGTATGTCAACGAAAGTTACCAAGTTACAGTGAAATTATTCCAAAACAAGTCATCCTATCAAGTTACAATGAAATCCCTTCATAAATACGGCCTGTAGACTGTGCTAAAAGTTTTCGGGCTTCGGACCTGTGTAGCCATCACGGTTGACCAATCACAACCAAAAGGGGATATCCTCATCTCGAAATTATACTGAGTCATCCTACCAAATTACAATGAAATCCCTTCATAAATACGACCTGTAGTATGTGCTAAAGTTTTTCGGGTTTTGGGCTCGGGCAGCCATCATGGTTGAATGATCACAACCAAAAGGGGACGTTCTCATAAGCACATTATCTGGAGTGATCCCACCAAGTTACAATGAAATCCCTTCATAAATAAGACCTGTAGACTGTGCTAAAGGTTTTCAGGCTTCTGGCCCCTGCAGCCATCACAGTTGACCAATCACGACCACAAGGGGACGTTATCATCTAGACATTATATGGAGTCAACCAACCAAATTACAATGAAATCCCTCCATAAATACGACCTATAGACTATGCTAAAGGTTTTCAGGTTTTGGGCTTGGGCAGCCATTACGGCTGAATGATCACGACCAAAAGGGGAAGTTCACATCTAGACATTATTTGGAGTCATCCTACCAAGTTACAATGAAATCCCTACATAAATATGACCTGTAGACTGTGCTAAAGGTTTTCGGGCTTCGGGCCCCTGTAGACGTCACAGTTGCCCAATCACGTCCAAAAGGGGACTTTCTCATCTAGACATTATATGAAGTCAACCCACCAAGTTACAATGAAATTCCTCCATAAATATGACCTGCAGACTGTGCTAAAGGTTTTTGGGTTTTGGGCTCGGGCAGTCATCACGGTTGGCAGATCACGCCCAAATAGGGAAATTCTCATCTAGACATCATAAGGAGTCATCCCACCAAGTTACAATGAAATCCCTCCATATTAAACATAACCTGCAGACTGTGCTAAAAGTTTTTGGGTTTCGGGCTTGGGCAACCATCACAGTTGACAGATCATGCCCAAAAGGGGACGTTCTCATCTAGGCATTATACAGAGGCATCCTATCAAGTTACAATGAAATCCCTTCATAAATACGACCTGTAGACTGTGCTAATGGTTTTCGGGCTCGGGCAGCCATACCGGTTGACCGATCATGACCAAAAGGGGACATTCTCATCTAGACATGACCCCCAAACATTCATATGAAATTTTCGTGACGATCAGGCAAGAACTGTGCGGTGTAGACCGCGCTAAAGGAAAATGTGAACAGACTCACAGACTAACAGACTCTCAAACTAACAGACTTCCGCATGCGTGATGGCAATAGCTCATCTTGACTTTGTCAAGTTAAGCTAAAGTCCACAGACAGTGATGTTTCATAATGATTGCCATATGGGATGAATCACCTGAAATTTCTACCACAGTCTATTTTCTTGGGATGACTGACTGACTCCCAATTGACTGGTTCCAGGAGCAATATCTTTATGATAATATTATGGAAGAATATAGATGTTAACAGTTCAAGAGAAATATAAATTTGCCATGTTAACCCTTTTAGGTAAGACAACATACAAATGATACTTAACTCTTAACCCGCTGAGTATTTTCAATAAATTTTTCATCAGACCTAGTCATGGATGTGATGAAGCAGCCATGACAAAATTTGATGCAAAATTCATTTAAATTTAACTCAGTCATTCATTGATCAAAAAGTATGTACAATTTACAGGGGGAAATTTGGTTAAATGTTCCTAAATTATACTTATTTCAGAGGCACAAGGATTTGTGTCCTGGGCAGGACTATCTACCAGCAGCATAAGAAGTTAACCCTTAGAAGCGGAAAGGCTGTTTTCTGGACCAGGATTGTGAATCGACCTGGATTAAAAATCGATAGTTGCTCACTTAACTTTTAAGAGTAATTTTAAAATATTTGTGAAGCAGCCATGACTAGATTTGATGAAAAATTCCTGAACACTTGAATTTTGAGAGAAGAAAAAATGTCTACACAACTTACAGGGGAAACCTTGGTTAAATATCCTCAAATTTGACTTATTTTAATAGCAAGAGATTTCCTGTCCTGGGTGGGAATATCTGCCAGCAGCATGCAAGGAGAAGTGCAATATTAACCCATGGCCAGATCCTAGGCTTTTAGGTACTTCGGGACTGGGCCTCCTCCGGCACTTAAATCTTTCACCCCACTACAGCTGACAGCCTGACCCCGGTACAGTAGGCACTATGCCGCAGTACATAGCCCTATATCCATTTTGCAGGTCTGAAGAATTCTACTGACAACTTGACATATTATTTAAGTAAGCATTAAAATAATGTACTGTATATAAATATATATATACTATACTTATGAGAGTATATATGTGGATAAATACAGATGTACATGTATCGCAAAGTGCAATGTGCCTTTAACCATTTGAGGCCTAAGGCGCTGGTAACAGTGCCTCAGCAAAAAAAAAACAATTGGCAGACCCCCTGTCCCTGTAGGCCCCTAGGCTTCAGCCTTATGAATAATATGGTCCTGGCAAGGAGTTACTCTGTATGGGAGATCAATCAAGATTTTCAATCCCCACGGCAGCACATTGAAAATACTGATTGGTCTAACCGTCTTTCGCCAACTAATGAATATAGACTCTACCAGTTGATGGCTCTGAACTGCTATGCAATCAAGCCGGTAAATAAGCAGACTGTCATCTGCAAAATGAGGTCCACAGAGGGTGAATTTAGTGATGCTACCCTGCACAGCAGGGTAGCATCACTAAATTTACCCTCTGAGGACCTTAATCTGAATCAGGGTCTCAAAACTAAACAGAAAGAGGTACCCAGAGGATAAATTGGCCCACTGTATGGGATAGCATCATCAAATTCATCCTCTGGGGATCTCATTCTGCAAATGTCAGACAGCTTATTTTCAGGCCTGTATGCAATATACCATCAGGGTCCAAAGGGTTAATATTTTTATTCTTAGACAACAAATTTTCATTTTTTGTGTGCAAATCATAGCCTATAACCTTTCACTGGACACGTTAATCAAGCTCATTCCAACAAGGTGTCACAATGCATGTTCTGAAGGTGAAAAATGAATGAATAAGAAACTTTGGAAGAAAATGTTCATGCTTATTATGCCTCACTTCTGTAACACTAGCTGAGAGTGTTCAATTTGGCCCCCAACTAAAAAGTCATAGTACAGTTGAACCCACTTAATTGGATATCTCTTAACTGAATAACCCTGTTAATAGAATATAATTTCCCAACACAAAACCATTTACCATACCTCCAGTACAAATTTGACCTGTTAATTGAATATAGGTTATTGAGTGAACTCCTGTTAATTGAATAAATGAAAGTGTCAATGACATTGTAGCTCAACTTGTCAAGACATGTACATGTATAGTACGTGACACAGCAATGACAAACATCTAGGTAATGACCTGATAACAAAGATACATATAAAGTATTGTAACGGCCTGTACATAAATACTGACCGTAGCCTGTAACATATGTATAGGTAAAGTATTGTAAAGGTGGGTGACAGTCAGATGCTAAACTAGAAAAGAAATCTTTCAGTCCCAGAGTGGGTCTGACTGAACCCCAAAATATTTGTTCTCATAGCACAGTGATAACAAAGGCACCCTAAAACACACTCGTTCCTGTCCCAAGGTGAAAACAAAGGTACCCAAGAAGTTTCGTGAAGATCAGTTCATAAATACGAGCTGTATAGAAGTTGTGACAAAAAACTGATGGGACCTAATTTCGGTACAAAATGGCCACTGGCAGCCATCTTGAATTTTGGACCGCACCCTGAAATACTCGTTCTCATCCCAAGGTGATAACAAAGGTACCCAAGAAGTTTTGTGAAGATTGGTTGATAAATACAGCCTCTAGCCCGAGCCGTATTGACATGTGCACTTACAGTGTATAAGTAGTACTAAATAAAACAAAATTCATCTAATTTGCATAATTTCTGCACGAGAAAAAAAACTGTACTGTATGTGATGTATTCCATTTTACTAAATATTCATACAAAAAATTATTCAAATCAGAACTTTCATACAGAAGTTCTGTACAAAAGACTGATTGCACTAATTTTGGTACAAAATGGTTGCTGGTGGCCATGTTGAATTTTGGACCACACCCAAAAACACCCGTTCTCATCCCATGGTGATAACAAAGGTACCCAAGACATTTCGTAAAGATCGGTTCATAAATACTGCCTCTAGCCTGAGCTGTATAGAAGTTGTGTACAAAAAACTGATTAGACCTAATTTTGGTACAAAATGGCCGCCACTGGCAGCCATCTTGAATTTCGGACCGCACTCAGAAACACTCGTTCTCGTCTCAAGGTGACAGCAGAGGTACCCAAGACGTTTCGTGAAGATCGGTTGATAAATACAAGCTCTAGCCCGAGCCGTATTGACATGTGCACTTACTGTGTGTAAGTAGCACTGAAAAAATCAAAGTTCATCTAATTTGCATAATTTCTGCACGAGAAAAAAACCCGTATTATATGTGATGTATCCCATGGTACTAAACATTCACACAAAAAATTATTCAAATCAGAGCTTTCAGGTGGAAGTTCTGCGCAAAAATCTGATTGCCTCTAATTTTGAACAAAATGGCTGCCAGCAGCCATCTTGAATTTCGGACCGCACCCAAAAACACTCGTTCTGGTCCCACGGTGATACCAAAGGTACCCAAGAAGTTTCGTAAAGATCGGTTCATAAATGCAGCCTCTAGCCCGAGCCATATTGGCATTTGCACTGACAGTACTGAAAGCAACACTAAATACATCAAAGTTAGTCTAATTTGCATAATTTACGCACGAGAAAAAAACCCGTATTATATGTGATGTATCCCATAGTACTAAACATTCATACAAAAAATTATTCAAATCAGCGCTTTCATATGGAAGTTCTGTGCAAAAAACAGATTTCTGCATCGTCGGTACAAAATGGTGGCTGGCTGCCATCTTGAATTTCGGACCGAACCCAAAAACACTTGTTCTCGTCCCATGGTCATAACAAAGGTACCCAAGAAGTTTCGTAAAGATCGGTTCAAAAACACGGCCTCTAGCCCGAGCCGTACTGAATTGTTGACGGACAGACGGACAGACAGACAAACAGACGACTGGCCATGGCATAAGCTCAAATTTGGCTTCGCCAAAGTTGAGCTAATAAAAAATCTTGCATACTGTCGAGAAATTAACCTGACTCTCCCCTGTTTTCCTTTGTTTATAGACCTATTTGGCCTCAGTACATCCAATACAGGCATTTAATATATTATATCTTGTTTAACAGAGCTCATGGAGCTTTGTCAAACAAGATATAATAGAATAAATGCTAAGTGTATCTCTAGAATACAGGAAAGTGACACAATCCCTGTTAATTGAATACTCCTGTTAATTGAATACTTTTATTTGGCAAAGTGGCTATTCAATTAACAGGATTCCACTGTACTATAGTGTTGGGCAAAACACAGGTAATGTTGGCATGTTCTTCCCTGGAGACGTGAGTACAATAAATACATGGAATGTCACGATGTGTGAATGCATCTGTCAATATGCCACAAGTGCCAGTGCAGAAGTGTAGAACAAGGGGCATGAGTGCCGTATCCATTTAGAATCCATTGATTTAAAAATTCAAACATCACACACAGAAAATTTCAAACTTTAAAAATATTGTAATTTATTGACATTCGATTTGCTGGCTGTCACCACAGCTTCTAAACTGATCTTGGTCAGAATGCAACACAGTTTGATTGCCAGATTACAAAAATGGGTAGAATTTTGTTCTTTTTGATGAATCCATGAGTGGAAAAATGGTCTCTCAATGGAAATCTGTATGGAACACGTGTTCTGTACAGATTTGTAAATATGGAACTGGAGGAAAAGTAACAGGTGTGTAATGTATTATTTAGAGGTTATCACTTGACTAGTTTGAAATCGGCCGTGATATCAGCCTGCGGCAATCTCATATCAGATGTGAAATTGCTGAATGGGATTGGGTTTTTTAAGTGCTTTAATTTCTCATCTTTTTCACATAATCTGCCGTTTCTCCAGCCTCAACATCTAAAAACCTCTGTTTCAAACTCATAATAGAATCTCTCACTTCTCAATCACCGTTTTCTTCATCATGACATTCTCTCATCAATAGGTCATCATCACTTAAATTAAGAAACTCTGCTTCTATTATATACAAGGCTTATTCATAATGACTCTCGCAACTGACAGTTAAGGTAGATTTAATTGTAAACAAAAACTCGCTCCATTACGACAGGAAAAACATCACATTTATGTCGCTTGAGCGACAACTCTATCTACGCTTGTTCAATTAACCCATATCAGCAGAGTTATGAGCAGAGTTCAGGGCCATATCAGCCAAGGTCGATAATAGGCCAAAAAGGCAAAAATGCCAAATCTAATTAATGAAAGTGTCAATGACACTGTAGCTCAACTTGACAAACTTGAACTTGGTAAGTTATAAATGAAATTGCAAAATTGAAGATCATTGGTACCAATGTTATTTGAAGAAATTTCAACATAACAGCATTGTCTGTGCACAACGTCAGAGTAATCCATGCATTTTTAAATGTAAACTGTAAGACTGGCTAAAGGAAGAATGTTGATACACAAATGCAGTATGTTCAGAGGTTACTGTAAATGGCAACTTTTTTCACAGAAATGAATGCTAATCAATAGCTCTTATCTAAAGTTCTTGCCTAATGAGCACACCAAGTTCAAAAACAATCCTATGATAAATGTGGCCTGTAGGCCATGTCAAAGAATGTTGATGCACAAATGCAATAAATTCAAAGATTGTTGCTAACAGCAACAGTTTTTGATGGAAATGAAAAGAAAATCAATAGCTCCTATCTTTGTCACCCTGCATAAGCATACAAAGCTTCAAAACAACCTGATAATGAATGTGCCCTCTGAGGCATGCCAAAGGAAGATGTTAATGCACAAGTGCACTAAGTAGAAGGTCATTGCTTGTGGCAATGTTTTTTTTATGGAAATTCATAAATATACCCTGCAGAGGTGCAAAAGGGATAAATAGATGCACAAATGCAGCAAGTTCAAAGGTTGGTGATAACGACAATAATTTTTTATGGAAATGAAAAAAAGCAATAGCTCACATCTAGAGGTCACCCTGAACACACATACCAAGTTTCAGTGATCCGATCATAAATGTGCCCTGAAGGGTGTGTTAAAGGGAAATATTGAGGTCTGACTAAACTAAGTTCAAAGGTCAGCGGCAACATTTTTTGACAGAAATGGAAGAAAATTGACAGCTCCCATATAGATGTCACCCACCACAAGCACACCAAGCTTGCAACGTGATCCAATCATAAATGTACCCTGCAGGGTATGTAAAAGGGAAATATTGATGCTTAACTGCACTAAGTTTTTACTAAGTTCATCGAAGGTCATTGCCAGTGGCAACATTTTTTGACAGAAATGGAAGAAAATCGATAGTTCCCAATCTAGAGGTCACCCCAAACAAGCATACCAGGTTTCAAAGCAATCCAATCATAAATGTGCCCTGTAAGGTGTGCCAAAGGGAAATATTGAGGTCTTACTAAACAAAGTTTTAAGAACGTTGGCCACGGCAACATTTCTCGACGGAAATTGAAGAAAATCGATAGCTCCCATCTAGAGGTCACCCCAAACAAGCATGCCAGGTTTCAAAGCAATCCAATCCAATCATAAATGTGCCCTGTGGGGTGTGCCAAATGGAAATATTGAGGTCTGACTGAACTAAGTTTTAATCCTTATTGACTGTCAAAAATTATGCTACTTCTCAGATTAATTTTTATGATAATAACTATCAAATATACATGTACACAGCTTAAGATGACTTACCAATGTTTCTTCATCATTGTTGGCTACCTGTAAAAACATTGTTAAGATAAATGCAGCCGACCAGTAGAGTTCTCAAAGAAGGGGGCAACTTTTTCAAAGCAATGTAAAAGTAGCCATTTCTGGCTTTATGGGAAATAAGCATTAAAGGCTTTATAACATTTGTGATTTTTAAAATAAATTTGAACACTCTTTATTTCACTGCATATTATGCAGTTATTCAATACACTTTGTATTTTTTGGTGTAGAAACTACCTCTCATCTGAACTGATGCCACTGAAAAGAAGTCTTCGGAAGGTGTCTAAATTGTTTCTAGTTTGAACTGCCTGTTATATATTAAGGCACTGTAGTCAATAAGTGGAATTTGTTCAGCATAATAAAATAATGAACAAGAGGAGCGCATCGGAGATGCGTTGAGTTGTGACCACTTTCTTCATGCACTCTCTATTGAAAATCAGAAATGTCACTGCACTGAGCTCAAAATTTGTAAAAATTCTGGTCCAGGAAAATTTTCGAACTCGCTTGAGATATTACTGCAAAACATTTGTATGGCAAATATTAGTTAAATTGGAAAACAATTGTTAAAGTTATTGCACTAACGAGCTCAAAATTCATAAAAACTGACAACTTAACCCTTTGATACTTGTGTACGTCTGAGAAATCAAACAGCGCGTTGATCTTTGTGGTCATTTGTTTTGTTATTATTTTTCGATTTTTTAAAGTTTTCTCCCTAATAATGGTCAGAGACAACCGTTGAGCCAAATGTTATCGCAGCTTAAAATACTAATATAATCCTGCTGTCAAGACCTCTTAATTGGTTGAGTGCAAGAAGCCACTATCAGGCCTTTCAAAAAAAAACTGAGGATACCAGAGCAAAAGCCAACACTTCCCTTGCTTATATTTAGTTTAAACAGTATTTATTTCCAATTTCTATGAGTTAGATTTAATAACAATAAAGTGTTTGTGGATCCGACAGTAAGCTATAAGCTTTTACAAGGTCGTTTGCTTGTATTTCATATTCAGTCAAACACAAATGATATTTTGTTTATATAAATTTGTTTTATTACAATAATAAAATAATTTGCAATAAAACAAGTTTTGAATAATTAATTCAGACCACCAAAAATAATCTAGCCCTCAAGCAGATAATCACTAATGTGAACAAGCCAAGACCAATACCGAGTCTGGACCTGCGTCGCTGCATGCAATTGATTACAGAGATAAACAGACTTCAAAGTATCGGCAAACAGGAACTGGCTGCACGGCAGATCTGAAAATTAGATACACGATACAACTCATCATTATGAAGCAGCAGACCAAATATAAAATCATTCCCTTTCATAGAAGCCAAGAAAACTTTGACAGAAGAAGTGTTTCGGATGGACTAACGGACGGACTGACAGGCGGACTGATGGACGGAGTCAAGCAGTTACTAGACCTGCTCTGCCGCTAGTGCCGCAGGAAAAATATCTTGTTATTTGTACTTTCCGATGTTGGACGTCACATTTTGAAAAACGTTGAAGAAACTGCATTCCCAGTGATGTTTGAACATTAGGATAATTAAAGTCTCAAAGGGTAAAGGTGCATAACTCAGTAACAAAAAATTGGGCCAGGCCAGTCTTCAAACTCACTGGAAATATTATTGCAAAAGACCTGTATGGTAAATATTAGTCAAACTGGGGAATGTTTGTTCAAGTTATTACGCTAACAAACTCAAAATTCTTCAAAATTTATGAATTAAGGCTCATAACTCTGTAATAAAAAAATCTGCCTGGTCAGTTTTCGAACTTGACTGAGATATTATTGTAAAAGACCTGTATGGCAAATATTAGTCAAATCAGAGAACACTTGTTCAAGTTATTGTGCTAACAGTGCAAGGATGCCCACCCGTCTGCACACCGACCATCGCCAAATCATAGGTCTCAGTTGTCAAACACAACTCGACCAAAAATCCATTGATGCTTTATCAATCTACAGCATCTGAGCTTTTTATTTTTTCTGCATAGAACTTTCAGCCACCATGTTGCCTTAGGTTTGATAGATATATCACAAAAATTATGGTACTATAGACTGATAGAACAGCAAAGGAAACATGATAATATTAAATGGTTTAAGTTTGGAGCCCATGTTGGAACTGAGATTCTTGTAAATGTTAAAAGTACATACCAGGATCAAGTGCATTTTTCATTTATCTGACTTATACATTTCTAATCATTAAATTTTGTCACAGTTTCGAGTAATAATAGGCGCTTGCCAAAAAAAAACAAATTGTAACAAAATAATTTTTATAAATAAATTTTTATATTTTAATATGATAGATTCAGGTTGCCATTGCTGAAGCCATGGGATAGAAAAGAAATATACAAGCATTTTATATCTTCCAAAGTAACTAACCTTCTTAACTGCTAGAGTGCTTAATTATTTTCGGTCATCAAAATGTTTTCACATGTCTTTGTCTTGCTATGATTTATGGGAGAGTGCCTGCACTCTTCCATAAATTGTAACAAAGTTAACCCCTATCTGAACCCATTAAGTTACAGTACCTGTACTTTAGAGGAAAAAAACAAATGCGGGCTTTGCGCACTCAACCAGTTAATTCCTTGCATGCTGCTGGCAGATATTCATGCCCAAGACAGGATTTCTCCTGTCATTGAAATAAGTATAATTTGAGCACATTTGATCAAATTTCCCCCTGTAAATTGAATTGATGTTTTCACCAATGATTTCTCAGATAAATTTAGATGAATGTTTCATCAAATCTAGTCATGGCTGCTGTACAACAACCATGACTAGATTTAAAGAAAAATATGTTGAAAATATGCAGCAGGTTAAGCGTTAATGACGTATTTCCAACTTTGACAAATAATAACATAATAAGTGTCTCAACCTGCACCATGAGATAAGTCTTCCACTCCAAAACTTATTTACCCTGGTAGTGCTTTAGTACACTGGAGAGTCTGAAAGTTGCTCACTATTGCTCAGTGGTTCTGTCAGGGTTCTCTGGCTTCCTCAACCCAAACAAGTATCCGACTCAAGGTGACCCAGGCTGTCAAAAGGTGTCATTGAACCCCAACAAATAAACTACCACAGTAGTTCTTTTTTACCAAGTCTTGGTTGCCTAGACAGGTTGTCAAGATATGAACAAAACCGATTGGCATGCAACTAGATCTAGAGTTTCTACTGAAATTATTGGACTGCAACTAGACTCAATTGAGCAGTGAAAATGCTTAAAAACTGACCAATTTTTCCGTAGTTTATGCTGCTTGGCAGTTAATCTGAAACCTTGTCATCACACCTTTGACATTTCTCAACGGATTCAAACCAAACTGTGCACACAAGATTTCTGTGTAGGTGTGTATGAAGAAAGATTGTGATTTGCTCATTTCTGAGTTATAGCTCTTGGTATTTAGCTCAAAGCATAGACTGTAAACACAACTCATCCAACTTTTCTTTAACCACATTTGGAATACAGAAATGGTATTAGCCATATGAATTCAAGATGAAAGCAGATTGTAATCAATATTTTTTAGAGCTGAAATGGTTAACCGATTAATCGATGATCAACATCTTGAACGATCCAAAAAGTAATTGATCGATTAACCGTTACTTTTGAACTACTGTATTATATAGGTAAACAAAGGAACAAACTTGCTCCAAAACAGGCAAACATTGTCACACTGACTCACATCAATTATATTAGACAGAGTAAAGCATGCAAGTTACTTGCTGACATACTTGTTTACTTGCATGATCATCATACTGTATCAGTGGCTGGAAATGGTCATTCTTAACCCTTTACCCATTGCGGGTAGCAGACGATACTTGCAAAATAAATTCATGAATTACTAAAAAATTTTCAATTTTTGTCTCAAAATCATAGCTTATGACCCCTTATTGGAACGAGCTCAATGAGCTCGTTCCAATGAGGGGTCATAAGCTATGTTTTTGAGACAAAAATTGAAAACATAATAAATTTGAATGGAGATTTTTGTATATAGGCCTATTCGGTTTTGTTTGTTATGTTGGGTAAAGGGTTCATGCTGTAAATCATCAACGGTATGGCAATTATTCAGATATCTATTTGGACAAGTGATTAATCGGTTAACCAAGGTTAATCCACCTGATTAATCGATCAAGAAAATCCCTTAACCGTTTCACCTCTAAAATACTTAAGACTGAATTGTGGAAATATTTTGAAGTCAATTCCAAAAATGAAAACATATTCTATTTTCAATTAATAGCTTGTTGTTATATGTTCATTTTTTTTTTAATTTCAGATTGACAACAGGATTGAGAAAACCAGTCAGCCATAGCTGTGTTGGACAGACTGTCCTTCAGATATATCTAGAATTAGAAAAAGAATCAGTGTAAAGAGAATTTAATGAACACAAATTGTTATTTTATCGATAACAGAACACTTAACATTCTTGTTTTTTCTAATGTTTTGCCTTGAGCAAAGCACTGACATGACAATATACATTAACCATCATCAATTATATCATCATTTCACCTTGGAGAAATAACAGAGTGATATAAAAATATATGTGGTAAATGTGCACTTCTTGTAATGCAGCATCTGGACCAATCCCTAGAGAAACCGAGTTCTCACAGAGAATGATATTGGAAATATTTGCCTGTAGAATTTCTGTGGTGTTTAATGTACATACTGGTTTTATGGATATCCTATGGATCAAAGAATAACTATTGTGTGGTAACAAGACAAGCTGTTGACTTAACTGACAGATGAAAACTGTCAAGCTGTTGTCAATTCAAATCACAGGCATGTGAGATGAACAGTTATTGGAAAATTCAATAGAAAGATGCAAATGAGGATTACATAAATTTGCATTGTAGTCCCTAGCAGAATAAAATATTGCCTCTCACAAAACACACAATCAAATGCCATTAAGAATTGGCTAAGAATGATGTGATCAAACCCATTAGATATACACCTGTTTGTTGGTTTTAAAACATTCTGACAAGTGTTTTTTTCTCCAGGATTTATATACAATAGTTAAGATGTATTCCAATAATACAGGAAACAATCATTTCACTGACAAAATACTGGAATCATATTCAATAGTTCTGTCAGTGACAATATTAGTGATTGCAGTTATTTTTGGAACAGGAGGAAATTTCATTGTATTTTTCTCGTTACATCATGGGAATCTTCTAAAACGTAGGCAATACTTCATTATGGCATTATTGTTATTAACAGGGTTGATTGCCGATATCATTTGGTGCCCTGTTGAAATAGTTAATCTACTAAAATATCAACATGGAGATGAGCATCTCAATGGTAATTTGAAAGCTGTATCACCCAGCATCTACATTTGTTTACTGATGTTATTTACATTCGCTATAGCTTTAATGTCATTAGAATGTATATGGAAATTAACAAAATGTTGTACATTGCATACTTGGAGTATTGCAAGTGTTGCAGGATTAATTCTTGCCATTATAATCACATTATGTGTTACCATCATCTATTCAATAACAACAGCTAATAATGAAGTTATCTACAACTTATTATATACCACAGTCAACAAACAGTCATTCTACATACGACTCACAACTTTATCGGTGTGTATTGTCATTCTGTTATTAATAATTCTACTACTTTTCGCAGTTGGTCAAAAGTGTGACCAATCTGAATCGGAGAGTGAGAGCTCCTCCTCAGAAAAACAAGGTATGTTCAATGTACCGGCTTTAATGATTGGAGGAGATGATGGTGAATCAGGGGAGCCTTGTATTGATGACACAACTCCAAAATTATTGCCCTCACCCAACCAGCTGTTAGTACAAGATAGTAATTTTTCTGATGAAGAAGACTGCACTGTCGGTGAACTTAAACCACTAGGAAAATCTAAAAATATATTAGGTGTAGATATGAATAAAATATTAGGAAGAAGGAGGCACACCATCTGTCAGATTGGAGAAACAGAAACTCCACAAGAAAAAGCTAAAAAATATAACTATGTTCGCAAATTTTCTGTTGACATAACAGCATTACAAGCTCAGCTAGAAAATCCAAAAATATTTGGCGAGAAGCCCTTCACATCAGAGAGTGATCTATTAAAACAAAAAAAGGATAAAGAGACAGAAAATAAAACAGAGGAAAAACCACTAAGTCTTGTGCTCAACACAAAATTAGCACCATTAGGGATTAGTAATGTAGGAAATAGAGTGGCTGGTATTAAAGAGAGTGTTGGTGAAGAAGATGAAGAGGAGAAGGCTGAAGAAGACATACAGAGTACAAAAAGTGAGTTAGAGTGTCCATCCGAACCAGCAATGGAAAGCCATCAAACTGAGGACTTAGAATGCTGTTCGGTGGATTCTTCGAAGCGACTCATCAAGTTTGTTTGCCTTTTCTCTGTGACTTTTGTGTGTTGTATTCTGCCAATGCTTATAACAGAATCTCTGCAGGGCAGGCTGTCCCGTAATGCATATGTTAATATCATCACATGTACAATAGCTTTGTCTGTAATACAAACTATCATCTACCCACACATTCTTTTCTACATGGATGGTAAAATCCACAAGTCAGTGCGGGAGCTCATTCAGAAGTTAAGACAGAGGATCCTCTGTCAAAAAGACATCAATGACAATTCCAATATGAAAAACATTCAAATAGATGTAACACAACTGTAGCTGGTGATTCTGAATATCATTTTGAACATGGTATGCAGATACAGCGCCCTCCATTTCACTGTATATGGGAGATGAACTTTTTACCTAACATGACCAGCAGACGACAGTTGCAAAAAACTTTTGTGAATAACTAACAATTATTTTATGTTTTGCCTAAAAAAAATAGCTCCTGGCCTCTCTTTCATATGAATTCAATGAGCTCATTCCAATCAGGGGTCATATAATGTATTTTGGATGCAAAAATTTAAAATAGAATCAAATTTGAATACTGATTTTTATGAATGACACTGGCCGGGTATGTCCATTATGTTGGGTAAAGATAAATTAACCCTTTACCTAACTTGCAAAACAAATTCATGAGTAACTATAATTATTTTTGGGTTTTTTTTTTGTTTTTTTGCATAAAAAACAAGGCTTATGATCCCTCATTAGAACAAGCTCATTCCAATGATGAGTCATAAGCTTTGTTTTTGAGACATAAAAAATGAAAAAAATAATGAAAATTGAAGGGCGATTTTTGTGAGTAGCTCTGGCCAATTTTGGCCATTATGTTTGGTAAAGGGTTAATAGAAAACAGGAGTCAACTGAATATATTTTTTCAGCCTTTGTTAATGATGACTGGGTTTTTTGGTCAAGTTTAGACAATCTTTCTTATTAATGTTAACAAAAATGTTTTGAAAAACTCAATTTAAGTACTTAGATGCAACTACTTGATAATTTTTTTCAATTTTTGCATGAAAAACATAGCTTATGACCAAAGGTAGAGCTCGTTCAATGAGAAATCCTAAGAGACAGCTATAGGCTATCAGGGCCTGCTGGGCAGTTTTGAAGGTGGAGGGCCAATTCTTCGGTTCAATTTTTTTCTTACATATGTTGTGGGGAGGGGGTGAGCATGGGTATGCTTCTGCATGATTTAAAATAAAAATCGTCCACTTGAATGAATATTTGAGTTGACTGTTAGTTTAAAACAACGGTGTAGTACCATTGCTATCTTTGTAGCAATGGCAGTACACAATTGTTTTAAACATTCCACTCAAACATTAATTCAAGTGGATGATTATTTATTTATTTATTTATTTGGTGAGTAACTGTCCAACACCCCAACGTACTAACTCCACACAAGCAGGGTTATCATTGGTTGAAGACAAGTGCACCACTAATCTTACAACACAGTGCCACTGTGCCCTCACTTGGGCAATCAGGATTGAGTGCCTTACCCAAAGACACAACACAATTTCCCCTGGCAGGGATCAAGCCTGAATATAAGCAACCTGCCATTTGCAAAATGAGGTCCCCAGTGGAAGAATTTGCTGATGCTATCCTATACAGAGGGCCAATTTATCCTCTAGGTACATCTCTCTGTTTTAGCTTGAGACCTCGATTCAGACTGAGGTTTACAGAGGGTAAATTTTGTGATGCCACCCTGCTGTGCAGGGTAGCATCACCAAGTTCACCCTCTGGGGACCTCATTTTGCAGATGAAGTCTGTTTATTTTCAGGCTTGGCAGGGATTGAACCGTGGTCCTTTTGGTTTGAAGTCTGATGCCATAACCACTGAGCCACCGCACTCCCAAGTGGATGGTTTATCTCAGCATTAGGGGAGGCAAAGTAAAGTTGTGAGTAGCTGCAGGTAAACAGAACACTACTGGACTACAATTAAAAGATGGTGGGAAGTTCTAACGGGATATTTGGATTTGCTTCCACGTATTGCTGTTATTCACTGACACTATTATGAAAGCTCAATACCAATTTGATTGTATTCCATGTAACCTTCTGAAGAAAGTGTTAGGTATACATCCCCACATACCCCCCTGACTCTGTGAAGCCTGGCTATGTTTTTGAGGCAAAAATTGAAAAAATAATTAAATTTGGAAGGCGGCTTAATGAATAGCGCTAGCCATTTATAGGTATTCTGCTAAAGGGTTAACAGGCTTGCTACCACACTCAAAGAATTTATCAAATCCAACAATACCATTAAAGCATAACTTATCAATTACAGAACACAAGTACTGCTCCATTTCACAGGGCTTATATTTCTGCTAAATTTAGGAGAATCCATTTGTCAGTTGAATCTTTTTTATTAATGCATTATACAAGACCATGGATGTTTAACTGATTACTGGATAAAAACAAATCTCTATTAACCAATTCAGTGCAAAACATACATTCTCAGTTGGGACCTAAGTGGCATTCAACACACGATACAACATGTTAAAGGCAACAAGTTTTAAGCATGTTAGATTTGACAAGTTGCATCATGATGAATGATGGTTTTGTGTGATGTTGGATGGAATCTTGAGCACATCTTCGCATTTGTTTAACTGGTTCAGTGCTGGAAGCAACTAAGATGACTCCATTGAAAAGTAATGAAAGCAATTTTAGTGGCTTTTCACTGCATGCATTAGCATATTGTTTGCTCAAAAAAATGTCCATCTAAAATTGTTTAGTTACAATTTATTGGAAAGTGCCAACAGTCAAATAGTTTTATGGCGGGAGGAGAGGAAGCTGGAGCATCTAGGGAGAATCACAGAGTAGTGACAAGCAACTGTCATACTCCCCAATGTACTAAGTCTGTACTAGAAGAGTTAGCAGCAGCTGAAGACAAGTGCACCATCAACGTGCCACTGTGGCCCCAGTTGGACATCAGGATTAAGTGTATAGCCCAAGGGCACAATGCAGTTACCACTGGTTAGGACTGAACTGTCCACCATTCAGACTGAAATTCAGTGCTCTAACTGGAGCCACCACATGCCCAAAGAAGTTGAATGCACGGCTCAGTTAGCATTGGGTATGGCAAAGCATGATGGGCATAATACTCAAAAAGTAAAGAAGACCACCGTGTGCTTCCCCATAACCACGACGTGACCATTGTGCACCTCTGATGTGTTGAGTGATGTTGAATTGCACAGGTACAGCCATGTGGCAGGTTCCATACCAGTCTGAAACCTGCAAAAACTTTTTCAGCAATCAGCATATTGTGTTGTATATTACACATGCTAAACTTTTCATAACTGATACATTGTCAGTGAATGTGACTGGGATCTTTTCAATTAGCTCTTAACCTTCTGAGTATTTTCAAGATATTTTTCATGAAATCTAGTCATGGCTGCTGAGTAGCAGCCATGACTAGATTTGATGAAAAATTAATCCCAATGTGAGATAAATCATTCAATTTACAGGGTGAAAATTCTATTATATGTGCCCAAATTATACTTTATTTGGGTGACAAGAGAAACCATGTGTTGGGCATGAATATCTGCCAGCAGCATGCAAAGCATTAATTTCATGCTTGAATTACAGATATGACAACTAGATCTGATCAAGAAAACACCACTGTGATAACAAAAGTGGTATTGGGCCAAACAAAATTAAATAATTGATTCTCAGGCATTTTTTTAAAAAAAACGAATGAGGGACAGCGGTTTTTATTTTTATTTTTTTATTTCCGATGGAATGGTCGCCAATGCTTAAAATCCAGTTGTGAGAGACTAAAATTAAATATTTGAGATTCCGTGTTGATTTCACTGATAGTTTTTTTGTGTAACAGTGATCATACAACACAAATCAATATAGAACAACTAAAATGGAGATCAGAAATGAGAATGAGTTTTTTAACTGGTTGAGTGCTAGAAGCCACAATCAGGCCTTTCAAACAAATTAGGGTACTGGTGCAAAAGTCAACATTTTCCTTACCCTTGTTTCATATTCAGTCAAATATAAATAATAGTTTGTTTGTACAAATTTGTTCTATTACAGATTATTGGAGAGTGCCTGTTGGCACTCTCCAATAATTTTAAATAAAACAATTTTAGATGAATGAATTCAGACCACCAAAACTAATCTAGGCCTCAACCAGTTAAATATTTATTTTGTACATACATATGAGAATCGTGTCACATTTCGCAAAGAGAATAACAATACTGTATCAATGTATACGACATATTGCATCGCAAATTGCGATGTGATACCGCTAAAATCACACTCTATGATAGTTTTATACATTTTGAATTTTGCCTCCGAAATAAATATGACAAATGCGGGCTGAATAAACGAATGCGCCACTGACTGAGAATCAAAAAAGATTAATTTTCTTTAGCCTTGTCTTGATACGATCTAGTTGTGTTCCATTCAAAATACTATATCCACTTTTGTGATTACAGAACTGTATATGGTCATTAGTTCAATTTTGTTTCAAGTGCAAAAAATTCCAAGTGTAGCTAACGACATGCACAGAAATTCCAAGATATTTTATATAGGAACTAAACTCAATTTGAGTGGAGGTTTACAAAGACTCAAATTAAATTATGTAAATTAATGCATGAGGTTAATAAATTCCATATAAAATAGGATGTGTTTTCTTTTTATCACACAGTCTCATAAACAGCCTGTAAACAATGCACATGGATCAAATTTCGGCAGATAAATCTATGTTATTTATATTCTTGAATCACAGAAAGTTCACTGTGACATCATTATACAGGAGGATATTACATATGTCATATTTTACACACCACAAAGAGGGAATAACACATATTTTGAGCATAATGATTTATTGCACGCCGTGACAAGTTTTGGTATTAATGTACATATGCAGAAAACAATTGTGATGATAAAATTGGGCAAAATCATGGGGGCCCTCTGACGACTTGGGAGGCTGCCAGCATTGGGCATGCAAGTCTGTCTATAGTTCTCTCATGCCCAACAATGGCTGCAATTAACAACTCGACCTGAATGAGACGAAGGGTGCCAACAGGCCAGCCTAGCAATGTCATAGTCATCCCAAGACCAGTGGTTGTGGGATGGCTGTACACGTCAGCTTGGCGTGTGTGCAGGCCTGTATATGGCTAAGTCGAGACTGAATGGGGGAAATATGTGATAACATAGGCTCCTGGGCCCCCACGATTTAGGTGCCTTACCGGTGGTGCTTGGGGTGGTGGTGGGTAATCTGGAGAGCACAGGGCTTGAGCGTGTTGATGCAGTGAAGGCTGGAAACTTAATGCGCAATAAAGTGACTGTCCCGGGTCGTGTGGAATTTGCGAACCGTGTGCCAAATATATTACCATTGTGTTGGAAATAAGCTGGGTTAAGGCAGGTACTGGAGGTGAGAGAAAGTTCAATTAATATTGTTTGAAGTGACGTGCGCAAACCTCTGGCTTCGTTACTGAGGGTGTAATGATTCGCACTGCACTGATCTAAATACGGTTGTGAGCGAAATGCAGCACTCTTAGCGGTGTGCAAACTTTCTGAAACGATGTTTCCTTACAAGTTACACACCACAAAGAGGGAATAACACATATTTTGAGCATAATGATTTATTGCACGCCGTGACAAGTTTTGGTATTAATGTACATATGCAGAAAACAATTGTGATGATAAAATTGGGCAAAATCATGGGGGCCCTCTGACGACTTGGGAGGCTGCCAGCATTGGGCATGCAAGTCTGTCTATAGTTCTCTCATGCCCAACAATGGCTGCAATTAACAACTCGACCTGAATGAGACGAAGGGTGCCAACAGGCCAGCCTAGCAATGTCATAGTCATCCCAAGACCAGTGGTTGTGGGATGGCTGTACACGTCAGCTTGGCGTGTGTGCAGGCCTGTATATGGCTAAGTCGAGACTGAATGGGGGAAATATGTGATAACATAGGCTCCAAACGAAGCTGGTAGCCACACCAGTTGAGAGCCCCCATGAAGGCGCGACCACCACCGGAAAAGGCACGGAAGGAAAGATAGGAAGCGGAGATGTAAAAAAAATGGTGTATGTGTAACTAAATACGAAGAAGATAATGATACATTGCAAAAAATTTATACGTGAGAGAAATGAAATGGCCTTGACGCTGGTCAAGAGCTGCCATAGCAATAGAAAAGAATGCTTAGTAGTTGGGGAAATGTGAAGTAAATTGAACTGCAACGGAAAAGCCTGACGATCACCGTTATTCAGGCAACACTACTGGTAGGCAGGTAAGACCAACGGTGGATGGATTGCTAGCGCCAGCTAGCGAAGCAGCGAGGAGTTGGGTGCAAAAAGGAATGTCACCTAATTGAAAGGAGACTATGGCATACTGCAGCGGCACGTTTCACACACCGCCGGCTGCACCGAGAGGCTCTGGAGCGCGGTTTTTAAAGTGACCGAACAAGGGCGAATAGGCTAGCGCCAGCTAGGGAAGCCACGGGGTGGAGGAAGTTAACAGGGCATAACGTAGGTGCAGAAGGAAAAGCGAAGGGTGCTGGAGGCAGCATGTCGCTGTGGTATGAAACGTGGAGTGCGATGCGAGGTACTGATGAAATGTAACAGGACTATGGGAAGACGGAGGTGTAGTACTGGGCACGCCCGACATCCGCTGGTCAAGCCTAAAGATTGGGAGACTTGTTCGGGCAGAGGCAAAAGACATCCTAAGCATGTATTGTGAACTGCTAGCGCTAGCTAGCGAAGCCGAAAAAAAAAAAAAAAAAAAAAAAAAAAAAAAAAAAGTTAAGGCACGGCCAACAGTCGGCTTGCCGTGCCAAGAGGCTGCGGGGTGACAGAACAAGAGGGGGACTGCACCGACTTAAATGGTTGAGGTGCCAGCGCCAGCTAGCAAAGCCGCGAGGTGTGAAACATATGCGAGTTCTGACGCCGGTCAGAGGAGTTTGGGAGAACATGCACTGAAAACTATATACATATATACAAAATAATGAGCCAGACAATGGAATGTGCCAGAATGCGAGAGCGCACGCATGATGAAAGTTACTGAAGGCAGCAAGTGTACAGAGAAAGCATATTGCACCTGACCTGTCAACGGTGACGAACGGCGTTGAAGGGTGTGACGCGTGTCGATGATGGGTCACCAGAGGGGAGGTTGGGTTGACACAAAGAAATTTGGGCCTGTTGAATAACGCGATCGGGAGTGCGTATATACCGTTGATAACTGTCCGAGGACCACCGTCCCAGGGTGCGAATTAAATGATCTTCGAGACGGGCAGTGCACGCAGCTGTGGCAGCACCGATACGGAAGCTGTGACCGGAAAATTGATGAGGCGCTAGACCTAGCATACCAAGCAAGGTACGAAGCAGGGAGATGAAACGAGCACGGGTGAGAGGGCGCTGGTTTTCCGTGAGGAAGAGGGGATCCGACGGGAGTGCTCCCGCACGATGGCGGGACTTGGCAAGGCGGAGGAGAAATGAGACTGGACACAGTGGGTTGTTGATCGAAAAAAGGCGGATTATTACCCCTGTACGAAAGGGGTCGGTCTTGGAAGATTTGAGACGGAGGAATGCTTTAGAGGTATCTGAAGAAAAGGAAAGGTCGTCCATACACAAGTGACAAGAGCTATCGAATGCATGAGTAGCAGTGGTAAATTCGCCACAGCGTAGGAAGCCAAAAAAGGCTGTGGTTAAAACTGTTTGCATAAGAAGGTTGGTATGTGGTGAAAAAGGGCCAGATGCGAGGAGATGCACCAGACGAGTCAGTATGTCACTTGTGATAGGGAGCCGGACTAGATGAGAAGACGGTGTTTGTTTTTTGAGCGCTTTTAGGATAGGCTGGAGGCGCGGCCAAGCGATACCCGAAGGAGACTGCAAAGGGTCGGGCAATCCGGAAGCAAGGTAGTGGAAACGAACGCCTGCCAGGTACAATTTAATGGTTGAATGAGACAGGTGCAACATGCTGAAGCTGTAAGCAATGAACTGTAGCAGTAAGTCCTCAGTTACAACGGGTAAACGATGGGAAGTAGATTGGAGATCGTCTGAACAGTGTAACAAAAGGAACCGTCGGAAGCAGGAAAAACCGGTGTTGTAGGACCGGCGCGTGGCCGCACTGATGGAGTTGCACCAAAGGAAGTCCACAACCTGATCTAGTCCATGAGAACTTGTGATGCTGCGGGACAAAGGTATTGCTGCAGCTCCGCATCTGGAACTAGGTGACGGAAATCCTGAAATCGAGAGATAGAATCAGCAATTATATTTGTTTTACCTGGAATGTGGCGGGCAGAAAAAGTGAAATTATTCTGTAGGGCAGAAAAGGTGAGGCGGCGCATGAGTTTCATGATAGGCGGAATTGGAGAACGCCCCTTCTGGATGATCTGGACTGTAGCCTCATTATCGCAGGAAAGGACAATGCGTTTAGTAGCCCAAAGGTGACCCCAAAGCACAGACGCGACGGTGATGGGATAAAGTTCGAGGAGAGCCATGGACCAACGACGATGGCTACTAGGCTGTAGAACAAGGGGCCAGGTACCCTGAAACCATCTCCCCTGAAAATACCCCCCAAAACCCTTGGTTGAGCTGGCATCCGTGAATAACTCCAAGTCAGACGCCAAAGTGGAAAAAGGTTCTAAAAACAGAGAAACACCATTCCAAGAGGATAGGAACTGATGCCACATTCCCAAATCCCTACGGCAAGCAGCGGAGATTGAGACATGATGCCAAAGTTCTGAGACTGAACAGGAAAGGGTGATAAGATGGGATACGAAAGAACGCCCTGGCACAACAACGCGACAGGCGAAACACAGATAGCCCAGGAGACTGAGGAGCTGACGTTTTGTAGCTGATTTTTTATGTAAGAATTTTTTGATTTGTTGTAAGATAACCACTCGCTTTTCATCAGGTAAGCGCATTTCCATCTTTTCTGTATCGAGGATAATTCCGAGGTATTGAAGGCAATGAGTCGGCCCTTCCGTTTTTTCTAGGGATAAAGGCACACCAAGGGTTTGAAAAAGGGAAAGAAAGGAGTGTTGTGTGTCTGTGGGGTCCGAGTCAGCGGGGCTAATGGCAAGAAAGTCATCCAATAAGTGCAGAATATTGTGTACGCCGTATAGGTTTTGGGCAATCCAGCAAATGGCGGTGGACAATAAATCAAAGATTTTTGGGCTCGAACGGCATCCGAAAGCGAGCCGACTATGGAAGTAGTATGAGTTTTCCCATTTGATACCGTATAGATGCCACAAACTCGGGTGAATTGGGATTAATTTGAATGCATTTCGTACGTCAGTTTTGTGAAGCCATGCATTTTGGCCGAGTCGTTGGATAATTTGAACTGCGTGATCGACGGTTAAGTACGAGAGAGAAAACTCGGTTTTATCTATTAAGGAATTAATGGACAAAGAAGAGGTGGAGCAGTGCGGAGCCGAAAGATCTACTATGAGGCGTGATTTACCAGAAAATTTCTTTGTGACTAAACCCAATGGACTGACGCGAAAGGATGGAAAAGGTGGCACTGTGAAGGGTCCAAGGAGAAAACCATTAGACACCTCGGACATAAGCAGTGTACGAACGGTGGCGGGTTCGGCTAAGGCAGAGCGAAGATTTTTTAGCTCCAATGTGTCAGTTGGGGGCGCGCATACGCCAGTGTGGAACCCCTGTCGCAAACCCTCGATAAGGCTGGTAACAAAATTGCGGTCCGGGTGTTGTAACAGCGCCTGCTGTAGATTATCAATGCAAATGGGAGTTGATGCAGTGGGTGGCAAGGCTTGTAATGATGGAGAACATGATAGTCACTTTAAAGGTGGGACATTAGCAGGTGGACGGTGAGGCGACTTGGGGCACAGGGTCCGTGGGTGAGGACTCGAGCAGATGGTGCAGACGTGGCGGAATTTACAAGATGGACCAAAGTGGCAGCCTTTCACCGAATTAAATTTTAAACAAGGTTCCGATGAGGAGAGGATGGTCTGTTTTCTGTCAGGAGAGGCCGAAAAGGGGCGCACATTGGTCGAAGCGGGCTTATCTGAGCTGAGGGGACAAAATTTTGACAAATGGTCCTGACCATGACAGAGAAAACATGACTGGGCCTTGTGACCGGCAAAAATTGAACAAAACAGCTTGTTGTCCCTAATTGACCAATCGACTTTAACCCCACGGTGAAGCCAGGCAGCTGCTTTGGCCGAAAAAGCAAGGTGGTACTGGTAAAAGGTGTCCCCATACTGTGAAGCAATAGCAATAATGTCTGCCTGGTAAGTATCCAACTCGAGTCGTCGATGGGGATAGGCCTCGCACATAATGTTTCGAAATTTGCTAAAGGCGCGGACAAATTCTGGTAAAGATAAGGCCTTGGATAACCGGGGATCGTGCTTGTCTGCGTGTTTGGCCGCATTGTCGCCGGAAGGCATGAGCAACTTTGCTAAGTTGACATCCCTGCCGGCTACAATGTCGGCCCGGAGGGCTGCCCCAACGTTGGTGTCTATGTCCGGTAAATCGGAAAGGGCTGTGCCGGGAGTCCTAAGTAAATGTGAAAAGGAGTCCGTACCTGGAAAGTCTGAAGCAGGAATAGCATGTGACAGAACCGGCGTGTCAAGTTGAGGGTTAAGGCCTTGCATAGAAGGTTGACTATCTGGCAGTCGGGCGTGCAGGATTGCCAAGGATTTATGGAGAGCGGAAAGTTGATTTTGTTGCGCCTGCAACTGCTCCAGGATAGATGAAAACAGATGAGAATTGTGAGTAGGCGGAGAGAAAAACCCACCCCCATCGTTATAAGCATAAGAGTTTGTGGCAGGAGCAGGTCTCTGTGAGTCTGTGGTGGGTGGTCTGGTGGTCTCCTCGTCCAGCAAAGGTGTGGACGGACGATGTTGCGAAGCTGACAGTCCATGAAAAATGGAATCGTCTGTAGTAGTAGTGTCCTGTTGGGAATGAGAATACTGAGTCTGAAGGGGGGAGCAGGTGTCCACAGGCACTGGGTTAACTGCGGGGAGTGAAGTGGTTGAATCGTCAGTTCCGCGAAAATGTTGAGCAAAAGTTACACTGGGTGCAGATACAGGTGCGGTTTGCAGAGCCGGTGACAAGTGGCTGGAGGCAGTGGGCACCGGAGATGAAGACAGAACCGGGCGAAACGACTGTCTGTTGTCCAAGTACAATTGCAGGAGAAATGTCTTCCTGGTGGAATGCTGCGTACGAATCCCCAGTTTATTCAGTTCCTGCCTCAAGCGCGGCACTGTCCAGTTTTTGGGGTTAGCAGGATCCCATAGAGCAGTGCGTTCGGTTGCGGGAACGTCAGTAGTTGTCTGGCGGCGCCTGCGAGAATGTTCCGAGTGAATATCATCCAAAACACATGGGGCGGATGTTGATTGAGGAAAGGCGACCGGAAGTGAAGTTTTTCGTGCTCCGCGTAGCGGTTGAACAATCTGGGGCTCCAGAGGGGGACCCGTCGGTAGAATTGAAGTTGGTAGAGTCATTGTGGCCGAACTGTCCGATGGCTGTAGGCTATGGCCACGCGTGGCTGGCGACGTAGGTAAATAGGGCACTGTGAGTGTGCGAGGCTTGTTGTGCGTGTCCTCAGCTGCGGAAATGTCCGCTGGGAAGCTTGGTCCAGGTACCCTGGTCGGGTCGTCACCTGTGCGAGTTGTAGTGTTCATGGTGCCACTTGCCGTGCATTGAGCGGATTGAGGGTCCACATAGGGGGTTTGCGAATCCATTAGTGAAGCCGAATCAAGTCGTCCTGAAAACAGATCTCTGTGGTGTCATGATAGAGAGTCATAATAGCACTGGGTGGCCGGGTGGTTCGATTTAATCGAGCTGCGCACAGAAATAACAGGTGCACAGGCAACGAGTGTCACAGTCAAGAGACCTGGCAACTTGAGGGAACGGTTCGAGCAACATGTAGCGTAAAAGTCTAGAAAACTCCTGAAGCGGTAGGTGGTATGAAGCTGGAATGCCGAAGAACACTTTCACGGTTTCGACCAGAACGTGTCGTCCAACTAAATCGTCTGAATCGTGATCCATGGTGAAAAAATAGACACAAAAGAAAAACACACAGTCTGGAAGGCGTGTTTGGAGAAGCACATAAATAACAATGTCAATCCCTGGACGAGAGGGATACTAAGTACGAGCACAAGGAAGCGTCACATAATTGCAGCAGAACAGCGCACTTTGAATAATCTGGAGAGCACAGGGCTTGAGCGTGTTGATGCAGTGAAGGCTGGAAACTTAATGCGCAATAAAGTGACTGTCCCGGGTCGTGTGGAATTTGCGAACCGTGTGCCAAATATATTACCATTGTGTTGGAAATAAGCTGGGTTAAGGCAGGTACTGGAGGTGAGAGAAAGTTCAATTAATATTGTTTGAAGTGACGTGCGCAAACCTCTGGCTTCGTTACTGAGGGTGTAATGATTCGCACTGCACTGATCTAAATACGGTTGTGAGCGAAATGCAGCACTCTTAGCGGTGTGCAAACTTTCTGAAACGATGTTTCCTTACAAATTCTGGAATTAAAAACTTGACATGGAGACATTAGTCATAAATTCAATCATGTGATAAAAAGTGGGTCTTGGACACTTACTTATCTGTAGTCAAAGTAATTATGTTACTGCTATCACAAAAGTGGACCAAGAATTTCTATCGGATTGCAACTAGGTTGTGATCTGGTTTCTGCCCACAGCACTGTCAAGGTTCCTGCAGGCAAGGACTGATAAAATTCAAAGGCCTTTCTTGACATTTTTCAAGTCCCTACAATAGACAAATACAAGGATTTCCAAGGTCCCGCCTTCACTTGTGACTTGTCCTAACTAGGGCCCTCCAGTCATAATCCAAGCGTGGGCAGTGATATCCACCCATGCATTTACCAGGTAAAAAAGTCATCAGCAGTAAAATTTTAATTAATGATGCACCGGGTTGTACCCAGAGCTTCATTAATTAAATTATTGATGATTCCAATAATTAGTGTTTGGAATCTAATATTATAGCATCCCTGGAAATATTGCCCACCCGTGGAAAGTGACCAATTCACAGCGGTTGTACTGTACCCTTTCCTTCTACTTCCCAGCAAGGGAAGTGGGAGAATTGGGTAATGTCCAGAAGGTCCAAGTTAGGACTTCGCCTTCACGAACTATGGCATATAAAATTATATGGTTATGAAAATGCACTTCGGCGGCATTTCTATTTCATGAATATTCAAGGCACTTCAAGGCCTCCTGATCCATTTTCACGGATTTCAATGACACCAGTGTAACTGTGTTCAACCGATTACCAAAAATGTCTGCGGACTGATTACAGGTTATTTGAGCTCACAATCGACCAATTCCGATTACAATAATGAATTGTAATACTGTGTACTACTAGACAAGTCGAGACTCAAAAGAACATTAAATTGAAAATATTTCACAGTGTTAAAACTCTGTTGACCCAGGTCTAGTAAAATTACCATGCGCGCACACTTGGGCAGTAAACGTGGCTCTCAGAGCCACATTTACCACCCAAGTGCGCACAACTGATAATTTTTACTGTGACCTGAGTCTATTGAGTGGAACAATTACTTTTCTGGTATGAACTGGCGATTGCTGCAAGAACGCACAATTGTAAGCTTTATATGTCGTTTAACTTGTATATCCCGTAAAGGGGCACCCAGAGAGATTAAGAATACACACTGTGGTAGTTTTTCAACTTTATTGAATGGTATCTATCATTGACATCATTTTACATTAACAACTGAACAATTTCAGAAGATAATAAAATGTGGTTACTGAATCATCACAAAAAATGCTTGGCAACAATTGGTTGAACCGATGTTCCAGGAGCCGTTGCTGTTGTCATCCGATTGCCCACAATCGCTTGATTGGGGTGGCCGATTCCAATCATCGGTTGAACATATTATATATGGCACCAGTGAAATTCAAGGTCGTTCCTTGAAACCAAAGCTCCACAGGAATCCTGACTGTGGAATCTCATCAGTCAGAAAAGCAAAGCAAGCACACTGAACATGAGATGATATTTTCCTTTGCTTTTTGTGAGTCAGTCTTGATTGCAGAATATTTTATTCTTGAAAACCCAACCCAACTTGTGTATGGGTGTGTTGTGACCCGATTTTGAGCTGATTGAAAAGAGAAACACTTTTGTATTCACAGTACTGCATGAAAAGGTTAGGAAAAGATGAGGCTAATTACATTTTTGATAGTGACTATAACAGCAACTGTGTAGGTTCCCAAACTGGGGAATCCAGCCCTGGTATTTCACCCTCAGCAATGAGCAGTGTCGAGGAAAATGCCAAGGAAATGAAAAATATCCACAGCAAAAATACTGCCAAGGATGGCTTCTTCACAAAGCCTTGTGGTAACAGAAATTGCACAACTTCCGGGTTACACAAGGAATCAAACCATGTGAGTTGCACTACACTGTATTGCTAATCTTACAATTTACAGTACAAGTTGCAACATAACCACAAGAAACAATGTGAACTGCTTCTTCTATGTTGATCAACACCAGAATCTGACATCAGTTTCTGGAAAGCTTTTAAAGAGCATTCCAGAAACTGATGTCAGATTCTGGTGTGTATCAACATGGAAGCAGTGAGATACTTAGTTTGAGGTTATGCTGCATATTTTCACTCATACTATACTTACTGAGCAAGTCGCCTGCTTACTTCCAAGATCTTTTCTCAGCATTCACATGGTTCATGATATTGGCATGATCTAATTGAGTGAAAGATTCTGTATGTTGATTGTGATTATATACACATTATCTCGAACTACTTTCACATTAAAGTTACTTGAAAGTTTTCACTTCACCGCATACTACATACATGTATACATGGCAATTGAGACTATGCCCTGTTCCCTGATGATTTTAACACAATCGAACAGGCTTCATAGCAATTGCCGTAGAAACACCAGTTTTCCACAGCAATTTTTTTGCCGAGAAAACAAGGATGAATTACCAGGACTGGGAATCATCACTGTTGCTGCAGTAATCAAATTCAGAGAGTCTGAAATGAAAAGAACATAATTACAAACCTACAAATGTACAGCCACACTTTTTCCTGGTTGAGCTGAAGCACAGCTCAATAAAACTTCACTTATCATCCAGATACAAGTGAGGGAGGATTTGATGGAGAACCTCTCAATAGAGATCTCAGACCAAGAACAGGGATGACCCAAAGGAAAGAAATTGCTAGAGAGTGAGAGTCATGGAGGATTGTACCTGAAACTGGGAGAAAAATGGTCCAAGGGTGGTTAACAGAATAAAGAGATTAAGTCTGGATTTAAGAATTTCCCAGATGGCACAATTGGGGTGGTGGTAGGAAGGAGGAGGGCGGTGAGCCTTATTATTATTATTCAAAATTGCGGTTGAGGTCATTGTAACTGATGGGAAAAATTGGTCAAAACATGGATACAACATCGAATAAGCTTACAGTCGGATCCACAAATAGTATTTATGTAATTACGTCTATATATCATATATCTGGAAATAAATATTGTTTAAACTGAAAAATTGGGCAAGATGCTGATAAAGAGTGCAAGCCTGAAAATAAGCAGACCGTCATCGCCAGAATGAGGACCCCAGAGGGTGAATTTGGTGATGCTACCCTGCCCAGCAGGGTAGCATCACAAAATTTATCCTATGTGATCCTCAATCTGAATCAAGGGCTCAAACCTTATGCTGCAAGAGGTACCCAGAGGATAAATTGGCATACTGTATGGGATAGCATCACCAAATTCACCCTCTGGGGACCTCATTCGGCAAATGACAGATTGCATATTTTCAGGCTTGAAGGAGAACCAAATGTATAATTTGGGAGCAATGGAGACCTTGGAATACTTTCTCTTGGAATGCTTAAAATATGAGCCATGAAGAATAAGATTCAGGTGGAGCATGTGGAAATGGGATGGCAGAATGTCAGGAGAGGAGAACAATTGGGTAATGGAGGATTTCTCACCTCAGAACAGCAGAGAAATATCTGCGGCTAGCCAAAATGTTATTCTTATTGCCAGTGGAGGAGTAAAAATGATTTTCTTATCCACTAGGAAATTGAGAGAAAATATCAGTATCTGTGCACTTCAACTTAACCATTTTGTTTTTCAGTTTAAAAAACAGGTATTCATTTATTATATCTCATTCGACAGAGCTCCCTGAGCTCTGTCAAACAAGATATGGTGAAAAACAAAATGTGTTATAAGAATACAGTTAACAACATACTGGATAATGGAATAATGCTGTTAATTGAATATTCTCAGCTGACAAAGACAGGTCTGTACAAGTTAATGATAGTTTCATTTGCATTTATGCCTTAACCCTTAAAGATCTAAATCTGACTGAGTTTTCGAAAATCATATAATTTTTACAATGCAGTTGCCAATGGTGGGGACTGAACAGTGAACCTTTTGGTTTGAAGTCTAATGCCACTAGCCACCAGGCTCCCGCCTTTACACTGTAAGTATCAGCTTGCTGTTTGCTCAGCAGTAGAAAATATTTATTACATAATTATTCATATTTATATTTATTTTATAATTTTTGGTTAATGTCGGGATGCACCTTGTTCCCAGCACTGATAAGCACATATAGTTGCATCACCTTGTAAAAAAGCAAACATGATAGTAGCAAGAGGTGTATGTGTGTAAGGAGGGATGGGGTCAACCATTTTCCTAACAAAATTTGCCTTTAAAGTTAACAAATTGAGATGAAAAAAAAAAAAAAATTACAAAATTTGTACACAAAACCACATCATGTGACCCCTCACTGGAACGAGCTAATTGATTGAACTTGTTCCATTAGGAGTGACATGATAAGCTTTCGTAGAAATATTTTGAAACATTTTTTTTTAAAATGCCGATAGGATCACCGATCCAATGTCGCGCTGTGACCGCACAAAAGTGAGTTTAATTATTATCAACTTATCTTCGGGAATCAATTGCTTACGATTTACTGTGAAGGGTCACTGTGACCTTCACCTTTGACCTACTGATTCCAAAATACATTGGGTTCTTCCTCTCATCAAGGCCAACCTACCTATGAAGATTAGTGAAAGTGGGTTGAACGATTTTCAAGTTATCGTCCAGAAACCAATTGTTTACGATTTACTATGTTCAGGATCACTGTGACCTTGACCGTTCATCTCATGGATCCAAAATCACTGTGACCGTGACCTTTTGGGTCCAAAATAAATAGGGGTCTTGCACTCACCTAGAACAACCTACCTATGAAGTTTCATGAATATGGGTCGACCCATTATCAAGTTATCATCCCAAAACCAACTGTTTATGATTTACTATGTTCAGGGTCACTGTGATCTTGACCGTTCATCTCGTGGGGTCCAAGATAAATAGGATTCTTCCTCTCACCAAGGCCAAAAATACAATTTAGTATATTCAAGGTCACTCACTGTGACCTTTGACCTAGCGAATCCAATATAGAGAGGGTTCTTCCTCTCACCAAGGCCAACCAACCTATGAAGTTTTATCATCCGGAAACCAATAGTTTATGATTTACTATATTCAAGGTGACTGTGACCTTGACCTTTAACCTAGCAAGTCCAATACATATAGGGGTCATCCTCTCACCAAGGCCAACCTCCCTATGAAGATTCATGAAGATTCATGATTGTGGGTTGAACCATTATCAGGATATCGTGCAGAAACCAATGGTTTGCGATTTACTATGTTCAGAGTCACTGTGACCTTGACCTTCGACCTAGCACATCCAATATAGGTAGGGTTCTTCATCTCACCAAGACCAATCTACCTATGAAGTTTCATGAATGTGGGTCAAACCATTATCAAGTTATCGTCCGGAAAACAATTGTTTTGATTACTATGTTCAGGGTCACTGTGACCTTGACCTTTCACCTTAGCAAGTCCAAAATAAATAGGGTTCTTCCTCTCACCAAGGCGAACCTACATATGAAGTGTCATGAATGTGGGTTCAACCATAGTCAAGTTATCATCTGGAAACCAATTATTTACGATTTAGTATGTTCAAGGTCATTGTGACCTTCAGCATTGACCTAGCGACTCTATAATAAATAGGGTTCTTCCTTTCACCGAGGCCAACCTACCTGTGAAGTTTCATGAATGTGGCTCAAACCTTTATCAAGTTATCGTCCGGAAACCAATTGTTTATGTATCTCGCCCGCCCAACCACCTGCCCGCCATTCATCAAACTATAAGTCGAGTTTGACTTTGTCACAACTCGTCTAGGGCTGAAACGGTTGGCTCAATTTCGTAATCAACTAACCGAGAGCTATAACCAGATAATATCCAGTTATCCATTGCCATTATTTCACCGAATATGGGATAAAAACTATATAGCAGTATTCTCAAACTATTCCGTAGTGTGTATACAAACGAACGTTGTCGAGTACTCAACAACGTTCGTTTGTATACATACTACGGAATAGTTTCTGCGATTACTCATTACTCACGGAAACTGCCGATCATTAACAAAGTCTTGAATGCCAAAGTCGATTATTTCTCAATATATACAATGCGGCTTTGATGTGTAATCTATCACAAAGGTGAAGCGGCAAATTTACTACGTTTTAAAAGTGGAATGATGATCACTATTGATATTTCGGATAACCGGTTGACGGTTTTTCTAATCAGTTAGATAGATAACTGGTTTCAAACCGATTATCCGATTAACCATTTCAGGACTAACGTCGACTAAAAATAATTAAAATACCAAGTTTTGAAATCATATGCGTTGGGTAAAGGGTTTAATAATTCACGATTTAGAACAGTTATTTCCATTCGGCAAGGCTGAACAATATATTGTTGCATAAACCAGTTTACAAAGAATTGTATACATTTCTTGAAATTACCTTTTCGAATAAAGAATATATTAACTTCAGTGAATAATCAATGTAAATTGTGTATACAGTGACAGATTTATCAATCATTACAGTTCCAAGGATAGAAAACAATGGAACTTTACCTGGTAACTCGATGGCAACAAATTGTTTAACTGGTAGCGTGCTGAAAGCCACTATCAGGGCTTTGAAAATATTGAGGGTGCCATGGAAAAGTCCACATTTTCTTTGCCCATGTTTCATATTTAGTCCAAAGAAAGTAGAATTTCATTTATTAGATATTTGCTTTATTACAAATTATTGGAGAGTGCTTAAAGGCACTCTCCAATAATTGTAATAAACCAAATTTGCAGCATAAATTCCAATCACCAAAATTAATCTCGCCCTCATCCAGTTAACTGGCTGAGTGCTAGAAGCCACTATCATGGCTCTATAGAGGAGATCAGCATACTCCATGTTGGGTCACATGAGGAGGGGCAAACATTACCTTAGTTTCCAAACAAGTCACATGTTGACTCCTATATATACCTTCATTTTGTGGGGGTATAAAAACTGCCGATGGAAAATATATTACCACAGCTGTTAAGTGAACATTCAGGTTTGGTTTTAGTATTAAAGTATAACCTCAGTCTAAGGCTCAGTGTTGTTATGGTTTTATTTATTTATTTATTTATTTATTTATTTATTGGTGTTTAAAGGTCACATACTTATGCACAATGGCTAATCATGACTGTGACAGTTTTATGGGTGGCGGAAGCCGGAGTACCCGGAGAGAACCACCGAGCATCGATGAGCAACTGTCAGTTCCTTAACATTCTCTGTTCAAGCTCCGCTCAAGCAGGGTTACAGCAGTTGACATGTGCGCCATCGACGTTCAGTACGCCTTAGTACATGGCGTCCATGTAGGCAACCGGGATAAAGTGCCTTGCCCAAGGACACACTGTGGGTCGTCCCGGACAGGGATCGAACCTCGGGACCACTGGCATAGAAGTCCAACAGTCCACCACTGAGCCACATCACTCCCCAATGTTCATGAAAGGATTATGAAATAAGATAAGAATTGTGATAATTGATAATTGAGAATATGTTAAGTTCTGTACCTTACATGCTACATTTTCAATAAGAATAATTTGAGGGGTAGACTGTACTAAAGAATTGAGGCCTAGATATCATACCGAGTCATCCTACCAAGTTACAGTGAAATCCCCTCACATAAAAACTACCTATAGACAGTGCTAAATAAATCTAGGTCACATGCCCAAGGGGCGGTAATGGCTGACCGATCATGACCAAAAGAGGATCTAGACATCATACCTAGTTATCCTACCAAGTTACAAAACAATCGCTTCATAAATATGAACTGTAGACTGTGCTAAACAAATCTAGGTCACATGCCTGTGTGGCCATCACGGTTGTCCGATCACGACCAAAATAGGACGTTCTCATCTAGACATTATACTGATTCATCCTACCAATTTACACAATGAAATTCCTTCATAAATACAATCTGTAGATTGTGCTAAAGATTTTCGGTTTCTGGGCCTGCATAGGCATCACGGGTGACCGATCGCGACCAAAATGGGACATTCTCATCTAGACATGACCTCGAACCTGCACATGAAATTTAGTGATGATCAGATAAGAACTTCGGGGTGTAGCCTGTTCTAAACAAAATGTGAACAGACTAATAGACTCACCAAATTCCACATGCGTGATGGCAATATCTGAGGGTTAAACTGTTCTTATACAATCCAAGAAGAACCTGTTGTGTGCACTTTTTGAATTACGATACTCTCTATGCTTCATTACATGTAGTGTGTTAATTACTGGTTTACTGGGGGCTTATGACCATCAAGTTCAAACACGAATTGTGAATTAAATTTTTGTTTTGAGTGGGGAATGAAATTGGGAACTTTTGAGTTGGGCATTCTGCTGGGGCAGTGGGAAAACTCACACCCAAGTGCCTTGGTTTAGGGCTCCTAGATTCAGCCCCTGTAGACACCTGAAAGAATCCCTGTAAATATTCATAAGATTCCTGTATACAGGGAGGTGTGACAGCTGGACATCCATGTTTGAATTATTCATGACAAATAGCATTTGTGATCCTTTAACTCCTGATCTGTTAATTTTTCATAAAATCAATTCAGGCTAAACAGAAAGAGGTACCAGAGGATAAATTGGCCCACTGTATGGGATAGCATCAGCAAATTCACCCTAAGGGAACATCACTGCAAATGACTGCTTATTTCCAGACTTGCCTGACTTTATTTGACGGAAACAGGAGAGTCTGGCATTGATCACTGATTAGATGGCATAAACCAAATTATAGAGTTATACTGTGTTAGCAAAAGGTGGGATTTAGCCTCAACATGGTATAACAAAATATTTCTAGACTAGGCAGGAAAATCCGCCCGGTGGAGAGAGCAAGTTAAAATTATCTTTCTAGTATGACAGGGAGTTCATATTTTATATACACCCTGAACTTAATTAAGCAACCCCAATTTTTTTGCAGTGGTGTTAATACAAACTGACATTACTTTCATGCTATCTTTCAGATGGCCAAAAGTGATTAATTGCCGAAAGAATGGTCTATTGACAAATGAAAGAAAACACAATGATGAAAATATGCAGTATTTTAATGGTGCCAATTACACATATCTGTCACTAATGTTTGTGATAGAAAATGTTCTCTCGACAAGAATGGTGCTGGAACGGTCCATGACGAAACAATGCCAGTAATTACTAACAAAAAATGTAACTTGTGATCTCCTGAACACAATAGCAGTGTCTGACGTCAGTAGCGATTGTATCCACCACGTGCCCAGGTGACAGCCTAATGCTACCAGTGAGCCTTCTGATATGGTCTGGAGGCAACTGCTGCCACTCCTCATGCAATGTAGCTTCCAAATCACCCAAATTCTGTACAGGCGGATCCCTTGCTTGCATACAACGTCCAAAAAAGTACCAGATGTGTTCTAAGGGATTCAAATTGGGGCTCAATGCAGGCCAAGGTAGTGCTGTAATAGCATTGTTCTGAAGGAATGCTCTCACGGCATGGGACGATGTGGCCTTGCATTGTCATCCATGAATTCAAGGTGAGTAGCCAATGGGTGGTTTTCAAAATGAGGCATGACAACCCAATTGAGAATGTCCCGCATGTAATGAAGACCACTGAGATTCCCATGTACAGTCACCATATCAAGTTTACAATCATGAGAGAGGCATCCCCAGATCATTACTGATCCTCCACCACAAGGAACAGTAGGTTTGATGATCCTGGGCAGGTAAGCAGTACTTCTATGCCTCCACATTCTCATGCGACCATCTGTGACATGAAGCAGGAACCTACTCACGTCTGACCAATGGACTCTCCACCACATCCTGAGATGCCAATGTTGTCGTGCCATACACCACTCTGAACGTCGTCTTTGATGCTGATCAGACAGAGCTGGATGCTTGATGACTCTTCTGCCGCTCATACTCAGTGCTTTGAGTTGGTTTCAGACAGTTCTGTTGCACAAGAATCTGTTGGGGAGCCAAAGGTATTTCAAAACCAGACTTGAAGCAAAGGGTTCATGCCTAACGAGGCGTGTCAGACTCCAATCTTCCTGAGGACAGGTCTTTTGGGGTTGTCCAGGCCTTGGTCGGTCTTTAACATTGTTGGTTTGTTGATGTTTGCCGACAAGTCTGCTGATGACAGGATGACTATAGCCAAGTTGCCTTCCAATAGCTTTGAATGACATGCCTGTTGCATGCATGCCAACGATTTGCCATCTTAGTGCCTCTGACAGTCTCCTCCTTGCCATGTCAACATTTATTGATAAAAGAAGTGACAAATTTTCTTGTTTTATACCCAGATATTGCTTGTGGATGTTAAGTGTTTTTTGTGACATTCGTAAGAAGCATACTTTACGTGGACGAGGGGATGTGTTTGGGGTATGTTATTACCCAGAAACATCATGTTTCACTAGATGAAATGCAATGCAAGACATAGCAATCATTAAAACAAAATAACCAGTAACATTATCTTCACTGTCAGGAAACATTTCAGGGGGTGCTTAATTAAGTTCCGGGTGTATATATACATTTAAAACTAACTACGGGCACTGGAATTATTCTATTCACAAAATCATGAGCAGGACATGTTTCAAACAGCATTAATCAGCCACACTGGTATAGTTATGGCATTTACCATGGCACTGCTGCACATAAAACAGCAAATCAGAAAGTCATTACTGAGTCCACACTAATGAAAAGTCACACATTTAGCATACATCGATGTTCTCCTTTGTTCACTGATGAGATCAAGAATGCAAAATCCTCCAACTTAAACTTGGAACATCAGTGGTGACAAACAAATCTGTCTGTTCACAAAGTGATGTTTGTCAGCCAATGAAACACTGTTAATAAACCTATTAAATCGGCAAAGCAAAAATACCATTCTGATTTAATTTCTGATAATGTAACTTCTCCACTTGTTCGGTCCAGTATCAATGAAAAGCTTTTGCATCGACAAAAGATCACCACACTGCCCGAGCAATCATTGTCTTGAGAACCTTGCAAATTGATTTCCTGGTTTCTTCACTAAAAAGATCCAAGGTATCAGAGTATCACTTGATACAAGTGCCCTATTTTTCTCAGTCTGGCGATACAACACACACCTGTCCAAAGGCGATCGCTCGGCTTTCACATTTAACATAAGGATAGATAAGATGAACTGTATTCATTTGTTATCGTTATTTATGTTTTTTAGTTTAAACATTATTTATTTCCAAGTTGCATTATTATACAATAGTACATAGAATACATATTTGTGGTTTCAACAGCTTAAAGCTAAAAGCTTATGTCATGCTTTGAACTCAATATGTGTAGCAATTGATCCCCTAGAACCCTGAAGAATGATCGAATGGAAGTTAGGTTGAACCCAACAGAGATACTTAAGGACTGGGTTCTTTGTGGTGAGTGGTGTTGTACAAACTATTACAGATTTTTTCAAGTTAAGGAGCCTGAAGTGGTATTCACTATATCAGGGCTTATATTTCATCTAAATTTGGAAGAATCCATTTGGATTCTCACAAAAATGGTTGCGAGAATCCATACCAACTATGAGTGTCCCAGGATCCCTTGAGGCCACCATGGTTGAACCCCTGTTGTGTACTGATAACACATGTTAACCATTTAACCAACACAGCTTTTTAACTTTTAAAATCTAAACTGATTATGATTATTTTTTTAAAAAATAAACAATATTTACAAATAAATCCTTACAAATATGGATGTCATTGGAATCGGCTCATTGAGCCAGTTCCAATGACAGCCATATTAGTATAATTTTATGAACAAAGTGCCAGATTATTTCAGATCATTTTAGCCTTGTATTGGTTAATTTGTGCCACGATGTTAGGTAAAGGGTTAAACTGAGTCAAGTTTTCTCACACGAAACCTAGCAGAGGTGCAGTGAGAATCAAATTGGATTCTCATCAGTTTTTTTACATGAATCGAGTGAATATTATTTATTATTTATTTATTTATTTATTGGGGTTTAAGGTCACATTTTTCTGCACAATGGCTAATCATTACCAGGACAGTTTTACGGGTGGAGGAAGCCGGAGTTCCCGGAGAGAACTATCGAGCAACGGCGAGCAACTGTCAGCTCCCCAACGTACTAACTCCACACAAGCAGGGTTAGCATTGGTTGAAGACAAGTGCACCATCGAAGTTCAGTATGCCTTAGTCCACAATGTCACCGTGCCCCCAGATGGGCAATGGGGGTGAAGTGTCTTGCCCAAGGACACAACATGGGATTCGAACCGAGGACCTCTCGGCTTGCAGCCTGCACCTCTACCTACTGAGCCACCGCGCCCCGAATCGAGTGAATAGATTCTCAAATTGAATAGATATTATCGAAATATAAGCCCCATATATGTTCTTAACACATAGAAAAACTGAACTGAAACAAAGTTGGTTCCTGAAACCAAACCAAAACTGAATCTGAAAAATCAAAATCTCCCAGCTCTATCATCCAATGAACATATTGTACTACAATCACAACAAGGGGGGGGGGGGGGGGGATTAGAAATGAACCATGATACTGTGAAAGACATTCCCATAAACAATCTTCATTCCAAATTTCATTGAGAGCCGCTAACCCCAAACCAGCGTTACGAGGCAAACCGGCCAAAAATTGACTATTTTATGAGGCAAACAGCAAAATTATTGTCTTTGTTTTACAGCAAGGTAATTGTAAAGACCAGAAACACCTGTTACTGATATCTAGTGACCACATAAGAGATGTAGAACAAAGACATAATGTCACATGTGGGGAGGTGATTTGAATATATTTTCTTTTTTTTACTGCAGGGACATGACTCATTTGAAAGTCTTTCTCATAAACAATCTTCATTCCAAATTTCAGTGATATATGATAACATAACCCTGAACTATGAGGCAAACAGACAAAAAATTGGCTATTTTACGAGGCAAACAGCGAATTTTCAAAGTTAAAAAGGGAGTTAAGTCTAAATAGTGAAAAGTAAGAAATACTATTCGAGGCACATTTGAAAGCCTTTCCCATAAACAATCTTCATTCCAAATTTCATTGAGATCCGATAACCCAAACCTGAGATACAGGGTGAAAAGACAAAAAATAGCCTATTTTTGTATATTCAAAGAGCCATAACTCACAGAAATGAAAGTGTTATTGACACTGTAGCTTAACTTGTCTGTGTATTGTGTTTGATGAAAAGGATTAACTTGTCTGTGTGTTGTGTTTGATGAAAAGGATGATGTTCAATGTTTATGAAAGGATTATGAAATAAGACAAGAATTGTGAAAATTGGGAATATGTTAATTTCTGTTCCCCGTATGCTAAGTTTTCAATAAAAATAATATGAGGTGTAGACTGTACTAAAGAACTGGGTGGTGGGTTAATGTGGCCCTCACAGTTAATGTATGTGGCCGTCACAGTTAATGTATGTCAACGAAAGTTACCAAGTTACAGTGAAATTATTCCAAAACGAGTCATCCTATCAAGTTACAATGAAATCCTTTAACCCTTTACCTAACGAATCGCCCGCATCCGCCCGCGTAATATGCAAATTCAGCTGTTGAAAAAATATTATTTTTCAAAAAATTTCAACAAAACCATATCATGTGACCCCTCGTTGGAACGAGCTTGATGAGCTCGTTCCAACGAGGGGTCACATGATATGGTTTTCTTGAAATTTTTTGAAAATTTTAAAAAAAAGATATTTAAAATAATAAATTTTGATATCGTCTGCGTTGAGTAAAGGGTTAATAAATATGGCCTACAGACTGTGCTAATGGTTTTCGGGCTTCGGGCCTCTGTAGCCATCACGGTTAACCGATCGCAACCAAAGGGGACATCCTCATCTCGACATTATACTGAGTCATCCTACAAAATTACAATGAAATCCCTTCATAAATACAACCAGTAGTCTGTGCTAAAGTTTTTGGGGTTTTGGGCTCGGGCAGCCATCATGGTTGAATGATCGCAACTAGTGCTGGCCGGTTTCCCGATTAATCAACAGTACCCGGTTAAAAATTCAATATCGTCAGTAATATCGTCTAATAAAAAAAATCGTCATACTGTCAGTTATCAGCAAGTAATCATACTTTGCATGTGTGTGTCCGTGTGTGTGTGTGAATAAAAGTGATTCTAATTTAATGTAGCTTGAGTTTTCCAAGTCTTAAATTAAAGTTAAAATGCCCACGTTATATCCGCGTATGCAATTTAATTTGTAAAACACACAGAGAAAGCGTCCGTATTGGGAGTGAATCTGTTGAATCTGGGCATGTCTGGTGACTACAGAACCACATTTGCATAAATTAAAAGAATAGCGATGCAAGGGAGCTAAGTGTTGTTCATTCTTACATTGTTTTTACTTAGTGCATTTTTCATTTGTAGAACGTTTTTACTTGACAAATTATTGCCTACTGAATGAGTTGTCTTTAATTATGTGAATTCCTCCCCTTATCACCCTGCCAATCCATGAAAGGAATGTGTGGAATACTTATCGGAAACGTCTTTTATTCATCACTGCTGACTTCTTATTTACATGCTTATTCCATTTAAATAAACAGCCAGCATGGTTTTGAGAATGGGTTTTACCAAATAATTTCGAACATCATGTCACACATAAAGGACAGTGAGGTTCAGTTTGGATCACATTCTCTGCAAATATAACTGGTAAGATCCGATTTACAACATTTTTTTTTTCAATGTCATTGACCAGTTGATAACTTGATGTCAATTGAAGCCTGTCAATGCGACCTGCATGCCTTCAATGTATTCGTAATACAGGTGTCAATCGACGGTATTAGACCCCTCCCCACACAGTTTCACAGTTCGTGACATCTTATGTCTTAGGTTTCTGAAAAAAATAAGACATGCAGGCACATAAACAATTAAAATTCTTTCAATTTTATTCCAAATACAAATCATATTATAAAACAAAGAACAACAGATGATACACAATACACAACTTCGAAAATCAAACATTTGTAGAACATCATTTACATCAACAGTTTGCTGGTTGTGAATTGGGTGTTCAATAATCGCGGTTTTTATTTTTTTCAATATCGCCCAGCACTAATCGCAACCAAATGGGGACGTTCTCTTCTGGGCATTATCTGGAGTGATCCCACCAAGTTACAATGAAACCCCTTCATAAATATGACCTGTAGACTGTGCTAAAGGTTTTCGGGTTTTGGGCTTGGGCAGCCATTACGGCTGAATGATTGCGACCAAAAGGGGAAATTCTCATCTAGACATTATTTGGAGTCATCCTACCAAGTTACAATGAAATTCCTTCATAAATATGACCTGTAGACTGTGCTAAAGGTTTTCAGGCTTCGGGCCCCTATAGCCGTCACATCTGACCAATCGCAACCGAAAGGGGACGTTCTCATCTAGACATTATATGAAGTCAACCTACCAAGTTACAATGAAATCCCTCCATAAATACGACCTGTAGATTGTGCTAAAGGTTTTTGGGTTTTGGGCTCGGGCAGTCGTCACGGTTGATAGATCGCGATCAAATGGGAAAGTTCTCATATAGACATCATAAGGAGTCACCCTACCAAGTTACAATGAAATCCCTCAATATTAAATATGACCTGCAGACTGAGCAAAAAGTTTTTGGGTTTCAGGCTTGGGAAGCCATCACGGTTGACAGATCATGACCAAAAGGGGACGTTCTCATCTAGATATTACACAGAGGCATCCTACCAAGTTACAATGAAATCCGTTCATAAATACGACCTGTAGACTGTGTTAATGGTTTTGGTTTCTGGGCTCGGGCACCCATCACGGTTGACCGATCGAGACCAAAAGGGGACGTTCTCATCTAGACATGACCCCAAACCTGCATATGAAATTTTGTGACGATCGGACAAACTATGGGGTGTAGCCTGTGTTAAAGGAAAATGTTCACAGACTAACAGACTTCTGCACGCGTGATGGCAATAGCTTATCTTGACTTTGTCAAGTTAAGCTAAAAATATTCCAACAGCAAAACGGCTGAAGCTGCTTAAAGATCTGATGATAGTGAACATCTGTATGAAATTTCATCGAAATCTGAGCAGTAATGTTGAAGTTATAATGCGAACAGACATCTGAGTGCAGACGGATGCACGTATGGATGCAGAGACGCACGTATGGACGCAGAAACGCATGCATGGACAGGTGCAATCCAGTATATCCCACTTTTTGAAAAAAGTGTGGGTATAAAAATGGACAGGGAATTCCAACTGGAAAGGACTGTGTTAGAACCAGGGCTTATATTTCGATGAGAATCCGAGAATCGATTCACGCAAAGATTCGTGCAACAAAACCAGCAAAAATTCATAATAATAATATACACATTTATATAGCGCCAAAATTATAGTGCAGAAGATATAGAACCATATTCTAAGAATTTTGTGACGATCGGATAAGAACTATGGGGTGTAGCCTGTGCTAAAGGAAAATGACTCACAGACTAACAGACTTTCGCACGCGTGATGGCAATAGCTTATCTTGACTTTGTCAAGTTAAGCTAAAAATCAAAAAGCTGTGTTGGGTAATGGGTTAACATGTGTTATCAGTATACAACAGGGGTTTAATCATGGTGGCCTCATGGGATGCTGGGACACTCATAGCAGGCATGGATTCTCACAACCAATGGATTTTTTCCAAATTTAGATGAAATATAAGCACTGTTAACACTGTGTAATAACAATAATGGTAACAGAAAGAAATCCAAGAATCAACAATAATAACTCCAATTTAACTATTCCGAAATGCAATAAAAAAGAAAACAACATGAAAAGAAACTGATACAATATCTTTTACACTGTATGGTTTACAGAAAGATAAAACAGAAATTAAAATTTTATAGTAAATTTCCTTTCTTATTGTACCTACCACAACTGTTTACAACAGGCTTGCACTACAGTGGAAGTCCCGAACTCGAAAGTATACTCTCTATTTTGTTCTTTCCCAAGAGATTTGGGAAAGAAAAAGTGGTGCAAAAGCACCAAGAAATTAAAAACTAAACAGTAACTTTCTTCTGCAAGCATTGTTGCATCTATGCATACAAAAATAATTGTTACAACATTGCAATTAGAGAAATTAGTGCTTGAAGTTAAAATGCTATATTACTATCATTTGTGGTCAATAGGGGTTAATTTCAAAAAATTTGTGTGGTGATTTTAGTGTATCATATTATGCTCTAAATGTGTGAAGATCAACCACAGACTGAGTGTCTGATAAGAGACGTGGCGGAATCTTGAATCTTGGTATTTCAATGAACATGTACAAGTTGAGGGTACTCAAAGTCAAGGCAAGACAACTGGGTGAGGGTTAAAACTTGGAATAAAACATATAACAGCAAAATTATTCTTGGATGAATGTCCTATCTTCTCACGGGAAACGTTTTGAGAAAATATGGCTACAGTGTTGAGAAATTGCATGTAAATTTTGGCGAAAATAACAATTATTCCGACAGTACCCTTATAGGAAGTCTCAAATTTGCCAAGGGTTAAACTTTTAATAAAAACATATAGAACAAAATTTGTCATACTGTGACTGCTGCATGCAGCTATGGAAAACATTCAGAGCTCAATCAATTAAAAATGGAGTAAATAGTCACCTAAACTAACCAAATTCTGCAAAAATTGGATTTTTTTTTGACGGTATCTACTTTTATGCATCCAGAAAGGGATAGGGTTAAACTTTACAACCAAACTTACGACAGCAAATATGTTTGGTAGTCAATTGTGAATACGTACATGAAAAGTGTTTGAAATTAACCCTTTCCAAAATGAAAGAAAAAGCAAACAAAGTTGTCTTATTTTGGCATTTTCAAACGGTACTCTTATTCCTGCCCTCATTGTGCTTGAAGGTTAAATCTGAGATTAAAAAGTAAACAGTAACTTTCTTCCGCAATCATTGTTGCATCTATCCATACCAAAATAATTGATACAACAACCTTGTAATTAGAGAAATTTGCTCTTGAAGTTGGTCAATTTTGATGAAAAAATCTATATTCATAACATTTTAGGCCAATGGTGGTTAAAGTTGAAAGATTTGAGTGGTATTCGTGGTGTATTATATTATGCTCTAAATGTGCGGAAAATTAGAGCTAAATAACTGTAAACAGACATGACGATACTGCATTTCAGTACATTTTATGACATTACATAAGTATGCCGAATTTGGTTAAAATCATACAGCTTGTTTTTGAGCAGTTCAACAGACAAAATTCGAGGAGGAAAAAAAAAATTAAAAAATAAAAATCAAATAAAAAATAGAGAAGAAAAATTTTGAAAAAGAAGAATAACAAGAGTCTTTCCCAAACTGGGTTTGGGAAAGCCTAAAAATAAGCCAAAACTGGGTTGACTGTGGATGGCACACACCCAGTAGGGCACACTCTTCTCTGTACTAATCTACGATTTCAGATACCAGGGTGCAGACGCTATAAAATTTAAATTTCTTATCAACCTACCTCACAACTGTTTACAACAGGTTGAATAGACAATAGGAGGAGGGAATCACATAACCAACCCCCACATAACCCGACTGCACTGGAACTGTGGGCAGAAGAAGAGTACCCAAGGCCTATAAAAACCATCGCTTCGCAAACACTGGAGTTGACAATGAGAAATGAGGTGCATGGCCATGTGTGACACACAGACAGAAAGGACAGTAACCAAGCACAGGGCTGGAACTAATCCTGAAAGAATAGCCTAATGGCTAGAGTTGATAACAGCCTGACGCTCGAATAGCAAGACAACACCACCTAGAAATGGATTGAGGAGAGATGTCGACCAGGGATAAGAGATAGAAAGAATCGCTTCCTGCCTTTCCTAATAAACAGTGTCTGGTTGAGGTAAATGCAAATTGCACAAACCAGACAGAGTAAAGGGCGATTACCATCAACTGAAGGAAGAGCCCAGATACCGATAGGAAGGGGAGTAGTTTTTGGTATCCGATTCTTGGCCAGAAAGGTGCAATGATTGGTAAAAGTAACACGGTTGGAGGAGCTCCTGAAAAAGGCTGGGCGTGAAGCTCAGTAACTCTCCTGGACGAGACAAAAGCCATCAGAAAAGCCCTCTTGTATGTGAGAAAACACATATCCACCTGGGATAATGGTTCAAACTGAGCAACCTCTCCCCCCCCCTCCCCCGAAGCAAAGCTGCACCCAAGAAGGGATCCCATTTTGGGGTCAGCTGCAAAACACTAGGCCTTTTCAAAGAAAAGGGTCGAAGAAGCTTGGAGAGGTACTGATTAGTGCTGATATGACGCTTTCCCTCATACAAAAAGGTCTCCGAAGGCATAGACCTGTACCCCTTGATGGTAACAGGTTGGAGACCCCAAGAATCAAACAGATATACCAGAAACTCTGCAATCTGTGTAATTGAAGGGTTGGCATAATCAGCAGTGATCAGCACACCATCGACAGAAGACCTTCCACTTAGCCGCATAGGCTAAACCAGTGGAGTGCCGCCCTGAAGAAGAAATGCACGCCACTGCTCGTCTCGAAAATCTTCTAGGGAGGAGACAGGACCAGAGAAAAGAGATACGTGAGGGCACAATGATGTCGGGTCAACGTGAAACCTCCTTGGGAAACCTTGACAAAAGAAGATTGTGATGTAGAGGGATACGTACCAGAACTGCCGTCAACAGAGGGTGGAGCTGATTGATCCACTCCTGCTGAGGCGACAGGAGAGCGATCAGAATGATTCAACAACTGCAGGTTTGTATCTTGGCTAGAACCTGAGACAGAATCGGAACCGCCAGGAAGGCATAGCCGACTAGTCTGTTCCAATCAAGCAACAGAGCATCCACGGCGAAAGCCGGAGGATCTGGACACAGGGGATACGAAAGTGAAAACAGATCGAAAACAGATCGAGGTGGGGACGACCCCAGAGATTGCAAAGAACACTGCTCTGTGAAGAGCATCCACTCGGTGGAAATGATACTGTCCTGAATCGGCAGGAACGTTCAGACGACTGGAAATGTGACGAACTACCGCACAGGAGTTGAGGTTCTGAGTGAGCAGTGGAAGATTCTGAGCCAATTCGTACATAGGAACCGAGAGGGTGCTATCCTGGTTCTGAATGTAAGCTACCACTGTCGAATTGTCAGACAAAAGAAGGACCCGATGATTCGGAAGGTGGGGAATCCATTGCCGGAAACTCAGAAGAGCAAGAAGCTCCTTCTGGTTGATGTGAAGAGCTGCCTGATCCTGGTCCCAAACAACTCAAAGGGAAAGAGCTAGAGGATCCAATGTCGCACCCCATCTGAGATCGCTACCATCTGCCGTCACAACATGATCAGACCTGGGCAAGTCCAACAGAACTCCCTGCATAATCCCCTGAACATCCGTCCAGGGAAGGTGACGACTGAGAGAAGCAGATAACTGAAGCACCAGATCCAGAGGATCGACATTCGGCCTCTAACGACTGAGCAGAAAGTGTTGGAGAGGTCTAACATGCAGCCGACCAAAAGGAATGAGATCCATCACAGAATCGCAGAGACTGGTCAGCCATGGAATACTCTGAGCTGTCGTGGGCATGGACTGGGTCAGAGTCAGGGCAAAAGCCGAGAAAATCACTGCCCTTGCCCGGGAACTCCCACCGTATTCACTTGAGTGCGAAGGTCCAACCCCAGATGACAAAATGACTCATAAGAGACCAGGTCTGACTTCTCCTCATTGACTCCGAACCCTAGGGGTCAAACACAGGTTCAACAGTGTGTCGACATTGGACTCCAGAAGAGCAGCATTAGAGTGCCTCTGGAGGATGTTATCCAGGTAAGCCGAAGTAGTCACCCTGGACTGTGTGCGATGGAATATGAGCATATGCGACATCAGTCGGGTGAAGGCCCAAGGAGCCAGGTTGAGGCCGAAAGGCATGGCCTTAAACTCGCCCCAGAAAAGCGAACTGGAGATACTTTCGTGATGTCCAATGAATCGGAACGTGAAAGTAAGCGTCTCGCAGGTCGATGCTGAAACAAAATTTCCCTGGTGAAAGGAGTGATGAACTGACCTCAAAGTCTCCATGCTGAACTTGGGAGCAATGAAAGACTGGTTCAGGATACTCAGATCGATAACCTGCCAGTCAGCCGTCCTTCGGCACCAAGAACAGGCGGGTATAAAATCCCACTGAATGAATGTTCTTGACGACCTCAATGGCCCCATTTGACAGGAGATTGTCTATCTCTGTCTATCTCTGTGATCAAAAGTTCCTGACGTGAACCGTCTGAAGTAATTTGGGCTGGATGTAGCACGTGTGCCACCGAAAGGATATCCACAGACCAGACTGATCAACATCTAACGCCCAAGGATTGAATGTGATCGCAGCCCAACGGTCTGCAAACTCTGATAACCTTCCTCCAACCTGGGACAAATTGAGGTGAGGACCTTCATTTCGAACCCCGGCGAGGTCCGTGAGAGGAGAAACCACCTCCTCTGCCAGTAGAAGGATCCTGAGACCTCCCTCTGTTCTGCCGACGCTTACCCTTAACACCTGAGTAAGAGGAAGAAGCAGAGGCAGGAGGATCAGCGCTTGGCTTCGCAGATGTTAGGCTTGGAACGGTCCCAGCCTCTAACAGAAGGCTTATCAAGCTGGCGAAGCAGCAGCAGATCTTTGAAATGACGTGGCCCCAGCCTCTAACAGAAGGTGTATCAAGCTGGCGAAGCAGCAGCAGATCTTTGGAATGACGCAGAACGTCATCGCGGATCATTGCCATGGAATCATGGAATAGACATGAAACCACCAAAGAAGTGGATCGACGAGCAGCGTGCTGCACTCCAGGAAGGGAATGGCTATTGTCCAACACTGCATTCCAGCAAACTAATTCCAGATTAACCGTGTTACAGGCATGTGTGTGAGTAAGATGCATGAGCGCCTTAGAAATCACACGCAAGGGGGCCTGCATGTCATCAAACTTATCTGGAGGCAGATAAGCAGCCAAGGCAGAGACAGGATCCGAGAGAGAAAGCATGACCAGCATCTCTCTGGATAAGCCCAACTTGGATTTGGAAAACCGGTGGGAGGAGGAGTCCTGATCCAAGACCATCAATGTCTGGCAGACAGACAGATTGGCGGAATCGTATGAACGATAATGCACGGGGGAAAAGGTATCAGCCCTAGTGAAGAATGAAGTCTTCATAGCCTTGGAACTCAACTTAGAGTCCAATGTTGCAACAGCTTCGACTACCTGTGTTGACTGGTACGGTCCAAGGTGCCCAGAAGCAGGTTGCTCCACAGGCTGTAGGTTCACGACCTATGACCACGGCCTGGCTAAAACCTTCGCTGGTCTGACGGTTTAAGCTTCAGAAGGAACTCAAAACACAAAATCAAGAGCTGCCCCCAAGTGGCAGGAAATAAAGGGTACAGAAAAGTTCCCCAACAGCCAAAAGGAGAAAAACAGACAGAAATTCGACCCTCAACAGAGGGGAGAAAAGCTGCCACAACAGTCCCCAGCTGACACCAAACTCAGATAAAAGAAGAACCCAAAGGGTTAGCATTAATGAACAAGAGACCAAAACAGCATGGTACGCGAAAATCGCGTGCGAAATCGGTATAGAGATATATATAAAATATGGTGAATGATCAAGAGAATATACAAAAACACAGCTTGGTATGTCTAGATGGTGAACCAACAGCTTTGAGTCCACAATTCAGAACAGGAACATCGTCAACGTCGAGTCAAAAGGTATCACTGTTGATGAGCAAAATGAAAAGCATCTTCACAAAATGGCGGAAGAAAAAAGAATGGCACATTAGTTATACGGCTGCACACTGGTATTGGAAAGCTATGGATTAGTACAGAGAAGAGTGTCCCCTACTGGGTGTGCGCCAGCCACACTCGACCCAGTTTTGGCTTATTTTTCCTTGGTGCTTTTGCACCACTTTTTCTTTCCCAAATCACTTGGGAAAGAACAAAATAGAGACTTTCGAGTTAGGGACTTCCACTGTAGTGCTAGCCTGTTGTAAACTATTGTGAGGTAGGTTGATAAGAAGTACTTATCAGTTAAGCCAAAAATGAAGTTCAATAGAATCCAGTAATCCAGCGATGAAGGAACTTTCCAGCTTGTATTATAATGTCCAAGAATGTGCCTGCAGAAACAGTGTCCAATAAACTGTCATAAAATGTTCACTCAAAACTCAGCAGTCTCCAATAAATTCCAATAAAACATATTCAAATGGAATTAATATCCAACAAATATTTACTCCTCAGGTAGTTTGATAATTATCCAGTTGAATCATGGGATTTCACAAGAATTAATCATGATTCACACAAGAATAAATTCTCTTCAAACTTTGGAAACACTTTTCCAATACAAGAGATACTCAGATCACAAAATAATATTCCCTAGAATATTTATTAAACTCCGCTGCTATCTAGAATAATGTGCTGTTCTGTAATAATAATCTTCAATGCTGAATGTATAAACAATGCTGTGTGAGATGAAAGATTGTTACAATTGTGTAGACAGGGACTAAAATAGTCTTCAAATAGAAAGTTCCAGAAGGAAATAATTCTTCAATGTTTTATTGTTCCATTAATCACTGATTGGCTGAATTAAGTCACCTCATTAAGGTTCTATTCATGTTAACAAATGCGACCGAAATAAACAATTAGTGAGCTAAAAACAGACACTCTATATGACAGTATCTGCAAACATGTTGATTGGTACATTCAAAGGTCAGTCAGTGCAAATAAGCCATCAGCCAAAATTTTGCCTTCTTCAAATCAAAATAATTTTAGAAAATATTGTTTATAATTATTAACCATATCAATTCTGATATTATAATAGAGGGCACTAACAGACTGTTGAAACATTTGTCTGTTTTTCAGCCCAGAATACTGTAGTATCTCATCCGTCGATAAAGGGATGGAAGAACGATTAATCCATCATTACCTAATGTGTGAGGTGGAAAAATCTCACCCTCAGGGACAGATTTTGGGCCTCAAAACTTGGCAAGCCTTGTGTCCAGGCCACACATCAGGTCATGATGGATCATTTTTCTCCTACTCCCAGAGCCTCATAATAATGTGTTTATCACTGTCGAATAAGTTGACGACTTTCATCAAGAGTGCAAGTGCCCCAGAATGTATGATTTTATATAGTTTCATAATCATGTATGCAAATTTGTCATGTGGGGTATATGAGATAGTAGTCACATGGGCTATATGTGATGATAAATCTGCCATGACTTTCCTAATAGGCTGTGTGTACAAAAGGAGTAGGGGGGGGGGGGAGAATATTGAATCTCAGGTGCTACATCAGTTTGCTGTCCTTGATTCATTTATGAAATCTCCCAATGATGTTACAGGAGTTGCAACCACGATGTGATCTAATTGACAAGGTTACCACTTTTGTGACTGCAATTACTGTATCTAGGAGTTCTGTGTTAGACTTACTGATTTTCATAATTTTTTGAATGTCTCTGAAGGTTAAGCTGACATGCAATCATCCAATTTCTCTATCATTCTTTTTCTTATGAATAAAACACAGATTGTGACATCTTACTAGAATAATCCTCTGAATCCAATGCAATGTAACAGTCCATACTTCTTAACTGGTAGAGTGCTACTTTATTTTTCAAAGTCGATTTGTAACACATATGTTTTTTTTAAAGATACCATGCCACCAACAAGGGGAGCCATACTTTAGCAAGGTTTTGTTCATAAATACTTCTTCTGTAACAATTTTATATTATCATTTTTCTTGATACTACCTATAGTGATAGATTTAGCTTTATTGGAAATTTCTAAACAGACTTCTTCAGCGTTTTTGCACATGAAAACGAAAGTATTGCTGAAAGGTCATATTACTGAAGTAACGATGACCTTCACTTCAGCTCATAAGTTCTTATGTTCTGAAAATATTTTCAATAAAAGGCTGCCCGGTACCACGTCCCCCGAAAAAGTGTGCAATTCAAGGTATTGGAAAAATTCAATTTTTCGAAGTGGACAAAGGGACATAACTCTGGCAAACAATTTCGGACCAAACCCCAATTTGAACTTGACCTGTATTTTATGTTGATACACCTACATACCAAAGTTTATTTGAATCGGTCAACAACTAAAATTATCATTGGGAAACCCCCAAAAAATGAATTTTCGAAGTCAACAATGGGGTATAACTCTGGCAAAAATTGTAAGACCTGATTCGCACTTGACCTGTATTTTATGTTGATACACCTACACACCAGAGTTAATTTGATTTGACCAATTATTACTGAAGTTATCATCGGGAAACCCTCAAAAATGAATTTTTGAAGGCAAAAAAGGGGCATAAGTCGGGCAAACATTGTCGGATGGCATCCCGATTCGAATCTGACCTGTATTTTATGTTGTTAACCCTACATAACAAATTTCCTTTGATTTGGCCAAATATAACTGAAGTTATCATTGGGAAACCCCAAAAAATGAATTTTCGATGTCAAAAAAGGGGCATAACTCTGGCAAAAATGTTCAGACCGCACCGGATTCGAACTGGACCTTTATTTTATGTTGATACACCTACATAAAAAATTCCATTTGATTTGGCAAACTATAACTAAAGTTATCATCGGGAAACCAAAGTGGGATTGATGCACAGATGCACGGACACCGGCTATTTTAATAGTCCCTCGAAATATAGTCAACACATGCTGTGCACTAAGGCATACTGCATGACGATGGAGCACTTGCCTTCAAACAATGCTAACCTTGTTTGGGCGAGTACGATGGGGAGTTTGATGGTTGCTCACCACTACTCAGTGGTTCTCTTCACCTTCCTCCACCTGTAAAACTTACCAATACAGGGCGACTGGCAGTTGTAAGTGTCATTAAACCCCAATAAATGAAAAATAAATGGTCAATACACCTGGGTTCATACAGGCTTGGCAGCTTTTTTTAACATAGATTTTCCACAGCCCGCCTTTAGTACAGTTCAACTGAACAGCCACTTTGCCAGTGAAAATTATTCTATTAACAGGACTATTCAATCAACTGAGATTTGGTCTCTTTACTGTATTTTAGAGATAACCTGAGCATTTAATCTATTATATCTTGTTTGACAGTGCTCATGGAGTTGTCAAACAAGATATTATATATGCATTAATTAAGTGTAATAGATTTATTGAGGCAAAATAGGTCTATAAACGAGAGAAATCTGGTGACTGTGAGGGTAATTTCTTGGCATAGAGTATAACAATTTTTTTTTCAATTAACAGGAGTTAACTCAATATTCAGTTAACCCTTTACCCAACATAACCAGCCAGCACTATTCACAAAAATCGCCAATTAATTTTCATTATATTTTTCATTTTTTGTCTCAAAAACATCGGTTATGACCCCTCTTTGGAACGAGTTCGTCAAGCTCCTTCCAAAGTGGGATCATAACATATGTTTTTGAGACAAAAACGTCATTGTGCCCCCATGTGGACAATCAAGGTTAAGTGCCTTGCCCAAGGACACAACGCGGGAGTCTGAATCGATCACTCAGACGGTCACCCATCCAAGGACTAACCGAGCTTGACGTTGCTTAACTTCTGTGGTCTGATGAGAACCGGTTACCACAATGCCACCGCGCCGCCCCCTCATGTTAGGTAAAGGGTTAACAGGTCAAATTTGTACTGAAAGTATGGTAAATGGTTTTGTGTTTGGAAGTTTTTTTCTATTAACAGGTTATTCAATTAGGGGATATATCCAATTAAGTGGACTCCACTATACTCCATAGCACTTAAAATAAGATATGATACTTCACAACGTCAACACAAAATGACCAACAATCAATTTCAGTGATGTTTTCAAGGATGTTTAGACACTACCGCAACATTCATGGAGTTCATATTCAATGAAAAGATATCCAATTAAGTGGCCTCCACAGTATTGAAACAATTAATCGATTAACCTGTACCAGAGTAGTTAGAAGCTTTCTCCTGGCTATGACTTTCTGTATTGGCTAACCAATCTCTCATGACCTAAGTACTGAGATCTTCTGTATTGGTAGATTCTGAAAAATACACAAAATTTAACAGAGAGCCAAATTTTGTGTAAGTTCCATTCTGTCAAGCCTTGAGCTCAGTCAAGTAAGATATAACAGATTTAAGTCTTTACCCAACATAACAGCCAAAACTGGACAGGGCAATTCACAATGAAAGTGTCAATGACAGTGTAGCTTAAATTGATTATGTGTAGTGTTTGATGAAAAGGATAATGTTCAATGTTTATGAAAGGATTATGAAATAAGACAAGAATTACGATAATTGAGAATATATTAATTTCTGTTCCCAATATGCTATATTTTCAATAAGAATAATTTGAGGTGTAGACTGTACTAAGAATTAAGGCCTGGGTTAATGTGGCCCTGACAGTTAATGTATGTCAACCAAAGTTAACAAGTTACAGTAAAATCATTTCAAAACGAGTCATCCTTCCAAGTTACAAGGAAATCTGTTCATGAATATAACTTGTAGTCTTTGCTAAAGGAATCTTGGTCACATGACGGTTTGGCAGTCACGGTTGACCGATCATGACCAAAATAGGAGAGTCTCATCTAGATAACATACAGGTGTAGGCATGCTGTGATAAAGTCACAATCTCTTCGTGAAAAAGGCTGCTTTTGTGATCATAATACTGTACTGTATTGTAATAAATGTAGCCACATAAGTCTGTAAACAAGGGGAATTCCATTTTTGTCCAAGTAATCTCTGGACATAGCATAACATTTTTTGCACAATGGCGTTGTGTACTAAGGCATACTGCATGTTTGCCTTCAATCAATGCTAACTCTGCTTGTACAGAGTAAGTACATTGGGGAGTCTGGCAGTTGCTCGCCGTTGTATTTTTGGTTTTGTATTTGGAAATTATATTCAATGAACAGTATAGTGTTATTCAATGAGGAGATAATTCCATTTAACCCTTTACCCAAAGTAACGGCCAAAACTGGCCAGCGCTATTTACAAAAACCACCATCCAATTTTCATTATTTCTTTAACTTTTGTCTCCAAAACATAACTTTATGACTCCTTATTGGAATGTGCACATTGAGCTCATTCCAATGAGGGGTCATAAGCTATGTTTTTGAGACAAAAAATGGAAATGTTTAGTTATTCAAGAATTTTGTTTGCAACAGTCGTCTGCCTTTCGTGTTAGGTAAAGGGTTAAATGTTAACCCACTGAGTATTTTAAAAATATTTTTCATCACATCTAGTCATGGCTGCTGTGGATCAAGCATGACTAGATGTGGTGAAAAATTCAAATAAACTTAACTCAAGAAATCATTGATCAAACAGATAATTCAATATACAAGGGAGAATTTGGATAAAAATCCTCAAATTATACTTATTTCACTAGTAACTATTCCTTTTCCTGGGCAGGAATATCCACCAGCAGCATGCAAGGAGTTAAGTGGACTCCACTATATATATACTCCATAGCTTAAAAGAAGATATGATTCTTCACAACATCGACACAAATGACCAACAATAAATTTTAATAAAATTCAAGGAGGTTTAGATACTACCACAACATTCATAGAGTTTAAAGGAACCCCTTATTTATTTTTCTCATAATTTACAGAGATTACCATATTCCATGATGTGTGTTAACCTTGATAATAAAAAAACTCAAGTTTCAGAAAAACATGATTCTATTGACCAGTAATAGTAGCTCAGTGGCTCTGTGGTTAGGCCTTGGACTTCAAACCAAAAGTCCACGATTTGACCACTGCTAGGGGTTACTGCATTGTGTCCTTGGGCAAGGTACTTCATCCAAATTGCCCATGTGGGGGCACAGTGGTACGGTGTACTTAGGCATACTGCACGTCGATGGTGCACTTGTCATCAACCAATGCTCACCATGCTTGTGCAAAGTTAGTATGTTGCAGAGTCTAGCCACTGCTCGGTGGTTCTCTCAGGGTCATCCAGCTTCCTCCACCCATAAAACTGCCCGATGCAAGGTGATCATGGCTCTCAAAAGTGTCATTAAATCCCAATAAATAAATAAATTGATCTGTAATAATATTTACTTAGTTTCATAAAATAATGCACTGATCCAACAAAAAGGCTATAATTAGACAGTATTAAATGAAAAATAAAAAAAAACAACAGAAAAATATAGAATTTTTCTAAAGATACTTCAGAAACATTCAAGGAGTTCAAGATCGATGCACCTGGAATTTATTTTTCAAATTCAAGTACCCTTATAACAATATTTTTTGCCAGCATGCTTGCGTGAGCTCATTGCGAGCTTGTGGTAACTTCATGCGAGCTAACGGTGAGCTCATTTTATAGTCGCGAGCTTGTGCAAGCTAACAGAAGAAATCACAGAAGCCAGTAAACCTCTGTCGTGAGCTTCTATAAGCTTCTGCGAGCTCACAGTTTGCTTACAATGGATTGGGCAGAAAACATCATGCAATTTTGTTCCACTCAAGGCGCCAGATGCAACTGTTAGAATTCAAATTTGTCTGGTGCATCATGCATGTGTGTTGGGTAAGATCTGCATGTTTTTCAACATTTTTCTCTTGTTACTGCTGTTTACAATCTGGTAATTAGTAAACCTTTTATATAGAGAGTAATCGCTTGACTGGACTGGTTTTGTGAAATAATTTGTGAGAGGTGAGGGACGTTGTACAAACACGAGTGCGCGAATGCGCACAAGTGTCTTACAATATAGTCCCTCGCCTCGAATGAATTATTTCACATAACCAGTCCAGTCAAGCGATTACTCTGTTTATTACTTTTCATTATTAATGATAATTATATTATTTAACCCTTTACCTAATGCAACAACCAAAACCAGCCAGCACTATTCTCAAAAATCGCCAATTAATTTTCGTCGAGCTCGTTCCAATGAGGGGTCATAACCTATGTTTTTGAGACAAAAAATTAAAATAATAGTTATTCAAGAATTTTTTTTGTAAGTGTCGTCTGCTTTTCATGTTAGGTAAAGGGTTAAAAAAAACAATGAAGTCCCCATTACACCCATGGCAAAGCTTCTTCGTTTGTGCGCACGGATACATGACACAATTGTTGATTGTATAATTCACTTGTGAAGTTATCATTTATAATCAAACCCAGAAATCCCAGTAAATCACACTTTGGAAAGTAATAAATGTTGATCATCCTGACAAGAGCTACTGTAAATTTAATATTAGTTATATAATAGTGTGGTATAATTACATTAAAAGCTACATGTATGTATCCATGTTAAAATGATCTGAGTGATTCTTTGTTCAGAAACATGTTCAAAAGTAGCTTGATCTATTATTGTGTATTAAAAGCATTTATTTATATTCCATATATCTCTTGATTTGCCACTGTATACCTCCAGATAATTCCCTCTGATGGCTCTTATTCCTTGATGTGCAAAAGATTCATCAGTATTACAGGTCTCAAGCTAATTAAGTATACAGAAATTCTGAGACAATTTAACAACATTCTAGTTCTATTTTAAGATATATTACTGCAATTATTTTGGAAACCCACATTTTTTAATCTGCTATAAGTACCTGAAATAAGCTTGTGGCGAGCTTGCATGAGCTCACACGAGATTGCAAAGCTGAGAGCATGCATGAGCTTGCGCAAGCTTGTATTTGTTCCAGTTACGAGCTTACAAGCTTGTGCAAGCTCATGACAATCTCATATGTTTGGGATGAGCTTGTGCTAGCTAGCAACAAGCTTGTGCAAACTGGTGGCTATGAGCTTGTGGTGAGCTCATACAAGCTTGCTGTGAGCTCACTGTGAGCTCGCGCAAGCTTGTTGCAAGCTTTGCAAACTCGCACAAGCTTGTATTTGTTCCAATTACAAGCTTATGAGCTTGCGACAGAAGATTGTGCAAGCTCACGACAGAAGCTTGTGCAGGCTTGGAAATTAAGCTGGATTTTTTATAAGGGTAGTCTCCAAGAAGCATGGGAACCTTGATATTGATAAAACTGAAGTTTCAGTAAAACTTTGATTCTATTGACATTTGTAATAACATTCTTATTTCTCCATTTCACATGGCTCTGCATTCTGCTCAATTGCAAACAAAAAGTCAATAATAGTTGGGTAAATTATATGAAAAATGAAAAAAAAATACTAAATTTTGTTAATGTGAAAATTTGTGCTTGAATCTAAAACAGATATTATTGTTACAAAAATAGAATATTTAAAAAGCCCTGTATTAGTGAACATGCTCTGAAATTACTCTCACCAATTACTTCTAAAAACTGCAACAAAATTTTTTTTGAATCACGTAACTCTAGTCCCTTGGTTATTTGACAATATGTGACCATGAGCCATTGGAACGAATAACTTGTACATCTTTGCACAATATCAGGATCACATATCTTTAAATGCTGTGACTGATTCAGTACTAGATACACATCTTTGGGGCTCTGTTAACCCTTGAGACAAGATAATTTCAAAGCTGTTCCACTCCACCAATGCCTAGAGTCTAAAGGGGATAATCAGTGATTTATAGTCAAGTCTTGGCTGCCTGCTGAGGCAGCCAAGACTTGACAAGAAACCAGTGCTAAGGTAATTTGATTATTATGTATATGATTCCTTCGTGACTGCATATTAGGGCACCTGTAAAATGAGGCTATAAATTTTGTCAGGGAGCACAGCTAGTGGCTGAGTGGTACAGCACTGGACTTTAAGCTGAAAGGTCAACGGTTCGCTCCCAACCAGGGAGGGTTAACTGAATAGTATCCTTGGGCAAGGCAATTAATCCTGATTGCCCACGTGACACTATTCTAAGGCATACTGCACATCAATGGTACACTTGTCTTCAACCAATGTTAACTCTACTTGTGTGGAGTTCGTAGTTTGGGGGGGTCTTAACAGTTGCCTGCTGCTGCTGCTTGGTGGTTCTCTCCGGGTACTCCGGCCTCCTCCATCCATAGAAACTGTCTGACAAGAGGTGACCCAGGCTGTCAAAAGTGTGGTCAAAACCCCAATAAATAAACAATAAATATGAATTTTGTCAAAATCAGAAATAGGCCTTTAAAAGGCAGAAAATGTTGAATTCTATTTTTAATTTGTAATGATCAAATCATTAATTTACTCTGATCGTGAGTGTAAACTTCAACAAGCTTCTTTCAACAATAATTACTTAATAATTTTTTGTGTTTAAAGTCACTTTAAGCAGCTATGGTGATATCATAACCACAACACAGGAATGAAGTAAAGTATAGCCAATTGTTTATTCCTGTCTTTCCCATCTTAGAGGACATTCAAGAAGGAAACCAAGCTTCTCCAATTGTTTATACCCGTCTTTCCCATCTCAGAAGACATTCAGTCCAGGCACAACTAGAGGTACTGTGATCAAGCTCACAAAGTAATAACCCCGTGCCTGAAATGTATAAGTTAGATTATCTCCCCTTGGAAATGTCAGAACAGAATTATATTGCTTCATGCACATCTCCATATGGAGTTCTTCCATTGTGTAAAGTTTCATGAAAATTCTTCAAATGGTTTACGAGGAGTTGCGCTTATAAGCATGGACAGACGGACCCAAAATGTATAACTTAGATTATCTCCCCTTGGAAATGTCAGAATGGAATTATATTGCTTCATGCATATCTTCATACAGAGTTCTTCTATTGTGTAAAGTTTCATGAAAATTTTTCAAACGGTTTAAGAGGAGTTGCGCTTATAAGGATGGACAGACGAACAGACGGACAGATGGACGGACGGACGGACAGGGTGATTCCTATATACCCCCCCCCCCCCCCCCCAAACTTTGTTTGCGGAGGGTATAATAATGTGATGAGGTCCTATTTTACCAGTAAAACAGAACTTGTTCACCACAGTAAACAAGTACCACTCATCTTCCGGAGGTCCTTCAGGAAGCCAATAAGAATTACTTTCTTGAATTCATCGTAGAATGCCAACATGAAGGTTCATTAACAAGAATTTTGTCTGTACTCTGGTGGCTTTTTCTTAGAAACTGAATTACTGCATGGGTGGCAACAGCACTCAAATGGGGAGTTTCAGTGATAATCCACTAGCTGCAATCCTCAACAGCATCTTTAACCCTTTACCTAACATGAAAAGCAGACGACACTTGCAAAAAAAAATTCTTGAATAACTAATTTTTTTCATTTTTTGTCTCAAAAACATAGGTTATGACCCCTTGTTGGAATGAACTCGTCAAGCTCATTCCAACGAGGGGTCATAACCTATGTTTCTGAGACAAAAAATGAACAAATAATGAACATTAATGGGCCATTTTTTAGAGTAGCGCTGGCCGGTTTTGGCCATTACATTGGGTAAAGGGTTAAGTGCCATCTTCTCTTCTAAAATAGAATTTTTCTGAATTGCTGTTATGCGATACACTATTGGGAAGGGGTCTTTGGGATCTTTCCAACAGTGTATTGCTGGACAGCATATTGTCACCTTAATGGAAGTGACTGGACAAGATATCTCTGATATGTTGGGATAATCAGATCAATCTTGAAAGTAGAACAATAGTTATTTGTCACATATGTAACAGACAAATAACTGGCCACTGCTATTCACAATAATTGTCATTCTGATTTTATCATATTATGTTTTTTATAATTTTATTATATTTTCAACTTTTGCCCCCAAAACCCCAATGCAATTTATTTATTGGTGTGGCTCAATGGTTACAGCATTGAACTGATCCCATCAGGGGTAAATGCATTGTGTCCCTGCATGGGCAGGCTCTTAATCCAGATTGCTCACATGGGAGCATAGTTGCACTGTGTACTAAGCCATAATGCACGTCGATGGTGCACCTGTCTTTAACCAATGCTAACCATGCTTGTGTGGAGTTAGCATGTTGGGGAGTTTGACACTTGCTTGCCATTTCTCGGTGGTTTTCTCCAGGTACTCCGGCTTCCTCCACCCATAAAACTTCCGACCTGGCTGTCAAAAGTGTTGTTAAACTCCAATAAAAAAAATAAATATTTATTGGTGTTTAAGAGTTACAAATACCTGCATAATGGCTAATCTTGAACACAACATGGATATAAAGTCAAGACCAGCCAATCGTTTGTATCCATGTTGCCCATTGTAAAGGAATTCCACCCCAGGCATTGGTGAGAAAGTCCTATTTTACCAGTAAAACTGAGCTTGCTTAACTAAACACGGTTGCCTACATGGGGGCACAATGACGCCGTGTACTAAGGCGTACTGCAAGTCGATGGTGCACATGTCTTCAACCGCTATAACCCTGCTTGAGCGGAGCTTGAACAGAGTTAGAATGTTGAGGAGCTGACAGTTGCTAGTCGATTGTTGGTGGTTCTCTCCGGGTACTCCAGCTTTCTCCACCCGGAAAACTGTCATGGTTACGATTAGCCTTAGCCATTGTGCATAAGTATGTGACCTTAAACACCAATAAATAAATAATATTAACTACACACAGTAAACAAGCACTGCTTCACTTCCTGGGGTTCCCACTGTGGTCAAGGAATGGCAGAGACTGTGAGTGAACAGCTCTGAAACTGCATTTCCTCAACGGGTTTGAGATGTTTATCTGAGCCTTTCACCAACATTGTTGTATTGGTCAGTACAGTGGAAACTTTTTAACTGAATTGCCACTTCGCCAGAAAAAAAATATTCAATTAACAGGAGAATACAATTAACAGGAAATGGGTGATTTTCATATCTTCTACTTATAAATTGAGCATTTATTCTATTATATTTTGTTTCACAGAGCTCAACGAACTCTGTCAAACAAGATATAATAGATTAAATGTCTATATTGGATATACTGAGGAGAAAAATGCCTAGAAATATGGGGAATTCAGTGGATGTCGGAGTAATTCTTCGAAAATTTACAACAATTTTTATTCAATTTACAGGAGTTTACTCTATAACCTATATGCAATTAACAGGTCAAATTTGCTCTGAAGGCATGGTAAATGGTTTGGTGTTTGTGAGTATTTATTTATTTATTTATTTATTTATTTATTGGTGTTTAAGGTCACATACTTATGCACAACGGCTAATCATGACCGTGACAGTTTTACGGGTGGAGAAAGCCGGAGTACCCGGAGAGAACCACCGAGCAACGACGAGCAGCTGTCAGCTCTCCAACATCGTAACTCTGAACTCTGCACCGCAGCACAGGCAGGGTTAGATTGGTTGAAGACAAGCGCACCATCGACGTGCAGTACGCCTCAGTACACAGCGTCATCGTGCCCCCATGTAGGCAATCAGTGTTTGTGAGTAAAAAACAATTACCAGGGTTATTCAATTAACCCTTTACCCATCGTAATGGTCAAAACCGGCCAGCGCTATTCACAAAAATTGCCAATTAATTTTCATTATTTTTTTGTCTCAAAAACATAGGTCATGACCCCTCTTTGGAACGAGCTCATCAAGCTCGTTCCAGTAAGAGGTCATAACCTATGTTTTTGAGACAAAAAATTAAAAAAAATAGTTATTCAAGAATTATATTTGCAAGTGTTGTCTGCTTTTCATGTTAGGTAAAAGGGGGTGCGGTGGCGCTGTGGTAACCGGTTCTCGTCAGATCACCGAAGTTAAGCAATGTCAAGCCCGGTTAATCATTGGATGGGTGACCATCTGAGCGATCAATTCGGTTCGGACTCCCACGTTGTGTCCTTGGGCAAGGCACTTAACCCTGACTGTCCACATGGGGACACGATGACGAAGTGTACTAAGGCGTACTGCACGTCGATGGTCTTCAACCAATCTAACCCTGCCTGCGCTGCAGTGTGGAGTTACGATGTTGGGGAGCTGGCAGCTGCTCGTCGTTGCTCGGTGGTTCTCTCCGGGTACTCCGGCTTCCTCGATCCACCCGTAAAACTGTCACAGTCATGATTAGACATTGTGCATAAGTATGTGACCTTAAACACCAATAAATAAATAAATGTTAAGTAAAGGGTTAAAAGATATAGAATAATAATTAAAATTTTAATAATTAGCTACACACGGTGTTTAATGGCTGTACAATAATTGCATACATGCATATACACACATACACATACATTCTCTCACAGATACATTGATACATGGGGCTCAACAGTATAGTATAGAGACAATCCAAATGTATTTTTTATTTTTTTTGGCCTTACTGGTAATTGTTTGCTGTTTCAAAACAGTTATTCTAGTATTCAACAGTATCCTATTAAAGGGAGCTGTTAAATTTGGAAACAAGCCTAATATTGCCATAAATCACAAAAATGGTTAAACATAAAAAACACATTTTTAATATTAATGTTGTGGTAATAAATTGGCTAAAACCAGCGAAACAGACAGAAATCATTCATCCATGTATTAAGACATTTTCTGATTATATGAAGGAAAAAATCTATTGTACTCTACAATTTGATTACATCCTTCACAACAGGCTTTCCAGACAAATCCATCAACATAATGTCTTCTTCAGTTACCTGAAGAGCCCTTAACTTTTATGCAGCCTTGTGAATGAAAATATATGACAAAAAGCAATCAGTGAGAATTTCTTAAGTCGGAATATGACAAAAGGTTGTTTCAGGAAAGAAGTTATTGTGATGAAAATACTAGAGAAACACATTCTTCTAACCTTCAATATTTCATCTTTAACCCTCTCAGATATTTTAAGTCTCACTACTTCAGAGTGAGACTCACTATTTTACAGAACAAATTTTCTTTAAATAAGCTTCAAAATTAGGGATTTTCTTGGAATCTCACTATTAAAATTAATTGGGCCCCACAAAGTAGAGCTTCTGTTTCTCAGACCATTTTTTGGTAAAATCCATGTGGGCGGGTGGTTTTTTATTTTACTTTATATTTTTGTAATTATTTCTTTTGCCATCAAAAGTTAATATTTTTGGTTTGCTTCATGTTTTAGGCCTTATAATGTATTTCATCCCTGGTGTGCATGAAGGTTTTGCAAAGCCTTGTTGCACTCAGGGGACAAATTTATCGATTTATTAATTGGGGTAAAATATCAGACATAAACTATTTAATTTTTATTTTTTAAAGTTTGCATTGGTAAAGCATCCAAAATGGCCATTCGGCCGGAGAAACAGATTTTTAAATTTTTTAGGCTTTAATTTTCCTCTTTAAGCCATACAAAATCAGATTCTCCCTACTTTTGCTCAGAAATCTCACTATTTCACACTTCATCAGCTTAACAGGTATGAACTCTCAAACCACTGATAACAAAATATTGAAATTTCAAGTAACAGAATTTTCCCATATTGAAACTAGGAATTTAACCAATTCAATCTTATTTGACAGAGCTCAATGAGCTCTGTCGAATAAGACTGAACTGGCTAAATTCCTAGATGCATTACTGGAAATGGGAAAAATTAGATTCTTGAAATTAGAATATTTTAACATCTGAAGGCAAAAGATTAAATGAGGTAACGAGTGCAATGCCATGGGATGTCCAATTCTCTGCTACCTAAATCCACCAAGGGCAACTAGAGATGGTCTATCGCCCGGTATACCCCCACCATGGCATACCACCTAGTGTGGGTGATTGAAAAGGGGCATTCAATTTTCTCAGTAAAAAAAAAATCCAATATGGCCGCCAGTCAGGCACCTTGAAACCGAACGGGAAAACAATTATGTCGCGCACTTCCCCTCATGATGTTGATCATTTTTGTGAAGTTTCATGAAAATGCAGTAAAAACTGTGGAAGTAGTTCGCTCCACAAGTTTAGTAAAAAAAAAAATCCAATATGGTCACTAGTCGGCCATCGTGAACCCGAGCAGGAAAAAAATAATGTCATGCACTTTCCCTCATCATGTTGATCATTTTTTGTGTGTTTCATGAAAATGCGGCTAAAACTGTGGAAGTAGGTTGCTCCACAAGTTAACATGTGCAACCGGTCGACGACGACGATGACTGACCAACTGACCGACAAGTTGACTCCTAAATACCCCACCTAAACTTCGTTTTGTGGGGGTACACAAACTCTTGGAAGAAATTTCTGAACAGAGCTGGTTCGCAGTCCCATTCATGATGTTATCACCAAAAAGCTATACAAATGTATTAAATTTGGAAAACATATTCTCAACAGTTTTCTTTTAAATGTGATGACAAGAATTGGGGAAGGGTGGATTGACAGATGGAATGATGGAAAGGCAGAAGGACAGAAGCAAGTATGGGAGAACAGATGGATGGAACCCATTCTGATATCACTAACTCACTAGATGACAGGGGACAACGAATGAATAAATCACACAAGCATATTTTATTTACGTGAGAGCAGTGATCTGACTTCATACTGTATGAACAGACTTATTGACAAAATGTGATTTTGATATTGGTGTTATGAATCCTAACCTTTAAAAGGTTTTGCAGAGAAACAGATTGTGATTTCAGGTGAATAACATAATTTTCAGAGGACTGCACACTTGCTATCCTTGGTCACTTTTCAAGGTGTCTGCCTACCACTTTTGTTCTCTTATTTTTCTTCACTTTTAGACAATCCTCCTTCCACCGAAAATAACCAAGAAGAAGAAAACAAGAGTTACTGCTGAAGGCAATTATACCCCCACTGCAGTGCTGCACAATATAGCACAAATGAATTAAAAACAAAGTAATAACTGTAACTCAATTGAAAATATGCAGGCAACTTCTTTATAACATGTGCAGGAGCAGCTTCTTATAAGGATCCCTCATACCAAATTTCATTGAAATCCATCCACTCACTGGTAAAATATCGCTGTGGGCAGACGGATGCACAGATGGGTGGATGCACAAATGGCTGCACAGACGGATGAACACACAGATAGATGGATGCATGTAATTCAGTATACCCCACATTCTCTTCAAGAATGGGGGTATAACAATTTCAGTGCCTATATTCTGAGATTCGAGTTTTAACAAGGGCTCAGCAAAGCGTGGGCCACTGCCCCGACCTGTAGCCTTAAAGTATTGTGGGACAGAAAACTTTTCTAAGTCAAAAGAGTGAAAAAGGGCCATAACTGTGGGAAAATTTATTGGACGGAACCCGTTCCTTGTGGATATCCATTCCCCCATGCGGGTCTATCAGCATACCAAAGGAGATCCAAATTTGACCGATGGCTTTGAAATTACAATCAAAAACTTTTGTATGGACAGACAGATGCACGGGCAGATATATGGACAGATGGCCTGTGAATCCTCCTTTGGAGGTTAGGGGCGGGGGCATAATAATACAATGTGATGCCCTAACTGGATATTGCACCAAAGAACAGCACAATAAGTTACATACAAGTTTCAAATACCAAACCATTGGTCATGTTTCGGGACAAATTTGACCTGTTAGTTGCACATAAGTTGAGTAAATCCCTTTAAAATGAAAAAAAATGTTGCGGTCTCTCATTAATTCATATGGACAAGACCTAAATTTCACAGTTTTGCAACCCACTATGAACTCAGTAATTGTAATTTGAGAATTTAATCTATTATATCTTGTTTGACAGAGCTTCATGAGCCCATCAAACTAGATATATAAGAATGAATACTCCTTTTTTAGCTGCGACTATGGCAATGTCTGTCTGTCTGTCTGTCGTCTGTCTGTCTGTCTGTCTGTGTGTCTGTCGGTCGGTCGGTCGGTCGGTCGGTCGGTTGGTCTGTCTGTGACCAACAAGTTTCAAAACTCGATAACTTTTGAAATACTTGATAGAATGACTTTATATTTGGCATGTAAGTGTATCTTATTGACGTCTAGCCACTGTTCAATGCATGTGTTGTTCCAAATATCTTTCTTGGAGTTATGACCCTTGATGAACTTAGAATGTCGGTCGGTCTGTCTGTGACCAACGAGTTTCAAAACTCATTAACTTTTGAAATACTTGAAGGAATGACTTAATATTTGGCATGTAAGTTTATCTTATTGATGTCTAGCCACTGTTCAATGCATGTGTTGTTCCAAGTATTTTTCTTGGAGTTATGGCCCTTGATGGACTTAGAATTTTGTGAAATTGCACCACCCGTCGCAGCTACGGCGTCGATGTCACAATTTTTTCCAGAACATAGGGAACTGACCAAATTCCGCCTAATTAAATATTCCGGTTAATTAACAATTTTCTGCAAAGCGAAGTCATTATTCAATTAATAAGTGTTCCATGGCATAATATTTCACGTATATTCTGGCACACTCTCGTTGAATTATTTCAACATCTGAGCTCCGTCAAACAAGACTGAAGTGTTTAAAATTCTGAGATGCACTCTGGGAAAAATTTGTAGCTTGGAATTTCGTTTCCTGAACATCAATGTGCCTGGGGTTAAATTATTAGAATAAACCCTGTGGCACTATTCAATAGTTTTTATGATGAGAAACCATTCAAGGTTTCGACTTGGAAAAAAATATTGCAGCTGGTTGAGTGTGTTGTATAATTATGTTTTGTTTTATCAATCTGGAACACCATATTCTGGCATGTCAGACAGCAGAATCTAATTACTAGTTGGTTTGGTAGCATGCTAAAAATTGTTGACAGACAATACCAATAAACTGTCTGTCTCTATTCTGTCCAACGATTTTCAATTTTCCAATATTGCAAACATGAGAAGATTAACACTGAAAACAAAATGGTGATTATTAAAAGCGACCACACAAATATGGCCCATACAGCCAATATAATTAAAGTTTTACACAGATCATCATGATGATCAGGTGCATCAATTATATTTATCGTGGCAGCTCAACATGTGTCATTTGTTGCATTGCCGAAGCTATGTATAGGTTGATAAAGACTGGGAGACGCCTTGTAATGCACCTGTTATAATATTACCTTTAGTCCATCCTTGGGTGAGGAAAAGTTGGCATGGGGATCGTATGCCACTGGAGCACAGCAAAGCTTCAAAATCTGATTTGGTTCAAAATCGTTTTGATTTAGATTCGATTTGAGTTGCGCTGATTCAGAAATTTGGGGATCATCAAGAAGTTCTCAAAATCCAACCAGCTGTAACCTTGACCTGAACTTTTGTTCTATCATCAGGTCTCTTGTATAGGAGACGAGATGATAGAAGAAGAGTTCGAGGAGGTATCACTTCCGGAACAACTGTAATTCCATTTCTGAAATATTCCCCTTTTTTGATTGCCTTGGCCAAACAGATGTAGCACCCTTGAATACATTAGTTGAATGGAGGTTGACAACATTTGCAATAATCCACGACTGTAAGAGAGGTCAAAATCCACAACTTGAACAGCACCGAGATTCAATTTGATTTGATTTGATTAATCATCTGCCCTATTCAATTCAACCTGAAAGTTACCATTCACAGGGCCCTACTGCCTCCCATTTATTTATTGGGGTTTAATGACACTTTCAACAGCCAGGGTTACTTCATGTCAGACAGTTTTACGGGTGGAAGAAGACTACCAGAGAGAGAACCACCGAGGAATGGAGAGCAACTGTCAGACTCCCCAATGTAATAACTCCACACAGTTACCCCTGGAAGGGATCAAACTGTGGACCTTCCCGTTTGAAGTTCAATGCCGTAACCACTGAGCCACTGCACTCACTCTACTACCTCCCAAGTAGAAGTCTTGCGACGTAAAAATACTTTTTGAAAACCAATGTTTCCAATACCCAATACTCATCTGATAAAGCTTTTCTGAACTGAGAAAATTGGAACTATTTATAGAATGTCAACCAATGCATCATTTTCAGTCTAATGATAAGGATCTCCTCCTGTACATATAAATAGAAAAAGAGAGCTTTTCAGGTTTTTTGTGATGGAAATTCTTGTTCTCATCTGAGAAAGCCAGGGGCATGTCAAAGGCCTCCAGCATTTTCTAATGAAGAGAGTGAAATCTCACCTAAATTGGACTGGGAGAAATAATCACCATGACTCATAAGTCTGTAATGACAGCATATAAATTAACATCTCAAGGTTACATGCAGCTGGATTAATAGTTTTAACATGATATACACATTAACCCCAGAAATGAAGACACTTTTTTTTACTCTAACCTTTGAAATTGGAAACCATTTGTTTGTGTACATGGCCAATTGTGTTATATCTACATCAGTGCAGCAACTTTTTTTCTAGCTCCCTCAGTGGCTGATGATATTTTACCCAGGTTATTGTCCAAGGACAACTATATCACATTGTTTTGAATGATTTAAGTCGCATTTTGTTTATTTTGACTGTATAAGTACAGAAATCACCAAAGAATGGCCTCCACAATCATTGTAAATCCATGACACTATGTGAAACGTTAATTATACAATAACATGATTTTCGAAGGCATTGGGCTCCATTACTGCACCGTTTTCTGTAATTGGCAGCTCAGCAGTCATTAGTGGCCCATGAGCGATAGCCTTGGGCTGCTAATGGTGTTGGGTTGTTAATCACACAGATGGAGGTCCAGTAATGGAGCCAAATGACGATGACTGAGAAAATCATGTTATTATTATTATCAATACTTGAATGATTTTTTAACCTTTTGGATTTATTTTATGTCATGGAAAGAATCAATGTGAAACACCATTTAATTTTAAAGCAGCTTCATCAAGCTCCGATGATTGTGACATCTTTATTTTTCTCATTAGGGAAAAATAGTCATTAGCGACTGGTTACAATCTTTATTTCAAGTTTATTATGTTACCTTACAGGCAGTATAAATTAGTATTAACATAATCAGTTATAACCAGTGATTCAGACTCACAGGTTCGAGCCTTAACAAGTATTTATTATTTATTTATTTATTGGTGTTTAAGGTCACATACTTATGCACAATGGCTAATCGTGACCGTGACAGTTTTACGGGTGGAGGAAGCCGGAGTACCCGGAGAGAACCACCAAGCATCGACGAGCAACTATCAGTTCCTTAACATTCTCTGTTCAAATTCTGTTCAAGCAGGGTTACAGCGGTGGAAGACACATGCAGTATGTCTTAGTACATGGCATCATTGTCATCATGCCCCCATGTAGGCAACTGGGATAAAGTGTCTTGCCCATGGACACAACGCAGGTCATCCCGGACAGGGATCGAACTCGGGACCTCTAGCATAGAAGTCCAACAGTCTACCACTGAGCCACCGCGCTCCCGATAATGACAAGTGAATTAGAATTGGAATCACATGGTCAAATTTTGTCGCACAAAAAAAACAATCGTGATGGGGAGGCAACTCAGATTGCAATTACATCCTGTTGTCACTTGCCATGCCCACTTCTAATTAGGCAATTACTGCCACATAAATGCAAGTGAATGAAAAGGTACCAAACTATGTTCCAACAAGGTTCATGAAGTTGCTCCTGTGAATTGCTATGTAATATATGAAACATACTTATTCTCCTCTGAAAAAAACTTTCAATGAGATCCTTAGAACAGTTTTAAATATATAACTCTTATAAAATTATAATACTTTCTAAACCCATAAGTCCCCATTTAGCCACAAACTGCCCCTTTTATATGGCTCTGAAAAAGTAGTTCCAAGTGTATTCTTCCTTGAGACCTTAACTGGTAGGATGCATTTATCTTGACAGTGTTTTTACATCATTGTTGGCTGCCTGCACAGGCAGCCAACAATAATGTAGAAACGCTGTTAAGTCATCTATAGCTATTTAAATGTATAAAATGGTATAAGTTATTAACTTAAAATTAATCTGAGGACTGAGGACATGACAAGATGATGATACTTGCAAATTATTTCTTGACTTAACCAAACATTTTCCCTTTTGTCAAAAAAACATAGCTTATGATGGCTCAATGAAGCAACTGAATGAGAGAACATAAGCTATGTGTTGCAGGCAAGCCTGGAAATAAGCAGACTGTCATCTGCAGAATGATCCCCCCCCCCTCCCCCCACCACCCCAACATGGTGAATTTGGTAATGATTAATTTATCCTCTGTGGACCTCAATCTGAATCAAGATCTCAGGCATGAACAGAAAGAGGTACTCAGAGAAAAAATTGGGGAGATTCTAGCCCACTGTATGGGATAGCATCAGCAAAGCAACCTCTGGGGACCTCATTCTGCAAAAGACAGATTGCGTATTTCCAGACTTGGTTGCAGGCAAGAATTGACAAAAATAAAATTTGAATGCCAGTTTAAATAAACACCAGTGGACGGTAATGGTCATCATTTAGTTGATGAATATTAACAAGGACCTTCCAGTTGGGACTCCTTCCTGCAGAGAGGTGCAACAGATAGTGGATCCTTATTGAAATAAACATACATATTGCTTTGATTGTTTATTGGGATTCAATGACATTTTAAACAGCCAGTGTCACGTCGTGTTAGACAGTTTTACAGGTGGAGAAAGTCAGAGTACTTGAAGAGAACCACCAAACAATGGTAAGCAACTGTTTGCCTCCTTAGAGTACACTGCACAAGCAGAATTAGCAATGGTTGTGTCATACGACTCAGTATACAGCACCACCATACTCCCACTTGAATAATCAGGATTAAGTTTCTTGTGACACAGAACACTTCCTGTTGGTCAGGATCAAACCATCAACCTTTTGGTTTAAAGTCCTATCCTCTAATATGCTGAGCTACTGCACTCTTGTGCTGCATTGCTTTGAAAATCATCTAACTCATACGAGAGTGTGAACTTATTCAGTAGACAACCAGAACGACTACAGTGCTGTGAACAGAAAAGCAGACAGAGAATTTTGACAGAATTGTGACTATCGCTTTATGGTCAAAATTCTCTGCCTTCCTATCTCCCTACAATGCTGTGGATTTGCCTCTGTAGAAAGGAAAATGTGAGAACTTTCAAACTCAAATACTATTTTCATTCATGTTTTCAAGATTCTAGTGAGTGTTGATTTTGCAAAATTTTGTTTCTGAAATCTTGAGCTGAGTAACTGAGTCGCAAGACTCACAACAGGATAGCAATCTGATTGAGAGAGAGAGAGAGGTAACTTTTGTACTTACAGAACTCTTTGTGTAGTCTATCCACAAAATAGCTTCTCAACAGTATTTCTCTTCTGGGGCATTAATTCACCATAGTCTTGCTGAATAGCATGACAAATTTAGAAGGTGGGTGGTATTGTATTGTTTTTTTTGTTGTACAATGTGAAAAGTCATGGTTACAAGTTGAAAAGTTCCAAGCAATAACTAACAGACTCTGCAATATGCAAAAGCCACAATTATAAATTTTGTTATTTTTTTTCTGTTTCACTGCATGCTGAAAAGGTTTTGGAAATGTTAGGGTTGAAATTTTTTGAGGAAACATGAAACAAATTACTAGCAAACACTCCAATTTTTTCAAGACGTTCAAGCAGGTTTTAAACTTTTAGGACAGTAATTAACTCTTTGCATGCTGCAGGCAGATTTTCCTGTCCAGGACAGGATTTCTCAAGCTACTGAAATAAGTATAATTTGGTCACATTTAATCCAATTTTCCCACGAAAAACTGAATGGATTTTTTCAACAATGATTTCTTAAATTAAAGTAAGATGAATTTATTATCAAATCTAGTCATGGCTGCTGTAAGGCAGCCATGACTAGATTTGATAAAAAATATCTTGACAATACTCAGCGGGTTCTTGATGACAAAAACCAGGGTCCCCGAGAGCAAGGATGGGCCCCAGGGCAATGTGTAGAATGGGTATTATGGGCCCTGAAAGAGCCAGACACAAAGCAAATGAAAGTGTCAATGACACTGTAGCTCAACTTGTCAAGACATGTACATGTATAGTATGTGACACAGCAATGACACAGATCTAGGTAATGACCTGATAACAAAGGTACATATAAAGTATTGTAACGGTCTGTACATAAATACTGACCACAGCTTGTAACAAATGTATAGGTAAAGTATTGTAAAGGTGGGTGACAGTCAGATGCTAAACTAGAAAAGAAATCTTTGAGTCCCAGAGTGGGTCTGATTGAACCCCAAAATATTTATTCTCATAGCACAATGATAACAAAGGCACCCCAAAACACACTCATTCCTGTCCCAAGGTGAAAACAAAGGTACCCATGAAGTTTCATGAAGATCGGTTCATAAATACGAGCTGTATAGAAGTTGTGACAAAAAACTGATTGGACCTAATTTTGGTACAAAAAGGCCACTGGCAGCCATCTTGAATTTTGGACGGCACTCAGAAACACTCGTTCTCGTCCCAAGGTGATAACAAAGGTACCCAAGAAGTTTCATGAAGACCGGTTGATAAATACAGCCTCTAGCCCGAGCCGAATTGACATGTGCGCTTACAGTGTATAAGGAGCACTAAATAAATCAAAATTCATCTAATTTGCATAATTTCTGCACGAGAAAAAAAAGTACTGTATGTGATGTATTCCATTTTACTAAACATTCATACAAAAATTTATTCAAATCAGAACTTTCATACAGAAGTTCTGTACAAAAGACTGACTGCACTAATTTTGGAACAAAATGGCTGTGGGGGGCCATCTTGAATTTCGGACCACACCCAAAAACACTTGTTCTCATCCCACGGTGATAACAAAGGTACCCAAGAAGTTTCGTAAAGATTGGTTCATAAATACGGCCTCTAGCCTGAGCCGTATAGAAGTTGTGTACAAAAAACTGATTAGACCGAATTTTGGTACAAAATGGCTACTGGCAGCCATCTTGAATTTTGGACCGCACTCAGAAACACTCGTTCTCGTCCCAAGGTGATAACAGAGGTACCCAAGAAGTTTTGTGAAGATCGGTTGATAAATACAGCCTCTAGCCCGAGCCGTATTGACATGTGTACTTACTGTGTATAAGTAGCACTGAAAAAATCAAAGTTCATCTAATTTGCATAATTTCTGCACGAGAAAAAAACCCGTATTATATGTGATGTATCCCATGGTACTAAACATTCACACAAAAAAATTTTCACATCAGCGCTTTCATATGGAAGTTCTGTGCAAAAATCTGATTGCACCTAATTTTGAACAAAATGTGTCTGCCATCAGCCATCTTGAATTTCGGATCAGACCCCAAAACACTCGTTCTCGTTCCACGGTCATAACAAAGGTACCCAAGAAGTTTCGTAAAGATCGGTTCATAAATACGGCCTCTAGTAGCCCGAGCCGTATTGGCATTTGCACTTACAGTGCTGAAATTAACACTAAATACATCAAAGTTAGTCTAATTTGCATAATTTACGTACGAGAAAAAAACCTGTATTATATGTGATGTATCCCATGGTACTAAACATTCATACAAAACATTATTCAAATCAGCTCTTTCATATGGAAGTTCTGCGCAAAAATCTGATTTCACCTAAGTCTGTACAAAATGGCCGCCAGCGGCCAACTTGAATTTCGGATCAGACCCCAAAACACTTGTTCTCGTTCCACGGTCATAACAAAGGTACCCAAGAAGTTTCGTAAAGATCGGTTCATAAATACGGCCTCTAGCCCGAGCCGTATTGAATTGTTGATGGACAGACGGACAGATGGACGACTGGCCATGGCATAAGCTCAAATTTGGCTTCGCCAAAGTTGAGCTAAAAAATGTTGATAGACGGTCAAATTTAAGTCAAAAAAGGGTTGTAACTCATTTAAAAATAAATAGACGGAACCCATAATCAAATCTGGCCTGTATTACTAGCTGGGCAACACACATGGTTGAGATCAAATAATCCAAACTGGAGTTATCGGTCAGAAACCTACTGTTTACAGATAGACAGATGGACAGACAAGATGGACAGACAAACACATGGACAGACAGACATCAGACCATTTACATAATATGAAAGTTTTTACAAATGGGCCTATAAAAAGGATGCTTGCATTCCTTCGGACCACCCTCAAACATTTATGCGCCCATAAATATAACAACTCCCTTGTTGCAATGGTAGGTGCTACACAGTGTCGTGCTTTATTACGCATTCTACACATTTCCAAAATACACAAACCGAATGACTAATATTTCTTACAGTACAACAATACCAAAAAAGTGTCGACATCAATACAATTTGTCTCCACTAAAATAATGATAAAAATTAATTAGTATCCAGTGCACTCCACTGCGCTAGCACCTGAAATGACTTCAATTCGTCAAACAATCCAATTGATAAATTGGATGGTTACGCCCGTGCGACTCCGTGCGACTCCGTGCGCACAAATGTTTGAGAACACCCGAAGGAATACAATTTCTTTCTTATTCACCCTGTTCAACCGAAAGAAATATTTATGGTGGTGCAATGTAGAGATAAGCCAAATCAGGACTTTCTATACACATACAGTTCCTGAACTTGAATTTTAATGAATTCTAGAATATCCAAGCCCATTGCAATATATTTGCAAGTGCATGCAAAGAGTTAGCAACAAGAACTTCAAGGACTCTAAAGAAAGCATGTACTCAGACATAAACAATTTAAGGGATCTACCCTGAGCTACACCCAGCTACATGTATATGTGAGCAGAACTGGTTGAGTGCTAGAAGTCCTTATTGAGACTCCATTCTTGTGCAGGTACCACAACTTAAAGGCGATATATTTTGTGGATGCGGTTAACATTATCTTTGAAGAAAATTTACTTCATCGTATGTCTTTGCCTGCTATAATTTATGGGAGGGAGCCATAGGCACTTTCTCAAAAATTGTAACAAAGCAAAGAGATAGGAACAAATTTTTACTACCCAAAAATATTTAGCATTCTACCAGTTAATGACAAGTCACAATCACATGCACAGTCTAATAAATGCACAAACAACACAGTCTCAGCTAAGTGGTAAACTGAATATTGTTGACATGAATCTCCACTGTTCACCTGATATCTCTTTTATTTGGGGTTTCAAAGTTCCAATGTTCAAGGTCTGAATCTTGTCAGGGGATTTCTAAATTTCACAACTGAATTGCTTGTTTGTTTATTTACTGGGGTTTAACAACACTTTCAACAGCTAGAGCCATATCGTGTCAAGACAGTTCTATGGTTGGAGGAAGCTAGAGTTCATGGAGAGAACCACTGAGCAGCAGCAAACAACTGTCAGACTCTCTGACAAACTAACACTGCACAAGCAGAGTTAGCAGCAGTTGAAGGGAAGTGCACCATCGACATGCAGAACAGTGGAGACCACTTAATTGGATATCTCTTAACTGAATAATCCTGTTAATTAAATATAATTTACCCAACACCATTTACCATACCTCCAATACAAATTTGACCTGTTAATTGAGTATAGGCTATAGAGTAAACTCCTGTTATCTGAATAAAAAATCTTGTAACCTGTCGAGAAGTTACCCTGACTCTCCCCCAGTTTTCCTTTGTTTATAGACCTATTTGGCCTCAGTACATCCAATACTATTAGCTTGTCACATTTGTTCCCATGATGGGTCACATGACATGGTTTTGTTGAAATGTTTTGAAAAATTATGGGAGAAAAATAATTAAAATAACAAATTTTAATATTGTTTGCATTGGGTGATAGGTTAACAGGAGTTAACTTGATAACTAATGTACTGTTATAAAGTTTGCTCTTATTGATATGGCAATGATGTAGTGCTTGACGATAGTTTGCTCTCTACAAGGCTATTACATTAACCAAAATGCTATTAAATTGCACCCGCTATTTTATAAAATCAAGATCCCCAATCCTAGTGCTAATCCTCAGTTGTGCTGAGAAAGTTGTGTCATTAACCCTTTACCCAACATAGAGAATATCATATTTTTTTATTTTAATTACTTTCTTAAAAAAAATTTCCCAAAAAATCTGAACAAAACCGTATCACATGTCCCCCGCATTGGAACGAGCTCACATGATATGGTTTTGCTGAAATATTTTGAAAAATTAATTTTTTTCAACTGCTCAATTTGCAAATTATGCAGGCGGATGCTGGCAATTCATTAGGTTAATGGTTAATTGAATTAATTACTTTATGCTTCTGTTGTGGTCATGATACAGCCATAGATGGTGAAAGTGACTTTAAATGCTAATAAATAAATATTAAATTAATCATTTTTATCCCCCATGGAAACCCTGGGAAGTGAAGCAGTGCTTGTTTACTGCCGAGTAAAATAGGACTCAGCCACCAAAGCTAGAGGTGGAAGTCTCCAAAATGGGCAACATGGGTATAAACGATGGACTAAACTTGACTTTATCTCCAAGTGGCCATCACAATTAGCCATTGTGAGGAAATATGTGACCAGTATATAAATAATAAATAAATAATTTAACATTTTTATATTATTTTGAGTATGCTTTAGAATATGTTTATTGTTTTATTTTGATTTTTATTGTTATTTGCTTGTATTTTGGTGCATTCTAACAAAAATGTTTGGTAAAACTCAGAATTGTTTTTGCAATCTTTCTTCGGTTGTGATTTGTGTGAGAATGAAATTAGGTATACCCAGTACTTGTGTTTACAGGAATGGGTAACTCCTGCAACAGGAAGTTCTCTGAAGTGATCAGCAAAGGTATAAATAATCAATCTTTGTGCTGCAGTCTTGACACAGCCATAGATGCAGAAAGTGACCAGTAACTAATAAGTTGTTACTTGATTAGTTTCATATTGGCCAAGATATTAGCCCGAGGTTATTATCCCTGATGGGTGAGGGTGTGAGATGGGGAAATCTCACCTGAGGGCAAGATATGTGAGTCAGACACGAGACTTGTCGAGTGTCTGGGCCAAATATCTTGTCCCAGGGTGAGATTTCCTCATCTTACATCTGCACCCCATCAGGGATAATTATTCTCCCTCCACCAAAACACTCTGACATCATCAAAAGTAATTCAGGGGTACGTGCAGCTATATCGAAGAATTTTGTTATCCATTTCTGAAAAAAACTGATTTGCTTATCGGAAAGTGCATACAAAAGTTTAGAATATACCACAGGTATATACCATGAAATTAAATTCCAACGTCGGCAAGATAGGGTTTAAAGATTTGTAGCGAAATAGAACATCGACACATCCCGGTAATGTCATATTATTAATTCTGCAATATATTCGCATAACTTTTCGATGGGAATTTCGTGCAACTCTCTCCACTCATAATGGCGGTCACACAAAAAGTCTTCTAAAGGCGTTAAGTGTCCTTTGGTTTTGCGGTCTATGTTTTTATTTCTATTTTCTTCAACAAACGTTTTTCTGCTAATATTGACACTGTGTTGTTTGTTTACGGAAGAACGTGTGATGATTGAATAGTCCTGCACTCACTAAATATACTAATAAGCCGGTCACGTGGGTCATGTGAGATAGATATCTATCTCACATGGCCTTCTCACATGAGACATGCATACCTTGCAGAGGAAGTGGGGGAGAAAACTTCATCTCAGCCTGAGACCAAAGTTCAGTCACGAGGTTCAGATAGCTGAACTATCTCTTCTCTCACTTTGACGAATTTCCACTTACAACTTTGAATCTAAGTTTGCACTGAATTTCTGTATACAACTCTCTTCACTAAATTTTTACATATTGCCATCGATTCCTCCCCATACAATAACTATTCCCTTTTGCCTGGTAACACCAATTTTACTGATTAATTGCTTTCTTTGAATAATGGTAAATGATTTCGCTGTAAACAATATGGCTGCGCTTAGCAGTGCATCAAGAGGGTCAACTCTAGTTGGTTCTTACTGGATGAGATCGGTATCATTTTCATTTTTGCCTCAACAACATAACTTATGGCCCCTCATTGGAATGATTTCATCAAGCTCATTCCAATGAGGGGCCATGAGCTATGTTGCTGAGGTAAAAGATGAAAAAGAAATAAAATTTGATTGACAATTTTGAATTGGATAAAGGGTTGCATTTGGTAGAGGGTAGAAGTGGTGCAGTGCTTGTTTACTGTGGTAAACAAGTCATGCTTTACTGGTTAATTCATTAATGCCCAGAGTGTGAGTCCCCTTATGTGGAAAAAATAATTAAACATAAATGATTGGTTAAACTGGATCTTTAGTTCAACTTGACAAAGTCAAGCTGAGCTATTGCCGTCAATTTTCGTCCGTTGGCGCACCTAAGCCCATACGTATGTATATCCACATTTTCCTTTGGCACACTGCACAGGTCGCATTTGTAATCAGATCGCTTTGAAACTTGGTCTGCTTGTTTGGGGTGACCTCTGGATGGGAGCTATTGATTTTCTTCCATTTTCATCAAAAAACGTTGCCGCTGGCAACAACCTTTGAACTTAGTTTTGTTAGGCATCAATATTTCCCTTTGGCTCAGCCCACAGGGCACATTTATGATCGGATTGCCTTGAAACCTGGTATGCTTGTTTGGGGTCACCTCCAGATGGGGAATATCGATTTTCTTCCATATTCATCAAAAATGTTGCCATTGGCAACGACCTTTGAAATTAGTCAGGCATCAATATATTCCTTTGGCATGCCCTACAGGGCCAGATTGTTTTGAAACTTGGTATGCTTGTTTAGGGTGACATCTAGATGGGAGCTATCAGTTTTCTTCCATTTCCGTCAAAAAATGTTGCTGTTGGCAAAGGCCTTTGATGAACTTAGTGCAGTTATGCATCAATATTTCCCTTTGGCACACCCTGCAGTGCACATTTATGATCGGATCACTTTGAAACCTGGTATGATTATTTGGGGTGACCTCTAGTTGGGAGCTATCGATTTTCTTCCATTTCCATCAAAAAAATGTTGCCCTTGGAAACAACCTTTGAACTTAAAATTCCTTTGGCATGCCCAAAATATTCCTTTAGCATGCCCAACATTGCACATTTATGATCGGATCACTTTGAAACTAGTTATGCTTGTTTGGGGTGACCCCTAGATGGGAGCTATTGATTTTGTTCCATTTACGTCAAAAACCTTGCCATTAGTATCAACTTTTGAACTTGGTGCATTTGTGCATCAGTATATTCCTATGGCACACCGCACAGGTCGCATTTACGGGTTGCTTTGAAATTTGGTATGCTTATCTGTGGTGACCTCTAGATGGGAGCTATCGATTTTCTTCCATTTCATCCCCAGAGGATGCATTCATTATTGGGTTGTTTTGAAACTTGATATGCTTATTCAGGGTGACCATTTCCATCAAAAACTGTCGCTATTGGCAACAACCATTGAATTTAGTGCATTTGTGCATCAACATTCTTTGACATGGCCTACAGGGTGCATTTATCATAGGATTGTTTTTTAACTTGGTGTGCTCATTAGGTGAGACCTATCGATTAGCATTCATTTCTGTGAAAAAAGTTGCCTTTTACAATAACCTTTAAACTCACTGCATTTGTGTATCAACATTCTTCTTTTTGCCATCCCTACAGTTTATTCAAAAATGCATGGATTGCCCTGACATTGTGCACACACAACCCTGTTATGGGGAAGTTTCACCAAATAACATTGGAACCAATGGAATTCAATTTTGCCATTTCACTTATAACTTACCAAGTTCAAGTTTGTCAAGTTGAGCCATAGACACTTTCATTAACCGGTGTTGCGGTCACAGAAAAAAATGTCTAAAATGCTGAAAGTGTACTCTGTGAAACTCTCTGGTCGAAATGAAATCAGCCTGAGGATTTGGAATCTGATCAGATCTCACCGTGACTAAAATTGTAGATATTGCACCTTCTTCAAACAATAAATATTGCCAGTTTTCACTCAAGTATTGTATTCAATGGCAACTTGTCAATCTGCATGATCAAGTCATTCAAGAAGCAGAATATTCCAGAAACTAAATGAAAGTAGTTTAGACAGCGGAACCTTGTCAAACTCTTCTTTTATCATCAGGTCTCCTATTGGAGACCTGATGATCAAAGAAGAGTTCGAGAGGAGACACTTGCTAGAATTTTGAGAATATCTTGATATTTCGAAAATATTTTTACCTTGACCCTTTCAACCCGATGTGCATAAATTTTTGCATGAAGCAAAAGTTGGTACTGGACGAGCAGATGATATAAAGAACAAAAAATCTGAAGCGAGGCTCCATAATAATTTAATCCAACAGCTCGACAGAGCTTTTAGATTAAATTATTACTGAACCTCACAACAAACCAGGATGGTTTCGCCCGCTTCGTCACTGACAGTATTGACTGCAGTGATACCTTCCAGGGCACCAGTGTTAAAAGGGTTACACTCCAACTAACAAATAAACCGACCTAGAATGAGAACAACATCTTTCTGCATTTTTGCTCTTGTTGATGGAATATTGTTTTATGACACACTGTTGAAAAGGGCTCTGTGAGCTCTCTGAGCCCTTTTCAACAGTATGTTACTAAACAGCATGTCATCTGCATATTAAAAGAAATCCTCTTGTGGGAAACCTGAGGAAATGGTGCAGTGCTTGATCACTGTGGTAGATGAGTTTTGCTGTGCTGGTTTAAAAAGACCAATGTCTGAAGTGAGGGTTCTCTAATGTAGACACAAACAAATTATATATTTCTTGTGCTCAGTCACGAGATAATCATTTGTATCCACATTTCAAAACTACAAGAACATCTGTTTATTTTCTGTATTGCTTTGTACAACCATTTTTGGAGTCAGAGTATCAAAATTTTACTTTTGTCAGCATTTCACTGGCATTCTGCAGGTGTCTACAAGAAAATGACGAGTGGCAGTAATGCCTCATCATGAAGGGCAGTTTTATTAGGGTTAGGTTGCGATTGCTAACCCATTATAAATGTCTCCCATTCAGTGCACTTCAAGGCAGAGACTCTTCTCAATACAGGATTCCTGTGGGGCCATGGATTCAAGGAATGGCCTTTAATTTGACTTAGGGTCATTCAAGACCCTGAAATCCTAGTAAATGTGCCATGAAGCCTTGAATATTCACAAAATAAAAATGCTGATGAAGTGCGTAATCATATCTATAGAGTTTTATATGCCAGAGTTTGTGAAGTTGTCTGGTGATTACCAGCTCCTCCTCCTCCCACTTCCCTTTACCACTTTACCTAACACGAAAAGCAGACTTTACTTGCAATCAAAATTCTCGAATAACTAATTTTTTTCATTTTTTATGTCACAAAAACATAGCTTATGACCCCTCTTGGAAAGAGCTCATTGAGCTTGTTCCAATGAGGGGTTATAAGCTATGTTTTTGTGATAAAAAATGAAAAAGTAATGAAAATTGAATGGTGTATTTTGTGAATAGAGCTGGCCTGTTCTGGCCGTTACGTTGGGTAGAGGGTTAAGGCAAGTGGGAGGAGGGGGTAAACAATGGGGATTGTGGTGAAGACAGGCCTTGAAAATAATTTAAGATGGCTATTGTGTGGCCTTGAAAAATGCTGAAACGGCCTTGCACAGCCTTGAATTTTATCAGTCCTTGCCTGCAGATGCCTTGCGATATCAGGAATTCATCAATTTAAAAGGATAAAAATAACTTCCAAATGTTTACTACTTGTTGAAAACATGATAAAGATTGAGATGAAACTGAGAAAACTTCAAGAGAAGGGGTACCTTGTAAATGTGTGTTACCAAAGTATGAATGTTTAAGTTTGAGTTGAAGATGACTTACAAAGTTATTTAAGTTATTACGTCTTATTCTAAAAGCAATTGAATTTTTGCAAAGAGAGAAAAGTATCTATTTCATGCATTTTTATCAGTCTTTCGATTTGAGAGGCTAGCTGTCACTCTTATGTGCCATCACATTTGCAATTTTTACTTTTTGAGAGTGGACAATGGCACCTCTCGGTTCCACCTCGGGAGCAATTAACCCTTTACCAAACGTGAAAAGCAGACAACACATGCAAACAAAATTCTTGAATAACTCATTTTTTCCATTTTTTTTGTCTCAAAAAGATAGGTTATCACCCTTCGTTGGAATGAGCTTGGCGAGGTCGTTCCAAAGAGGGGTCGTTCCAAAGAGGGGTCATAACCTATGATTTTGAAACAAAAAATGAAATGAAAGTGTCACGGCTAGAGGCCGTATTCATGAATGGATCTTTATGAAACTTCTTGGGTTCCTTTGTTATCATTGTGAGATGAGAACAAGTGTTTTTGGGTCCAGTCCGAAATTCAAGACGGCTGCTGGCAGCCATTTTGTACAAAATTAGGTGCAATCAGCTTTTTGCGCAGAACTTCCATATGAAAGCTCTGGTTTGAATAAGTTTTTGTATGAATGTTTAGTACCATGGGATTCATCACATATAATACAGGTTTTTTTCTTGTGCGTAAATTATGCAAATTAGACTAACTTTGATTTATTTAGTGTTACTTTCAGTACTGTAACTGCAAATGCCAATACGGCTCGGGCTAGAGGCCATATTTATGAACCGATCTTTACGAAACTTCTTGGGTACCTTTGTTATCACCGTGGGACGAGAACGAGAGTTTTGGGGTCCGGTCTGAAATTCAAGATGGCCACTGGCAGCCATTGTGTACAAAATTAGATGCAATCAGATTTTTGCGCAGAACTTCCATATGAAAGTGCCGATTTGAATAATTTTATGTGTGAATGTTTAGTACCAAGGGATACATCACATATAATACAGGTTTTTTTCTCATGCATAAATTATGCCAATTAGACAAACTGTGATCTATTTAATGTTACTTTCAGCACTGTAACTGCAAATGCCAATACGGCTTGGGCTAGAGGCCATATTTATGAACCGTTCTTTACGAAACTTCTTGGGTACCTTTGTTATCACCGTGGGACGAGAACGAGTGAGTGTTTTTGGGTATGGTCCAAAATTCAAGATGGCTGCCGGAGAAAAAAATGCTTCCATGTGGATTTATGTTTTTGGATCAAACAAGCTCTCCTGCTGGTGACCCACAATTGGTGTGTTTTCTGGTTACACAAATGTTTAGATGACCAACTGGATAATTTTCCCAAGACCAAGAAAAAGGCCCCTTTCCCAATCTACTTGGATCAAACCCTGCTTGATTTATAAATTTGTACTGGACTGTTTAGTGGTGTATGACTGTGTCTATTTATTAAGACAGGATGCACTCATCCAATTCTCTAACTACTGAGCCATCACGTTCCAAAATTCTAAGACTTAACTAAGGGACCAGCCGTGAGGGCGATTATGTCGCCCTTCTAAGCCCAAAGTTTCCTAGAAAAATAGTCGGGGCGATTACAAGTCGACCTCTAAAAATTGGCCAAAATGAGGAAAGGCTGAACTGAGTGATCCGAGGTTTACATAAAAACGATTATTTTCAAGAATCGAATGTGCTTGAGTGAGATAAATGGGCTTTTTCATTGTCAAATAAGCGACCATTTATTTGAAATCACAGGGGAATCAATTGTCCATTGTCGCCTTTTGTGGGTTTTTTTTCTATTTTGTTCCGTTTTAGTTGGAGCTTCAAGCTTTGAAACGAAAATAGGTGACTTACGCGACTCAACAAAATAACCCAGTTTGAAAGTAGGTTGCATCACTAAGAATGCCGAAAATTCTCTGCTGAAAATATATACACAACGGACATATTTTCTAACACTGCATTTTTATTTTGTTTTGCTACGACTGTTAAGTGTTGGGCCGTCTATTCCCAGAAAAACATGAATGGAATTGAAACACGTGAAAAAAAGCTTTAGTGATGGCAAGAAAAGCTTTGTACAGGGCACAAGTGTGCATATGAATGATTTTGAAAAAGTACCTTCCAAGCAACCTTCTTACATCTGGTCCTATTCACACTTTCAGACTAATTGGGGGGATTGGCACGAAGAAGAGGGGAGGGGTAATAAAGGAGAAGGTAGCAGTAGGGGATTTTCAATCAATAATTACTTTTGTGATTTTTTATTTATTTATTTATTTATTTATTTATTGATGTTTAAGGTCACATATTTATGCACAATGGCTAATCATGACCGTGACAGTTTTACGGGTGGAGGAAGCCGGAGTACCCGGAGAGACCCACCGAGCAACGACGAGCAGCTGCCAGCTCCCCAACATCGTAACTCCGCACTGCAGCACATGCAGGGTTAGATTGGTTGAAGACATGCGTACAATCGACGTGCAGTACGCCTTAGTACACGGCGTCATCATGCCCCCACGCGGGCTATGGAGATAAAGTGTCTTGCCCAAGGACACAACGCGGTTGCCGCAGGTGGGATTCGAACCGAGGACCTCTCGGCTTGCAGCCTGCACCTCTACCTACTGAGCCACTTGTGATTTTTTAACCTGGCATAGATGCATCATAGACAACTGGACCTGGAGTAATCATTAATGAAGGACCACAAGCTGAAAATATGAAGGGGGGGGGGGGGGGGTGGCAGCGGGTGGTACATAAATATAATTCTTAATTTTCCCCACTTGCCTATGAAGTCTCCCTACTTGGCTCTGCAGTCTCTTTATTTTTTCTGGAGGGAGACATGAAGTCTCCCTAAAATTTCCCACTCGGCTGGTCCCCAACTTAACTGGTTGGGTGCTGGAAGTCCATATTTCGGCTTTATTCTAAAATTGCAGGTACCCCAGCTTAATGGCTTAATATTCAGTGGCTGTGATTCATATTATCTTTGAAGTAATATTATTTATTTAGTAAGGTTTTGCCTTGTTACAATTTATGGGAGAGAGCACAAAGGCACTCTCCTAAAAATTGTAACAAGGCAAAGACAACTGAACAAATTTTGATGGTCAAAAATAATTTAACACTCTACCAGTCAAAAGGAATGCAAAGATCTACACACATCTGTTAGCCCTTCAGTAACAAACAAAGGGGTGGGGGGAGGCACACCCTGGGGCATACCCCCATGGTGCATACCACCAAACAATGACAAGAGAAGAAATGAACCATGATACTGTGAAAGCTATTCCCATAAACAATCTTCATTCCAAATTTCACTGAGAGCCACTAACCCCAAACCAGAGATATGAGGAAAACACACAAAAAAATTGGTTATTTTACAAGGCAAACAGCAAAAGTATTGTCTTTGTTTTACAGCAAGGTAATTGTGAAGGCCATAAACACCTGTTACTGAAGTCTAGTGATGATCGGACCATCCACATAAGTGATGTAGAACAAAGACATAATGCCACATGTGGGGAGGTAATTTGCATGTATTTTCTTTGTTTTACTGCAGGGACATGATTCATTTGAAAGGCTTTCCCATAACCAATCTTCATTCCAAATTTCATTGAAATCTGATAACCCAACCTGAAATATGAGGCAAACAGACAAAAAATTGGCTATTTTACGAGGCAAACAGTGAATTTTCAAAGTTAATGAAAGTGTCAATGACACTGTAGCTCGCTTATCAAGACATGTACATGTATAGTATGTGACACAGCAATGACAAACATCTAGGTAATGACCTGATAACAAATGTACATATAAAGTATTGTAACGGTCTGTACATAAATACTGGCCGTAGCCTGTAACAAATGTATAGGTAAAGTATTGTAAAGGTGGGTGACAGTCAGATGCTAAACTAGAAAAAAATCTTTGAGACCCAGAGTGGGTCTGACTGAACCCCAAAATATTTGTTTTCATAGCACAGTGATAACAAAGGCACCCCAAAACACACTCATTCCTGTCCCAAGGTGAAAACAAAGGTACCCAAGAAGTTTCGTGAAGATCAGTTCATAAATATGAGCTGTATAGAAGTTGTGACAAAAAACTGATTGGACCTAATTTTGGTACAAAATGGCCACTGGCAGCCATCTTGAATTTTGGACTGCACTCAGAAACACTCGTTCTCGTCCCAAGGTGATAACAAAGGTACCCAAGAAGTTTTGTGAAGATCGGTTGATAAATACAGCCTCTAGCTAGCCCGAGCCGTATTGACATGTGCACTTACAGTGTACAAGTAGCACTAAATAAATCAAAATTCATCTAATTTGCATAATTTCTGCACAAGAAAAAAACCGTACTATATGTGATGTATTCCATTTTACTAAACATTCATACAAAAATTTATTCAAATCAGAACTTTCAGAAGTTCTGTACAAAAGACTGACTGCACTAATTTTGGTACACAATGGTTGCTGGTGGCCATCTTGAATTTCAGACCATACCCAAAAACACTCGTTCTCATCCCACGGTGATAACAAAGGTACCCAAGATGTTTCGTAAAGATCGATTCATAAATACAGCCTCTAGCCTGAACCGTACAGAAGTTGTGTACAAAAAACTGATTAGACCTAATTTCGGTACGAAATGGCCACTGGCAGCCATCTTGAATTCTGGACCACACTCAGAACCACTCGTTTTCATCCCAAGGTGATAACATAGGTACCCAAGAAGTTTCGTGAAGATCAGTTGATAAATACAGCCTCTAGCCCGAGCCGTATTGACATGTGCACTTACTGTGTGTAAGTAGCACTGAAAAAATCAAAATTCATCTAATTTGCATAATTTCTGCACGAGAACAAAACCCGTATTATATGTGATGTATCCCATGGTACTAAACATTCACACAAAAAATTATTCAAGTCAGCACTTTCATATGGAAGTTCTGTGCAAAAATCTGATTGCACCTAATTTTGTACAAAATGGCTGCCATCGGCCATCTTGAATTTTGGACTGCACCCAAAAACACTCGTTCTCGTCCCACGGTGATACCAAAGGTACTCAAGAAGTTTCGTAAAGATCAGTTTATAAATACGGCCTCTAGCCAGAGCCGTATTGGCATTTGCACTTACAGTGCTGAAAGTAACACTAAATACAACAAAGTTAGTCTAATTTGCATAATTTACGTACGAGAAAAAAAAACATATTAGATGTGATGTATCCCATGGTACTAAACATTCATACAAAAAATTATTCAAATCAGCGCTTTCATATGGAAGTTCTGTACAAAAAACAGATTTCTGCACCGTCGGTACAAAATGGCGGCTGGCGGCCAACTTGAATTTCGGATCGGACCCCAAAACACTCGTTCTCGTCCCACAGTCATAACAAAGGTACCCAAGAAGTTTTGTAAAGATCGGTTCATAAATACGGCCTCTAGCCAGAGCCGTATTGAATTGTTGACGGACAGACGGACAGACAGACAACTGGCCATGGCATAAGCTCAAATTTGGCTTCGCCAAAGTTGAGCTAAAAAGGGAGATGAGTCGAAAAAGTGCAAAAGTAAGAAATATTTTTAGAGACTCATTGGAAAGACTTTCCCATAAACAATTTGCATTCCATATTTCATTGAGATCCAATGAGCCAAACCTGAGATACAAGGCGAAAAGACAAAAAATAGCCTATATTTTGTGTTCAAAAGGCCATACCTCAGAGAAAAAATATTCCAGCAGCAAAACGGCTGATGCTACTTAAAGACCTCATTAGAGATGGGCAATATACCGAAAAACCGAACCGATACCGATATCATGGGGACACCGAAAAACCGAACCGACCCAATCTTTGAATACCGAAACCAACGGTATTTTCAATTTTCCCTGTGCATTCACTGTTTATAAGGCCTTGATGAGGACTGATAGCAGTTGAAGTGTTCATTTTCATGAAAGAAGTGACTGATTTTATTTTTCAGTTTTGTTAAGCCTTAAGGACCAGGGCAGTTGTACTAAATTGTCAATAGTCTACGACCTGTACATGTCCAGTTGCTTAGCAGTGATTTCTAGCCAAGTCTTGGCTGCCTTAACAGGCAGCCAAGACTTGGCTAGAAATCACTGACCAGATAATTTTACTACTGTCAACAGGCCCACCTAAAGATGACATCTTCAGGACACACATTCTATGATTACAGACACCTTAAGTGGAGCTTGAAAGGTTAAGGCGTATTTAGAACAAGTCACCAAATTACTGTAGATATGATCTGTGTTGACAAAAGAATGACAATGTTGAGCCCATTAACAATGGCATGTGTAGCACTGTGATAGAATGATACAAGAACAACTTATTCTGTATTTTTCTGACATGGATTCTCCTTTGGTACTATCAGTGAATCTGAAGTCACATACCGAATACCAAACCGATACCGTGGTATGCCCACACAAAAATACCGAAACCGATACCGAACTCAAAATTCCAATACCGCCCATCTCTAGACCTCATGATAGTGAACATCTGTATGAAATTCCATTGAAATCTGAGCAGTACTGTTGAAGTTATAATGCGAACAGACATCTGAGTGTGGATGGACAGATGCATATATGGACACATGGACGCATGGATAGGTGCAATCCAGTATATCCCACTTTTAGAAAAAGTGGGGTGGTATAATCAGCTAGAGTACCTGGTGGGCACCGAGCAGTGCATGGCTAGTAACTATTGGTCAGGATTCTCTTTAACTTTCAAATGAGGCACAGACAGGCTTGAAGGCATGTGTAACATCAACATGCTATATGCCTCAGAACACCGCAGTACCTTGCTCCCATTTGGGCAATTAGGATTAACTGGTTAAGTGCTAGAAGCTACTATCATGGCTCTACTGGAAAGTGCTGGAAGCCACTTTAGTGGCTTTATACTGAATGCAATTAGCTTGTAGCTTTAACAGGAGTTGAAGAAATATACTTGTATCAAACTGTTTAGTTTCAATTTATTGGAGAGCACCGAGCCCGGTTAGTCCTTGGATGGGTGACCGTCTGAGCGATCGATTTGGAATCCTACGTTGTGTCCTTGGGAAAGGCACTTAACTCCGATTGTCCACATGAGGGCACGATGACGCCGTGTACTAAGGCATACTGCACGTCGATGGTACACATGTCTTCAACCAATCTAACACTACCTATTCTGCAGTGCGGAGTTACGATGTTGGGGAGCTGACAGCTGCTCATTGTTGCTCAGTGGTTTTCTCCGGGTACTCCGGCTTCCTCCACCTGTGAAACTGTCACCGACACGATATGACCTTGGCTGTTAAAGTGTCGTTAAACCCTAATAAATAAATAAATAAATTGGAGAGCACCAATGGGCACTCTCCAATAAATTGTAACAAAACAATTATGAGCAAAGTCGTGCTATTCTAAGGGTCCCCTTGTTGGTAGCATGGTATTTTTAAAAAAAATTATTCATATTTCATATCGCCTTTGAAAAAAAAACAGCACTCTACCAGTTAAGTGTCAAGGAGACAAAGCACATGATGCTGGTCAGGATTGAAACTGAAACACCTTTTGATCTGAATCTATCTAACGAATAAGCCTCTGAACTCCTAGTTATTTTCGATTCTGGAATATAGACCTCAAGCCTCAATTTTTTTTCTATTGATCCCTGATTCAGTAATTGGGAGCAATTGTACAATTATTTCAAAGCAGAATGCAAAATTTCACAAGACCACTTGCTTCATTGTCAAGGTGGTTATGTAAAACCAAATTCACATGAACAATCGACCAGTTTTTCTTCAGATGCATATCCTGCTTACACAATAGGAAAATATGTTTGTTCTAAATAGTCTCAAACAAAACACCATGCCAACTCACAGCTGAATGGCATCTTAACTAGGTTGACCTGGAATTTGCCACGTCATGTCTGAAGTTTCTCTCATTAAACTAAAGATGGGTTATTATGTGACACACTGTTGGAAAGGGCTCTTAGAGCCCTTTCCAAAAGTGTCACATAATAGTATTTCCTCCTCAACAGTTCATGTACCTAATCACATTGATTTATCAGCACAATACATCAAACCATTGGAAATTTTTTTTCAACTGATGGAGTGCTAAATTATTTTTGGTCGTCAAAATTTCTTTACATTTATTTCCCTTGTTACAGATTATGTGAGAGTATCTACAGACTCTCTCCCAGAAATTGTAATCAAGACTCTAAAGAGCCTGATATCACTCACCTCGCAGAACAGAAGATGAAAATGTGATTTCCCATAGAATTTCTATGGTAACTATAAGCTGCAATTGTGGCCATGTTTGCAATCCAATCAATATTAAATGATGATGGTGGGTAGAGGGTGTCCCAGTCATTAACCATGTGAAGTTTCAAAACATTTGGCCTTGTAGTTTCGTCGGAGAAGATTTTTCAAAATCGACCAATCAGAATCAAAGAATGCCTGGCAGCCATGTTTTTCATCCAACAGGAACAAAATGAGAAACAAATGTAGAGAACATCCCATAGATCATTCCTGCTAAGATTGGTTAACATCGGCTCAGTAGTTCCAGAGAAGAAGATGAAAATGTGATTTCCCATAGGGTTTCTATAGTAACTATAAGCCACAATTGCAGTCATGTTTGCAACCTGATCAACATTAAATGAGGATCGTTGGTAGAGGGTGCCCCAGTCATCAAGCATGTGAAGTTTCAAAACATTTGGTCTTGTGTTTTCAGAGGAGAAGATTTTTCAAAATTCACCAATCAGAAACAAATAATGCTTCTGGCGGCCATGTTTTCCATCCGATGGGAACAAAATGAGGATCGTTCGTAGAGTACCTCCCATAGACGATTCCTGCCAAGTTTGGTTCACATCAGCTCAGTAGTTCCGGAGAAGAAAATGAAAATGTGATTTCCCTTAGGGTTCCTATAGTAACTATACTACTCAAAGTTTGCAAAGCACCAAGTACATCCAACTACCTGTTTTACGTTTTAGTTGAAATATTGTAATGAAAAGTGTATATATTTTTTATTTAATTATATCTTTAATGATTTAAGTACAGAACTTAAGATTTCATTTGTGTTTGACATTATTTTTTAGCTTTTGAATACGATAACCATGGAAAATGGATATTATTGGTAAAAGAGAAAATTTTTCAATATGCCAAAAAGTTGACGGAGCAAACTGGTATGGGTTCAATATCGAGTATGAGACCCATTACTGTTAATTACAGCTTAACAACGCCTTCTCAAGCTCCCTATCAGGTTCCCGGTGGTCCTTTGTGGGATGTTGTTCCATTCTTGGAACAGCATGGCACCAAGCTCCTGGACACTTCTTGGCTGGACTGGACGGGCTGAAATTGCAAGCTGCAACTCATTCCAGACATGTTCGATGGGATTGAGGTCAGGGGATCTTGCTGGCCAGTCCATACGCTCAATCCCTTCCCTCTGTCGGTACACCCCTACAGCATGGGCAACATGAGGACAGGCTTTATCGTCCATCAGAATGAATCTATCACCCACTGCACCTGCATACAATCTGAAGTGGACATCCAGGATCTCATCAATATACCGTTGTGCAGTCAATGTACCACATTCAGGACACAAGAGCTCTGTACGGCAATCCCAGCTGATGCTGCCCCAGACCATGATTGACCCTCCACCATAACAGTTATGCTCAGCAATAATGCAAAGTTTCAAAACATTTGGCCTTGTAGTTTCAGAGGACAAGATTTTTCAAAATCCACCAATCAGAATCAAAGAATGCCTCTGGCGGCCATGTTTTTCAACCGATGGGAACAAAATGAGGATCGTTTGTAGAGGACCTCCCATAGACCATTCCTGCCAAGTTTGGTTCACCTTGGCTCGGTAGTTCCAGAGAAGAAGATGAAAATGTGATTTCCCATAGGGTTTCTATGGTAACTATAAGGACAAAAAAAAATAACGATTTGGTTCTGGTTACCCGACCGACCCTAATTTTGAGCCCAGAGCCTAACGATTTGTTTTATTGAACTTGAAAAAGAAACAGAAAAAAACACTCAAACGCCAACTTTTACAACACAAATAGTGTTGGGCGGTTTTTTGGTATACCAATTTATATATATAATCAGTACTATGTTCAAAACTGTCATCAGCAAATTTAATCATAATTGGTAATTGTATACCGTAGTTGTTTTAACTTCGGTATGCAAATTTCAACTTGTTTATCACAGTTTACAAGAAGTGAATTTACCTCACTGGTGTGGATTACTGATGGTTTAAATTTGGGTTTTCCCTTTTTACCACCCTGTCTAACCTCGTAGACTATGGGACTTTTCTTTATTACTTTTCGTTCCAAACTGTTCAAGTCGTTTGTTTCCACAATCACCATTATTATGAAAATGATAGAAGATTGTTCACCTCTAATATGTCTTAAACAAGTTGAGGTGAAAAGCCACAACTGCGTGTACTGCATTACACAAAGGTTGTGTAGTCAGTCACAATGAACATTCGACCAATCGCATTCCTGCTATTTAAAACCAAGAAATTTTTCTTCGGATTCTCCAAGAGATTCCCTGTAGTTTTACACTTGTACTTCAAAGTGTTTGGCTGTTTGCACACGGTGACGTCCTGATAGCATCTCGCCTTCAAGTGTTTGATACAAGACCGACACAATGTACATTGTTTTCAAATAAACAAAAGCAAGTCATTTGTGCTTCCCCTGCCACCAGTCCATTACCACAATCACTTAAAATGTCAATTTATTTCATGTGTTCCCATGATAAAATGAGACGTGCGAACGCACACTTCACTTCAGAATCTGAGGACAGCTGATGATAATATTATCAAGACACCTCCGAGTCAGTTTCATTTTGAAGTTGAGGAATTACACCCGAAATGTCTGCTACAATCGTGAATAAAGCATCTGCTGATAAACTGCCATTTTTGGTGTAATTTTGTAATTCAGACTCAACAGAATATCAAAGCAGTATATTTCAGACACAACTGTTAGAAGAATTTGGTCCTAAAAATTAACTCAAGAACATATTCAAAGGAAAAAAAAATTAAAAAAAGAAAAAAAAAATCTGGACCTACCGACCCTATTTTTTTCTGCTATGCAACCGGAACCAAACCAGTAATTTTGTTTGGCCTAAGCCAGAATTGCGGCCATATTTGCAACTTGATCAACACCAAATGAGGATCGTTGGTAGAGAGGGTCCCAGTGATCGGTCAAGCAAAGTTTCAAAACATTTGGCTTTGTAGTTTCAGAGGAGAATATTTTTGAAAATCCACCAATCAGAAACAAAGAATGCCTCTGGCGAGCATGTTTTTCATCCGACGGGAACAAAATGAGGAGCGTTTGTAGGGGTCCTCCCATAGACCATTCCTGCCAAGTTTGGTTCACACTGGCTTTGTGGTTCCAGTTAAGAAGATGAAAATGTGAAAAGTTTACAATGGACGGATGCGAAGTGACAGCAAAAGCTCACATGACCTTTTAGGCCAGGTGAGCTAAAAAAGAAGCAAATCCACACAGACTAATTAATTTCACTTCAATGATAATATGAAGAACATCCACAAATACAAAGCCTTCAAGTTGTGGCACCTGCACTTCAGAATAAAGCCCATATATGAGCTTCCAGCACTCAACCTGTAAAAAATCCAGAATACAATTAACTTGAAGGTTAGCTGAATGACGATTTGGCCAAATAGAACCATGTAAGCTGTTTGTGGTGTTTAATCCTTTAACCATTGCAAACGATATCAAAATTTGCTACTTTATTATTATTTTTTTTCAAATTTTCCCAAAAATTTCTAAAAAACCCATATCATGTGACCCTCTCATTCTAATTAGGGGGCACATGAAATGGTTTTGTTGAAATTCAACAAAAAAATTTTTCAACCTCTCAATTTGTAAATTATGCAGGCAGATCATTTATTTATTGGTGTTTAAGGTCATGAATTTCTGCACAATGGCTAATCGAGACTGCGACATGGAGATAAACCCAAGTTCAGTCAATCGTTTATACAAATGTTGTCCATTTTAGAGGACTTCCACCCCAAGCATTGGTGATTGGGTCCAATTTTACTCGTAAAACAGAGCTTCTTTTCCACCGTAAACAAGCACTGCTTCACTTCCCAGGGTTCCCACAGGGAACACAGGTAGCTTGCAGCTGATTCATTTTGCAAGAGGTTAATATCAGTTAATAAATGTTGTGCCCTATACATTTTTAAGAGGGTTATTTATCCTCAGCGCAGTACATTGATGTACCACAACTGCACGTTGTCATCAAACGTTCCGTTCCTGAAACGATAGCTGAAACCATTTTTCTTATGGCTTCTGTGGAGAATAAATAAAAGAATGTTGTGTAATATCAATTTTTAATTTCTCAGCTTGTGTCAAGGACATGTGATCACAGTCATGGATGTATTTTTTTACGAAACATAGCTTTTTAATGCATATAATTGATTATCAATACAATTTTTTTTCAAAGTTCAAAGTGTATCTGCATGTGTGCCACCAAATTTTCCTGCGCATTTTTGCACAATGTGTACTGCATGAAAATGCGGGCCATATGGACTGCCCAGTCAACGGGTAATGTGTAATATGCACATTAGGATTGGCTGGCCATTTCGTTAACTGTCATGTGGCTCACAACCTAGAGTAATATTTGTTATATCATACTGAAACACTTTCCGACAAGTAAATATAGAATAAACGTATAGTGTTTTCAAGTAAAAAATTTGTTCTATGGGTAGGATTAAGAATGAAACAGACGAGCCTCTGGAAAGTTGGTTTCACTGTTAATCCTACGAGTAGAATAAAGTTTTTATTTGAAAATACTGTACATTTATTTTGTGCATCCCATAAATCATTTACAGGGTAGTCGCAGCGAAATCGTGCTGTACTCGCTACAAAACATTGCGAGAAGTGAGAAGCACATTGGTCCAATTCGATCGACAAGCAAAACTGTCAAAAATAAACAAGGTGCAGTGATACATCCTCTCTAAAAATAATTCCCCTACAAACTTGAGTTAAAGTTGCAAATATACTTTATTAAATGAACAATGTTTATCTTTCTTATTTTCGTTGTTTATTGTTGTTTTTTTCGTCGTCAATTCAACTAGGGTTTTATAAACAAAGCAGATGACACATGCATTTGTTTATTTACACTTTCCTAATTTGGAAATGAAACATCACTCATCATGCCCCGTCTTTCACAATCAAACTTGTATGCTTTTCAATGCTTGGTCTTGATTGATTTACTTTGTGTTTGCTTTGTTAATTGTTGTTCGTTTTATTGTTAGACAGAGTTGAAATGTGTCATACATTCTAAAACTAAACTTTTCAGTGACAGTCAAAGTTTCATAAATGTTGGTTCATTTTGTCTCCACATACGGAAAACAGGTCATGATAACACAAATGCAGTGGAGGTTAGAGGTCAACAAGTCTGTCTCTACAAAAGGAATAAATACTTTCAGAGTTAAACCTACAAGGAAAATTTATCACCCTACTAGCAGATGCTACTAGGTGAATAAAGCAAAAATTTATCCAAGTCTTTTATTGTTCGAATAAACATCCATTTATGGGATAAATATTGTTTATCACACATATGTAGTGTACATGTATGTATTAGTACTGTAATTCTCAATTAACAACTGTTGGTAAGGTCTAGCAGCAACTATTTTATTCCACAGGTACAATTTACAGAACAGCCACAGTAGATTGGTCATTTTCCACAGGTGTGCAACATTTCCACTAATGCAATATTAGATTCCAAAACTTAACTAGAGGTACTGTGAGCAAACTCACAAAGTGATACCCTCAGCACCTGAAATGTGTAAGTTAGATTATCTCCCCTTGGAAATGCCAGAGCGGAATTATATTGCTTCATGCACATCTTCATATGGAGTTCTTCCATTGTGTAAAGTTTCATGAAAATTCTTCAAACGGTTTAGGAGAAGTTGTGCTTACAAGGATGGACAGACAGTATAAGTTAGATTATCTCCCCTTGGAAATGCCAGAACGGAATTATACTGCCTCATGCACATCTTCATATGGAGTTCTTCCATTGTGTAAAGTTTCATGAAAATTCTTCAAACGGTTTAGGAGGAGTTGCGCTTACAAGGATGGACAGACGGTATAAGTTAGATTATCTCCCCTTGGAAAAGTCAGAACGGAATTATATTGCTTCATGCACATCTTCATATGGAGTTCTTCCATTGTGTAAAGTTTCATGAAAATTCTTCAAATGGTTTAGGAGGAGTTGCGCTTACAAGGATGGACAGACGGACAGATGGATGGATGGACAGGGTGATTCCTCTATACCCCCCCCCCCCCCCCCCCCAAACTTTGTTTGCGGGGGGTATAATTATAGGAATAATCATCAAAAATTTAATTACTGAAGCACTGGGTACAACCCAGTGCTTCATCAATTAAAATTTTGCTGATGATGATTTTATTACCTAGTAAACGCATGTGTGGATATCAATGCCCACGTGTGGATTATAACCAGTTCACAGTGGCTGTACTGTAAGAAAGATACATTGAATCTTTTAAAAACTTCACAAACAAACGAATAGGGACAGGATTACAAGAAAGTAGCAGACTGGGGCAGTTGTCCCTTCACTTTTTAGTTAAATGTTTTTGGGTTTTTTTTCCATATTTTAATCGTTCGGCAAAAAAATTCTCTCGGACAGAATCTCTTTGCAAAAATATTATGCCAGGGCTCCTGCAGGCTAGGACTGATAAAATTGAAGGCTATTCAAGGCCATTTCTCAATATATTTCATGATTTTTTAAGGCCTAACAACTGAAAGGATTTTCAAGGCCCTATATTCACTAGGACCTCCTGATATTACCCCTCCTCCGACTTCCCTAGAAGGGAAGTGGGAGGAGGGGTAATGATTGGCAGGTCCTAGTTAGGACTATACTTTCACAAACCCTGGCATATAAAAACTGTATAGTCATGATCATGCTTCATCAGTATTTTTATGTTGTGAATATTCAAGGCTTTTCAAGGCCTCCTGACACATTTTCCAGAATTTCAAGGCCTTGAATGACCCTTAAGCATATTCATTTTAGGCAGTTCCTTGAATCCAAGGCGCCACAGGAACCCTGTTCTTACAAGTTTTATAAAACATTCTGCCACTGTAGGCTCAAACATTTCCGATCACAAATTCTTATGACATTCTTGCATTCATCAGTGTTATGGCCCCCTATTATAATATCAGAATTGATATGTCTTTTAATAATTATAAACAATTTTATATTTTCAAAACATTATTTTCATTTAAAGTATGCAGGCTGGACTGATCAGTTATTTGCACTGAGTAATGTACTTGTCAACATGTTTACAAATACTGTTATACACAATATACTCTTTTTTTCACCAGGTCGAGTCATGGCTGCTGTTTCATTTTAAGCGCTTAAATTATGCTAGAATTAGGAACAAGTAATTTGGTAATAACGTTGGTTATTCTGCTGAGTACTTCTTTCAGCGGGTCGAGTCGTGGCTGCTATTAGGCAGCCACGACTGGATTTGGTGAAAGCTGTCTCTAAATATTAACCCAATGGATCTTATCAAAAGGTTTGATTCATATTATTGGGGAAAAATGAATTTATATAAGTGCCCAAATTATGCGTGTATTAGGAATAAGTGACTTGGTAATTCGGAATATCAGACATCAGCACACTTTCTTGTGAGGGTGTTGTTTTATTAAGCGCCCAAATTATGCTTGTATTAGGAACAAGTAATTTGGTAATAACGTTGGTTATTCTGCTGAGTACCTCTTCCACCGGGTCGAGTCGTGGCTGCTATTAGGCAGCCACGACTGGATTTGGTGAAAGCCGTCTCTAAATATTAACCCAATGGATCTTATCAAATGGTTTGAATCAAATTAATGGGGGGAAAAATGAATTTATATAAGCGCCCAAATTATGCTTGTATTAGGAATAAGTGATTTGGTAATTCGGAATATCAGACATCAGCACACTTTCTTGTGTGAGTGTTGTCTCGTCAGGTCCGGTCAGGGCTGCTGTGAAGCAGCCGTGGCTGGATTTGAAGTGAAAACTCATGAAATTTTAACTTATTGAATTAGCAATCAAATTATTCCTTCATTTTAAAAATAATAGCTACAATGCTATAATCGAAATGGGAAAAATTAGTTCACGTCTGTAACTTAGTAACTGCTGTGAAGCAGCAAATTTCCCAAAATGACAAGTAAGTGAAGCAGTCATGGCTGTGTTCGATGAAAAAAATTAACTCTGTGAATTTTTGGACAAATTGTGGCAATCACTCTCTTTGACACTTTGGGCCCCGGAGGTGTCTTTACTATTAATTCAGTGGACTCAGATGGAAGAGTCTATATCTATCATCTTGAGGTGGACCAGTCAGTGTCTCCAACGTTCCACCTTAGGACGGCACGTTGGAGTCACTGATTGGTCTACATAACATATATACAGTATACCTGCCAATCATTTATCAAGGAAATTGGGGATCATCATGGGCATGGCCAGAAAAGGGGCCATTGGGGTTCGGGTGTCACGGTCAATGAATATTTTCACGATTAATGTGACGCATCATATATGCCGTTGTCTTGAGAATACACCACGTAGTTCTCCATATTGTAAATAAGTTCTTCATGACTGTACCTCTCAATATGTATATATGCGCATATGCACTTGAGAATCTTTTGATATGGTTGTTAATTTTTTTAAACTTTCAACTCGTTGACCATTTAGTCCACTGTTTTCCTCTCCGCCCTTGTGATGTTTTCATAACGCAATATTTCAATATCGCTCCTGTGATATCCCATTTATGATACTTGATCTTACAGGTGTGTAGTGCACCACGTTCCGATTGTAACATGATCGATAAACATATCTGTCACTGATGATTACAAGCATGCATGTGTACCGAGATGATATCACGAATGCCCCCCCCCCCCCCCCCCCCCCCCCCCCCCCGCGCATCCCACCATCAATCCGATCAATTAATATCAATATCCAGAACTGTGGTCGCAAAAACGGACAGAAAGTTTCCATCAGATCCTGATTAATTCGTGATGCGGTTGAGATTTTATTTCCGCTCTTAACCTTGTTGATCTGTAAAATCTAATTTGCTGGTACCCGACAAGCGACACACGCCAAAGCTTACAATGCTATTTTGCTTCTAGGTCGTAAAATAATATGTTCCGTAGCGTTGACTGGAACCACACCCACCCTCTTGTAATGTGATTGCCTTGTGGTAATGATACGAAATCCTTGAGGAATACTGGGCAACACCCAATCACCATTTCCTGTACCTATCCCACGACATATCCAGCCTGTCAGGGTTGGTAACTTCGAACTACCATATTATGATATTTTATGTTTCTGCCACCCTGTGCCAACATTGTGTCAACAAACCAGCAAGTAGTCAAGCTATGTAATTCACCGATGCACTAACTTTTCCGATCATTTGTCCAAGCCACCACCCCCACCTCGCCCCTACATCCATACACTCTGACGTGTGATCACACGCCTAGGCATTTGCAGACCTCTATGAAATTCTTCCTGTTTTACAGATTTGACACATGATGTATTAATTTACTGAAAAACTACATCATTTAAGTGCACCAGCTTCTGGGCTCGTCTAAGCAGACACCACCCTAAACTTATTTATAATCACTTCATAATCATCTTGGATATACTTACCTTCACCTATTTAAGTGTCTCATTGGTCCTTTATTCCTCAGTCTATCTATCCTATAGTCTTTATTCTACATCGCAACCTTTTCTTCCGAGTCAGTCTGAATACATTTTTTCCAAAAAAAGATAATACTTTTTTTATTTACTTTAATAAACTGCAAAATAGTTAATGTGTTCCACTGAATCATATCGTGCTCGAATAGGCTCTTTCAGCCTCAAAGTATATTGTCGTAGGTTGAAGTATTGTTTGCCGAAGAAGAGATCAATGTGTATCCTAATATCTCGACTTTTTCGTCTGGGTGGGGTTGGGCTGCATGAAAGCTTCGCTGCTATGTTTGCTTTGTTTTTTAGTCACATGAGCGATTCCATTACCCCCCATTCAGCAAATCTACTTGATGAAACTTCATTTCCCTCCAGAGAGGTGGACGTCTCGAAGGCTATGCCTACATTGAAGGTCCTTGTCTCCTCGCTGTTCTACCTGGTCTTATGTTTATTATTGTCCGATGACATTGAAACTAACCCTGGCCCAAATTATTTTAACTCGGATCACAACCAGAATACTCTAAAAATTGTCCATCTTAACATCCAGAGCCTAAAATAGATATCGTCCAATGTGAATTCGCATATTTTGACATTGTGACTTCGACTGAGACTTGGCTGAACAGTACCAATCATACTTCCGATGTACTTCTTCATGGGTTTCATCAACCATTGAGATTCAACCGCTCGACAAGAGGGGGGTGGGGTTGCCATTTACATTAAAGAGGGTATCTCATTTCGATCAAGACCGGACCTTCATACGTTGAATACAGAGTGTCTATGGGCTGAAATATTTACAAAACGAGGAAGACCGTTATTGCTAGGGGTATTCTATCACCCACCCAACAGTCCCCCAGATACATGGGAAGCCATATCGGCATCCATTGAAAAAGCAAGAGACACGTCAATCGTCGACCTAATTGTCACAGGTGATTTCAACGACAACCAAATGGTCTCCTCCAGAAGCAGCTTTTCTGAAATTCAGCATTCTTTTAATCTAAGGCAGGTTGTGAGCGAGCCAACTTGTTTTACTGAGTCCTCGGCTTCATTACTGGATCTCTTTGCTCTCAGTGACACAATCAACTTAAAAATGTGTGAGGTCCTTGAACCGAATATTCCAGACATGATCCGCTACCACTGCCCCATTTCAATTGAGATTGAATTTTTAAAACCGCAATCTCTCCCATTTAAGAGGAGGATATGGCTTTATTCCCAAGGTAATTATGGAGCACTAAATGAGGCCCTCTCTAATGTCGACTGGAGTGCTCTCTTTAATAACCTATGTCTTGACACTATTGTTTCTAACTTCACCGACAAAATACTCGAAGCAGCATCCACCCACATACCCAATAAATTCATTACTACAAGAACAGACCAACTGAAATGGATGCATAACGAAATAAGATTACTGATTAGACAGAGGAAACGTTTATATCACATTGCTAAACGCATTGATCTCCCACATACCTGGGCAAAGTACAAACTGAAACGAAATGAAGTTGTATCGGCTGTTAGGAAGGCCAAAGTGCTATATTTGTCAAAAATTCAGTCCACTCTAACGAACAACGAAACACCACCATCACAGTGGTGGAAGACTCTAAAAACATTAATAAGTAGCAGTAACGCAGCACGAATTCCCACCCTCGTCCACTCAAATAAAATATACTCATCAAGTGCTGAAAAAGCAGAAGTGTTTAACGAATAGTTTAGTTCTATCTCAACAGTTGACGATTTGAATGCTTCCCTGCCTGACCCACCAGTTCGTGCATCACAAAGTATTGATAGTATCACCCTCCATTGTAGCGAAGTATATACTGCAATGAAGTCGATAAAAGTGTCCAAGGCGTCTGGCCCTGATCTGATAAGCCTGCGTCTCCTTAAAGAATGTAAAACCTCTTTATGTGAGCCACTTTCGATCTTATTTAATATACTGATGAATAACTCGTACTTTCCGTCACTGTGGAAAAAGGCAAATGTTTCCCCAATCTTGAAAAATCAACCCTCCAATTCTGTTGTCAATTATAGCCCAATATCATTGATTAGCTGTGTTGGCAAAATTTTCGAAAAATGTGTATTCAAACGCTTGTGGGCATTTCTAATTCACAAATATTGAACCATAGTGAGCACGCTCACATACCCCATGCGCACCGATATTTCAAGCTCTAATCATTTTTTAAAAATAAACATAGAATCTAGGAATTCTGCAGAAAACAGTGTTCTGTAGTTTCAACAGTATTGTTCTGTAGGCCACCATGTTAGACTAACATACCAAAAATCAGCTCAATATCTGGAAGCGTGCAGGAAAAAAGTCCGCAAAACTGTAATTTTGATGAACTTTTCAAAGTTCAAGGGCCGTAAATTTGGTAAAAATCAGTGGAGCGGAACAAAATGCAAACTTGATCTGTAGGCCACCATGTCAGACTAACATACCAAAAATCAGCTCAATATCTGGAAGCGTGTAGAAAAAAAGTCCGGAAAACTGTAATTTTGATGCATTTTTCAGAGTCCAAGGGCTGTAATTTCGGAAAAAAATCAGTGGAGCAGAACAAAATGCAAACTTGTTCTGTAGGCCACCATGTTAGACTAACATACCAAAAATCAGCTCAATATCTGGAAGCGTGTAGGAAAAAAGTCCGCAAAACAAGTAGGACTGACTGACGCACTGACGGACGGACGGACCAGTCAAAAACATTTTTCCCCTGCAACTTCGTTGCGTGGGGTATAATAATGTTCTCAGTCAATTTCAGTCAGGTTTTCGACCTGGTGACTCAAGTGTCCTGCAACTGACTGACATATATGATGAATTCTGTTGTGCACCCGATGAAGGTAAGGAAGTTAGGGTAGTGTTCTGTGACGTAAATAAGGCCTTTGGCAAAGTATGGCATGCTGGTCGTATCTACAGGCTGGAGAGCATTGGCGTTTCTGGAGAACTCCTGTTGTTTTTGAAGTCGTATCTTGCAGATAGGTTGCAACGAGTTGTGGTAGAGTCTGAGGCATCTCCGTGGAGACCCATCAATGCTGGTGTTCCCAAGGGTCGATTCTTGGCCCCCTTCTGTTCCTCATCTACATTAATGACATAACCGATGATCTGCTTAGCAGTATATGCCTCTTTGCAGATGATACTTCCTTATATCTAATTATAGAGAACCCCGATCAAGCCTCGACCTTAATCAACCATGATATGGCCACAATTGAACATTGGGCTAAAACATGGTTGGTTGAGTTCAATCCCAATAAAACAGAGAGTATGCTAATTTCGCATAAAAGCAGCACCACATCCCATCCACCCTTATTCTTAGGCGATTCTCAGATATCCGAAGTTTCCAACCATAAACATTTAGGAGTCATACTGAATAGTATTTGTACATGGAACGACCACATCGACCACATTTGCTCTAAGGCCTGGTGTCATTTAGACTTGCTGAGGAGGCACAAATTTAATCTAGATCGTAGTGTTCTAGAAAAAATATACTTTGCCTTTATTAGGCCCCTTCTTGAATATGCTGATACTGTTTGGGATAACTGTTCTGAAACCAAATCGGCGGAACTGGAAAAAATACAAATTGCAGCAGCTAGGATTATTACGGGGGCAACCGTCAGTGCCAGTAAGACTTTGCTTTATCGTGAAACGTAATGGGAGCCTCTGCAAGAAAAACGTCGCAAACACAAGCTAATTCAGTTTTTTAAAATGTATCATCGCATGTTACCTCATTACCTCTCCAACAAGGTCCCCCCGCCTGCCTCCTCAACTACTTCGTCACTCAGTCTCAGATCAAGTCAAAACCACCGAGTTCCTTTTTGTCGGACCCAATTGTACAAGACTTCATTCATCCCTAGTGTAACAGACCATTGGAATAAGTTGCCCCTGCCTTTCCGCAAGAACCCGTCACTGATTAACTTCAAGACTTTCCTAAACAAGGGAAACCAACAACCTCCAAGGTTCTACAGTAAGGCGAAATCTCGTTCAGCTCAGATATATCATTGTAGACTAAGGCTACAGTGCAGTAACCTTAATTCCCACCTATATGATAATCATCTATCACAAAACCCCTTATGTCAGTGTGGCGAGCAAGAGACTCCTGATCATTTTTTCCTTCATTGCCCAATCTTCTCAGACGCATGCAATTATACGATTAACCTCCTCCCTTTTGAGGCAGACACATCCACACTTCTTTTTGGTTCAGAATTTCTTAACAACGAAGACAACCACCTTATCTTTGAAGTGGTACATGACCATATTTTATCGAGTAAGCGATTCCAATGATTGGCTTGCAAGTCTTGTATCATAACAATGGCCCATTTCATATTCCCTTCCACATACTGTCCTGTCGAATTTCATAGCTGCCCATCGTCACCTAGACTGTATTCGTAGACTGAAATCGTGGACTGTATTCAGCGATTGTTTTTGTAGACTGTATTCATAACTCTTTACTAAATGAATTGATTGAAATAAGCTACTCACTTTAGTATTTCTCAAGTGTATTTAACACACCATGTATTCAAACTGGCCGTCACTTCTTCCTTTTCTTCTATCTTTTATTTGTTTTTTTCTATTTTCTTTTTTCTTTCTTTTCAAATCGTTCGTACTCCATTCACGTTGTAGTTTAAACATTCTTGCATGGCGCTGCCCGGGGGTCTGATCCTGCCCACCCTTACTGCGGGCAATGATCAGCACGGCCAGTGCTATTAACAAAACTCGTCACTCAAATTTTATTCTGTTTTCAGTTTTGGCCTCAGAGACCTGCCTTATGACCCCCTGTTGGATCGAGTTTGTTCCAATGGGGGTGATGGGCTGTGTCTTAATGTCAGAAAATCGTCTAATGCCCCAAAAATTTCATTTGTAATTGTCATCTTTTCTTTATCTGCACTGGAAAGGAGGCCACGAGGGGCAGGACGGGGACCTTCGGGCGTCGATATGTGAGCTTGTCTACTGACTCATACCACCTGCCTGAGTGTAATGACAAATGAGTTAGGGAGACGACTTACATAAGCTGTTAGCTTTTCGTTGAATCCCCTCCTTACATAGTAATCTATCTATTTGTTCATCTTTGTTATTTAGTGTACTGTTGTATCTTGTGTTGTTCCTGTTTTACCATCTAGCATGTAATGTACACAATTAACAAACTTTCCAATAAATATTATTTAAACTAAATACTGTTATACAGAATATATTTTAATTCACTGATTGTTTACTTGGGTCACACTTTTTACTTGAAATTACAATGATCTAGAAATTCAATGAGGTGTTTTAATTCAGCCAGTCAGCAATTATTGGAAGAAAATTTCTCTTTCTGGAACTTTCCATTTGAGGACTATATAATCCCCTGTCCACAGACATGTCAATTCATCTGATATTTTTCACCACACAAACAGCATTTAAAAGTGACAATTGTTTGTAAATTCAACATTTTTTGAACATTTGGGATTATTATTATTGGACAGTGTATTATTTTAGATAGCAGCTGAGGATATTTATATTCTGTGGGATATATTCGTGACATTTCTGTCATTTGATATTGGAAAGGTATTTTCCAAAATTTGAAGAGAATTTATTCTTCTTAATTGTGAACAAGTATTTAATCTTGTGAAAAACCAGGATTCAATTGAATTATATTCAAACTCCCTGTGGTACCAATACTTATTGGATATTATTTCCATTTGAATTCTGCAGAGTGCTTTATTGAAATTTATCGGACACTGCTAGATTTATTGGCTACTGTTTCTGCAGACATTCTTGGGACGTTTTATTAAATTTTAGAATAGCTAAAATGCAGTTATTGTTGTTGGATCTCAGATTTCTTTCTGATACTATTATCATTATTACACACTGTAACAATTACAACATTCAAAACATTGTCACTTTACTAACATCCATATAGAGAAGTATGGACAAGAGAAATTCCAACATATTAACAAAAGCGCTCGTATCGCTGAAGCAATACAATGTCCACTACCGGACTAATGAGCATTAATAATTATACAAATGTTATAACCTAGATGTGATCAGCATGAATTCCATTGAAGCATTTCCAAAAAAAGTCCGGAAAACTGATATTTTGGTGCATTTCCATATTTCCAAGGGCCATAACTCACACAAGAATAATGCAATCAGCATGAAACTCAAACTTGATCTGTAAGTCATCGTTCTATAGTAGTTTACCAAAAATGAAATCATTTCGTTGAAGCGTTTCCAAAAAAACTCCGGAAAACTGATATTTTGGTGTTTTTCCATTTTTCCAAGGGCCGTAACTCACACAAGAATAATGCAATCAGCATGAAACTCAAACTTGATCTGTAAGTCATCGTTCTATAGTAGGTTACCAAGAATGAAATCATTCGGTTGAAGCATTTAAAAAAAAAGTCCGGAAAACTAAAGTATGACTGACAGACTGACTGACAGACTGACGGATGGACAGAGTACAAATGAAACTTGATCTGTAAGTCATCGTTCTATAGTAGGTTACCAAAAATGAAATCATTCCGTTGAAGAGTTTCCAAAAAAAGTCCGGAAAACTAAAGTATAACCGACAGACTGACTGACTGACAGACTGACGGATGGATGGACAGAGTGTAAATGAAACTTGATCTGTAAGTCATCGTTCTATAGTAGGTTGCCAAAAATGAAATCATTCCGTTGAAGCATTTCCAAAAAAAGTCCAGAAAACTAAGGTAAGACCGACAGACTGACTGACAGACTGACGGATGGATGGACAGAGTGTAAATGAAACGTGATCTGTAAGTCATCGTTCTATAGTAAGTTACCAAAAATGAAATCATTCCGTTGAAGCGTTTCCAGAAAAAGTCCGGAAAACAGATATTTTGGTGCTTTTCCATATTTCCAAGGGCAATAACTCACACAAGAATAAGGCAATCAGCATGAAACTCAAATTTGATCTGTAAGTCATCCTTCTATAGTAGGTTACCAAAAATGAAATCATTCCGTTGAAGCGTTTCCAAAAAAAGTCCGGAAAACTGAAATTTTGGCACTTTTCCATATTTCTAAGGGCCATAACTCACACAAGAATAATGCAATCAGCATGAAACTCAAACTTGATCTGTAAGTCATCATTCTATAGTAGTTTACCAAAAATGAAATCATTCCTTGAAACGTTTCCAAAAAAACTCCGAAAAACTGATATTTTGGTGTTTTTCCATATTTCCAAGGGCCGTAACTCACACAAGAATAATGCAATCAGCATGAAACTCAAACTTGATCTGTAAGTCATCGTTCTATAGTAGTTTACCAAAAATGAAATCATTCCGTTGAAGCGTTTCCAAAAAAACTCCGGAAAACTGATATTTTGGTGCTTTTCCATATTTCCAAGGGCCGTAACTCACACAAGAATAATGCAATCGGCATGAAACTCAAACTTGATCTGTAAGTCATCGTTCTATAGTAGTTTAACAAAAATGAAATCATTCCGTTGAAGCGTTTCCAAAAAAAACTCCGGAAAACGGATATTTTGGTGCTTTCTCCCATATTTCCAAGGGCCGTAACTCACACAACAATAATGCAATCAGCATGAAACTCAAACTTGATCTGTAAGTCATCGTTCTATAATAGTTTCCCAAAAATGAAATCATTCCGTTGAAGCGTTTCCAAAAAAACTCTGGAAAACTAAAGTGTGACTGACAGACTGACAGATGGACAGACAGACAGACAGATGGACAGACTGATGGATGGACGGAGTGCAAACCTATAGTCCCCTCCGGCGATGTCGGTAGGGGACTAAAAAGGAAATGAAACAAATGAGGTGTAATATATTACATTTGAATGCCTCTATGTGCCTTAATCCAGTTACTTCTTACATTCCTGATGAATCCTGTCACTTTACCAAGAAGAGAAGAGAGAGTGGGAGAAAGAAATGGCCTATTTCCGACTTTACAACCTCAGAACAGGTACCCTTAACATGCCAGCATGAGCAGGTTCTGTTGACAATAGGCAAATTATCTGAGCTGTGGTTTCTAGTTGCAGTTTTGTACGCTTATTATGCAGCCAAGATGTAACTAGAAACCACTGCAAAACCACTGGACATATAAAGGCAGTGGGCTGGTGGGAATTCAGGACACTTGTCCAGGCCCTTAAGGGTTAATCCAGTTACTTCTTACATTCCTGATGAATCCAGTCCAAAGAAAGAAAGAAAGAAAGAAAGAAAGAAAGAAAGAAAGAAAGAAAGAAAGAAAGAAAGAAAGAAATTCACTGAACATGCAGCAGAAAATGATTTGGAAGAAATTGTATTACTTGAAGAGTTGAGTCCTGTTAACTGAACAAGCACTGTGAGTGAACATTCAATTAACGGGAGTATTCCATTTACTGGAATTTGGTCACTTTCCTTTATTCTCATGATAAACTGACAATTTATTATATACTGTTTGACAGAGCCAATTGTTTACACCCATTTTAGAGGATTTCCAACCCAGGCACTGGTTGGGTCCTACTTTACCAGAAAAACAGAGCTTGTTTATGACAGTAAACAACCACTGCTTCACTTCCTGGGGTCCCCACAGGGAACACAGTAAATTTGATGCTTGGCAAATTAATTCTGCAATAGATTAGAAGGTTTTTTATTAAATTAACAGGAGTTCGTTCTGTAACACATAGGCAATACCAGGCCAAATGGTACAGGAGGTATGGAAGTGCTTTGGTGTTCCAAAGTTTTGTTCATTTAACAGAGTTATTCAATTATGAGATATCCAATTAAGTGAGATTAACTGTATTGCTAACTTCCAAAGAGCTAGAACTGGAATCGATTCACAAATCAGTTGAAAATTTTATTGTCTTGACAACACAAATGTTTGAGAAGTAATCCAGAGAAAAAACAGATGCATTATGCAAGATGCTGTCATGAGCTTCACTAATCTGCAATACAAAGATTACATCATGACCAATTTGACATGTGAATGATAAATCAGGAAAGACGAGCATTCTGGCTTAATGTTTAATATAAAATCCATACAGTAACCTCATTTCTATTAGCATATTGGGTGTATTCCATAAAATGAATTATAACCCTTAACTAAACAAAATGGCCCAAACACCACCTGTACTATGACATGATATGTCCATAGTATTTCTTTATTCTTAGTTTATTACAAAGGAGCACACCTAATTGGATATCTCTTAAATAAATAACCTTGTTAATTGAATATAATTTTCAAACACCAAACCATTTGTCATTCTAGTACCTTCAGTACACATTTGACCTGTTAACTGCATATAGAGTATGGATTTATTTAATATTTATTTATTGGTCGTTAAGGTCACATATTTCTGCGCAATGGCTAATCATGACTGCAGCATGGATATAAAGTAAAGTCCAGCCAATCGTTTATACCCAT